>CM030321.1:997690348-997794658 GCA_002915635.3 Ambystoma mexicanum
ACATCCTTCTACCCACTGTCACTCACTATTCCTCTCCCACTGTGCTGCACTGTCTCCATACATCCTTCCACCCAGCTGTCACTCACTGTTCCTCTCCCACTGTGCTGCACTGTCTCCATACATCCTTCTACCCCAGCTGTCACTCACTATTCCTCTCCCACTGTGCTGCACTGTCTCCATACATCCTTCTACCCCGGCTGTCACTCACTGTTCCTCTCCCACTGTGCTGCACTGTCTCCATACATCCTTCTACCCCGCTGTCACTCACTATTCTCTCCCACTGTGCTGCACTGTCTCCATACATCCTTCTACCCCGAGCTGTCACTCACTGTTCCTCTCCCACTGTGCTGCACTGTCTCCATACATCCTTCTACCCGGCTGTCACTCACTATTCCTCTCCCACTGTGCTGCACTGTCTCCATACATCCTTCTACCCCAGCTGTCACTCACTGTTCTCTCCCACTGTGCTGCACTGTCTCCATACATCCTTCTACCCGGCTGTCACTCACTATTCCTCTCCCACTGTGCTGCACTGTCTCCATACATCCTTCTACCCAGGCTGTCACTCACTGTTCCTCTCCCACTGTGCTGCACTGTCTCCATACATCCTTCTACCCCAGCTGTCACTCCACTGTTCCTCTCCCACTGTGCTGCACTGTCTCCATACATCCTTCTACCCCAGCTGTCACTCACTATTCCTCTCCCACTGTGCTGCACTGTCTCCATACATCCTTCTACCCCGGCTGTCACCCACTATTCCTCTCCCACTGTGCTGCACTGTCTCCATACATCCTTCTACCCAGCTGTCACTCACTGTTCCTCTCCCACTGTGCTGCACTGTCTCCATACATCCTTCTACCCCGGCTGTCACTCACTAGTTCTTCTCCCACTGTGCTGCACTGTCTCCATACATCCTTCTACCCCGCTGTCACTCACTGTTCCTCTCCCACTGTGCTGCACTGTCTCCATACATCCTTCTACCCCGGCTGTCACTCACTATTCCTCTCCCACTGTGCTGCACTGTCTCCATACATCCTTCTACCCCAGCTGTCACTCACTGTTCCTCTCCCACTGTGCTGCACTGTCTCCATACATCCTTCTACCCAGCTGTCACTCACTGTTCCTCTCCCACTGTGCTGCACTGTCTCCATACATCCTTCTACCCCGGCTGTCACTCACTGTTCCTCTCCCACTGTGCTGCACTGTCTCCATACATCCTTCTACCCCGGCTGTCACTCACTATTCCTCTCCCACTGTGCTGCATTGTCTCCATACATCCTTCTACCCCGGCTGTCACTCACTGTTCCTCTCCCACTGTGCTGCACTGTCTCCATACATCCTTCTACCCCAGCTGTCACTCACTATTCCTCTCCCACTGTGCTGCACTGTCTCCATACATCCTTCTACCCCAGCTGTCACTCACTGTTCCTCTCCCACTGTGCTGCACTGTCTCCATACATCCTTCTACCCCGGCTGTCACTCACTGTTCCTCTCCCACTGTGCTGCACTGTCTCCATACATCCTTCTACCCCGCTGTCACTCACTGTTCCTCTCCCACTGTGCTGCACTGTCTCCATACATCCTTCTACCCCGGCTGTCACTCACTGTTCCTCTCCCACTGTGCTGCACTGTCTCCATACATCCTTCTACCCAGGCTGTCACTCACTATTCCTCTCCCACTGTGCTGCACTGTCTCCATACATCCTTCCACCCCAGCTGTCACTCACTGTTCCTCTCCCACTGTGCTGCACTGTCTCCATACATCCTTCTACCCAGCTGTCACTCACTGTTCCTCTCCCACTGTGCTGCACTTGTCTCCATACATCCTTCTACCCGGCTGTCACTCACTATTCCTCTCCCACTGTGCTGCACTGTCTCCATACATCCTTCTACCCAGGCTGTCACTCACTATTCCTCTCCCACTGTGCTGCACTGTCTCCATACATCCTTCTACCCCAGCTGTCACTCACTGTTCCTCTCCCACTGTGCTGCACTGTCTCCATACATCCTTCTACCCCGGCTGTCACTCACTATTCCTCTCCCACTGTGCTGCACTGTCTCCATACATCCTTCTACCCCAGCTGTCACTCACTATTCCTCTCCCACTGTGCTGCACTGTCTCCATACATCCTTCTACCCCGGCTGTCACTCACTATTCCTCTCCCACTGTGCTGGACTGTCTCCATACATCCTTCTACACTGGCTGTCACTCACTGTTCCTCTCCCACTGTGCTGCACTGTCTCCATACATCCTTCTACCCCAGCTGTCACCCACTGTTCCTCTCCCACTGTGCTGCACTGTCTCCATACATCCTTCCACCCAGCTGTCACTCACTATTCCTCTCCCACTGTGCTGCACTGTCTCCATACATCCTTCTACCCCGGCTGTCACTCACTATTCCTCTCCCACTGTGCTGCACTGTCTCCATACATCCTTCTACCCTGGCTGTCACTCACTATTCCTCTCCCACTGTGCTGCACTGTCTCCATACATCCTTCTACCCCAGCTGTCACTCACTGTTCCTCTCCCACTGTGTGCTGCACTGTCTCCATACATCCTTCTACCCCGCCTGTCACTCACTATTCCTCTCCACTGTGCTGCACTGTTCTCCATACATCCTTCTACCCGCTGTCACTCACTGTTCCTCTCCCACTGTGCTGCACTGTCTCCATACATCCTTCTACCCAGCTGTCACTCACTGTTCCTCTCCCACTGTGCTGCACTGTCTCCATACATCCTTCTACCCCAGCTGTCACTCACTGTTCCTCTCCCACTGTGCTGCACTGTCTCCATACATCCTTCTACCCAGCTGTCACTCACTATTCCTCTCCCACTGTGCTGCACTGTCTCCATACATCCTTCTACCCAGCTGTCACTCACTGTTCCTCTCCCACTGTGCTGCACTGTCTCCATACATCCTTCTACCTCAGCTGTCACTCACTTTCCTCTCCCACTGTGCTGCACTGTCTCCATACATCCTTCTACCCCAGCTGTCACTCACTGTTCCTCTCCCACTGTGCTGCACTGTCTCCATACATCCTTCTACCCCAGCTGTCACTCACTATTCCTCTCCCACTGTGCTGCACTGTCTCCATACATCCTTCTACCCCGGCTGTCACTCACTGTTCCTCTCCCACTGTGCTGCACTGTCTCCATACATCCTTCTACCAGCTGTCACTCACTGTTCCTCTCCCACTGTGCTGCACTGTCTCCATACATCCTTCTACCCCGGCTGTCACTCACTGTTCCTCTCCCACTGTGCTGCACTGTCTCCATACATCCTTCTACCCCGCTGTCACTCACTATTCCTCTCCCACTGTGCTGCATTGTCTCCATACATCCTTCTACCCCGGCTGTCACTCACTATTCCTCTCCCACTGTGCTGGACTGTCTCCATACATCCTTCTACACAGGCTGTCACTCACTGTTCCTCTCCCACTGTGCTGCACTGTCTCCATACATCCTTCTACCCCAGCTGTCACCCACTGTTCCTCTCCCACTGTGCTGCACTGTCTCCCATACATCCTTCCACCCCAGCTGTCACTCACTATTCCTCTCCCACTGTGCTGCACTGTCTCCATACATCCTTCTACCCCGGCTGTCACTCACTGTTCCTCTCCCACTGTGCTGCACTGTCTCCATACATCCTTCTACCCAGCTGTCACTCACTATTCCTCTCCCACTGTGCTGCACTGTCTCCATACATCCTTCTACCCCGGCTGTCACTCACTGTTCCTCTCCCACTGTGCTGCACTGTCTCCATACATCCTTCTACCCAGGCTGTCACTCACTATTCCTCTCCCACTGTGCTGCACTGTCTCCCATACATCCTTCCACCCCAGCTGTCACTCACTGTTCCTCTCCCACTGTGCTGCACTGTCTCCATACATCCTTCTACCCCAGCCTGTCACTCACTATCTCTCCCACTGTGCTGCACTGTCTCCATACATCCTTCTACCCCAGCTGTCACTCACTATTCCTCTCCCACTGTGCTGCACTGTCTCCATACATCCTTCTACCCCAGCTGTCACTCACTGTTCCTCTCCCACTGTGCTGCACTGTCTCCATACATCCTTCTACCCCAGCTGTCACTCACTGTTCCTCTCCACTGTGCTGCACTGTCTCCATACATCCTTCTACCCCAGCTGTCACTCACTATTCCTCTCCCACTGTGCTGCACTGTCTCCATACATCCTTCTCACCCGCTGTCACTCACTGTTCCTCTCCCACTGTGCTGCACTGTCTCCATACATCCTTCCACCAGCGCTGTCACTCACTATTCCTCTCCCACTGTGCTGCACTGTCTCCATACATCCTTCTACCCCAGCTGTCACTCACTGTTCCTCTCCCACTGTGCTGCACTGTCTCCATACATCCTTCTACCCGCTGTCACTCACTATTCCTCTCCACTGTGCTGCACTGTCTCCATACATCCTTCTACCCCAGCTGTCACTCACTGTTCCTCTCCCACTGTGCTGCACTGTCTCCATACATCCTTCTACCCCAGCTGTCACTCACTGTTCCTCTCCCACTGTGCTGCATTGTCTCCATACATCCTTTCTACACCGCTGTCACTCACTATTCCTCTCCCACTGTGCTGCACTGTCTCCATACATCCTTCTACCCCAGCTGTCACTCACTGTTCCTCTCCCACTGTGCTGCACTGTCTCCATACATCCTTCTACCCAGCTGTCACTCACTATTCCTCTCCCACTGTGCTGCACTGTCTTCCATACATCCTTCTACCCCACTGTCACTCACTGTTCCTCTCCCACTGTGCTGCACTGTCTCCATACATCCTTCTCCCAGCTGTCACTCACTATTCCTCTCCCACTGTGCTGCACTGTCTCCATACATCCTTCTACCCCAGGCTGTCACTCACTGTCCTCTCCCACTGTGCTGCACTGTCTCACATACATCCTTCTACCCCAGCTGTCACTCACTATTCCTCTCCCACTGTGCTGCACTGTCTCCATACATCCTTCTACCCAGCTGTCACTCACTATTCCTCTCCACTGTGCTGCACTGTCTCCATACATCCTTCTACCCCGACTGTCACTCACTGTTCCTCTCCCACTGTGCTGCACTGTCTCCATACATCCTTCTACCCCAGCTGTCACTCACTATTCCTCTCCCACTGTGCTGCACTGTCTCCATACATCCTTCTACCCCGGCTGTCACTCACTGTTCCTCTCCCACTGTGCTGCACTGTCTCCATACATCCTTCTACCCCAGCTGTCACTCACTATTCCTCTCCCACTGTGCTGCATTGTCTCCATACATCCTTCTACCCCGGCTGTCACTCACTGTTCCTCTCCCACTGTGCTGCACTGTCTCCATACATCCTTCTACCCCGGCTGTCACTCACTATTCCTCTCCCACTGTGCTGCACTGTCTCCATACATCCTTCCACCCCAGCTGTCACTCACTGTTCCTCTCCCACTGTGCTGCACTGTCTCCATACATCCTTCTACCCCAGCTGTCACTCACTATTCCTCTCCCACTGTGCTGCACTGTCTCCCATACATCCTTCCACCCCGGCTGTCACTCACTATTCCTCTCCCACTGTGCTGCACTGTCTCCATACATCCTTCCACACGGCTGTCACTCACTATTCCTCTCCACTGTGCTGCACTGTCTCCATACATCCTTCCACCCAGCTGTCACTCACTGTTCCTCTCCCAATGTGCTGCACTGTCTCCCATACATCCTCTACCCCAGCTGTCACTCACTATTCCTCTCCCACTGTGCTGCATTGTCTCCATACATCCTTCTACCCCGGCTGTCACTCACTGTTCCTCTCCACTGTGCTGCACTGTCTCCATACATCCTTCTACCCAGGCTGTCACTCACTATTCCTCTCCCACTGTGCTGCACTGTCTCCATACATCCTTCCACCCAGCTGTCACTCACTGTTCCTCTCCCAATGTGCTGCACTGTCTCCATACATCCTTCTACCCCGCTGTCACTCACTATTCCTCTCTCACTGTGCTGCACTGTCTCCATACATCCTTCTACCCCAGCTGTCACTCACTGTTCCTCTCCCACTGTGCTGCATTGTCTCCATACATCCTTCTACCCCAGCTGTCACTCACTGTTCCTCTCCCACTGTGCTGCACTGTCTCCATACATCACGGGTGATTACACAGTAGATTCAGAAGCCCTAAATGACGTTTACCATGTCATTCAAACATGGATGGCCCAACATGAGCTCTGTCTCAATGATGACAAGACAGAGCTCCTCATCCTAGGCACTCAGCAAAGACTAAACAAACTGAACTCTATGTTCAGTTCCTTTAACATCGATGGAAATCTAATAAAAGTCTCCAAAGATACCAAAACGCTTGGAATCTACCTCGATTCCACCCTCTCCCTTCACAGACAAACAAATGCAGTTGCGGCGGCCGCCGCCTATACCTGCAAGCTGATCACAGCATGTCGCCCTTTTCTCTCCACGCATAACTGTACTACCCTTGCCAGGACCCTGGTCATGTCCAAACTGGACTACTGCAATGCATTGTACCAGTGCTCTAATCAGGGTAACCTAGACAAGCTCCAGATCATACAAAATAACGCCATCAGGGCAGCCCTCAACATCCCCAGATCTGCACACATTTCGGATACCAGGAAGAACCTTCATTGGTTGTCAGTCACCCAAAGGATCTCACTAAAATCGCTTGCCCTAACCTACAAATGCATGAATAACCTGGCCCCCACCTATCTCTCCTCACGAATCCAGCTGTACACCCCAGTTCGCTCACTTAGATCTACCCTGAACCAGAGCCTAATGATACCTAGATACAAGCTCCAAACAGCTGGTGGATCCAGCTTCCCAGTCCTGGCAGCCAAATTGTGGAATGCTGTCCCCTTGACTATCAGAAACCTCCCCTCCCTCAACCTATTCAAACATAGAGCCAAATGTTGACTAGTCACTGCCAATGTCCAAGTTACACTCTGAAAACGTGATGCAATAACTTATGTATGGATGTACTATTCGACAAACTATGTATCGTTGTGCTACTTACCTATGCCTATATCTATGCTATATTTATTGTTCGATATATAATCACTGTTTCCAACCTATGTAACCATTGCTCTCAAGATATGCGCCCGGTAGCCTCCGGGCCTGGTTTGCGCTATACAAATAAAATAAATACAAATCAATACAAATACAAATCCTTCCACCCCAGCTGTCACTCACTGTTCCTCTCCCAATGTGCTGCACTGTCTCCATACATCCTTCTACCCCAGCTGTCACTCACTATTCCTCTTCCAATGTGCTGCACTGTCTCCATACATCTTTCTACCCCAGCTGTCACTCACTATTCCTCTCCCACTGTGCTGCACTGTCTCCCATACATGCTTCCACCCCGGCTGTCACTCACTATTCCTCTCCCACTGTGCTGCACTGTCTCCCGTACATCCTTCTACCCCAGCTGTCACTCACTATTCCTCTCCCACTGTGCTGCACTGTCTCCATACATCCTTCTACCCCAGCTGTCACTCACTGTTCCTCTCCCACTGTGCTGCATTGTCTCCATACATCCTTCTACACTGGCTGTCACTCACTATTCCTCTCCCACTGTGCTGCACTGTCTCCCATACATCCTTCTACCCCGGCTGTCACTCACTGTTCCTCTCCCACTGTGCTGCACTGTCTCCATACATCCTTCTACCCCAGCTGTCACTCACTATTCCTCTCCCACTGTGCTGCACTGTCTCCATACATCCTTCCACCCCGCTGTCACTCACTATTCCTCTCCCACTGTGCTGCACTGTCTCCCATACATCCTTCTACCCCAGCTGTCACTCACTATTCCTCTCCCACTGTGCTGCACTGTCTCCATACATCCTTCCACCCCAGCTGTCACTCACTATTCCTCTCCCACTGTGCTGCATTGTCTCCAGCTGTCACTCACTGTTGCTCTCCCATGGACTGTTCCCATACATCCTTCTACCCCAGCTGTCACTCACTGTCCTCTCCCATGGACTGTCCCCATACATCCTTCTACCCCGGCTGTCACTCACTATTCCTCTCCCACTGTGCTGCACTGTCTCCATACATCCTTCCATCCCAGCTGTCATTCACTATTCCTCTCCCACTGCGCTGCACTGTCTCCATACATCCTTCCACCCCATCTGTCACTCACTGTTCCTCTCCCAATGTGCTGCACTATCTCCATACATCCTTCCACCCCGGCTGTCACTCACTATTCCTCTTCCACTGTGCTGCACTGTCTCCCATACATCCTTCCAGCCCGGCTGTCACTCACTATTCCTCTCCCACTGTGCTGCACTGTCTCCCATACATCCTTCCACAGCGGCTGTCACTCACTATTCCTTTCCCGCTGTGCTGCACTGTCTCCATACATCCTTCTACCCCAGCTGTCACTCACGATTCCTTTCCCACTGTGCTGCATTGTCTCCATACATCCTTCTACACTGGCTGTCACTCACTATTCCTCTCCCACTCTGCTGCACTGTCTCCCATACATCCTTCTACACCAGCTGTCACTCACTGTTCCTCTCCCACTGTGCTGCACTGTCTCCATACATCCTTCCACCCTAGCAGTCACTCACTGTTCCTCTCCCACTGTGCTGCACTGTCTCCATACATCCTTCTACCCCAGCTGTCACCCACTGTTCCACTAATACTGTGCTGCACTGTCTCCATGCATCCTTCTACACCGGCTATCACTCACTATTCCTCTCCCACTGTGCTGCACTGTCTCCAAACATCCTTCTACCCACGACTGTCACTCACTGTTCCTCTCCCACTGTGCTGCACTGTCTCCATACATCCTTCTACCCCAGCGTCACTCATTATTCCTCTCCCACTGTGCTGCACTGTCTCCATGCATCCTTCTACCCCGGCTGTCACTCACTGTTCCTCTCCCACTGTGCTGCACTGTCTCCATACATCCTTCTACCCCAGCTGTCACTCACTTTCCTCTCCCACTGTGCTGTACTGTCTCCATACATCATTCTACACCGGCTGTCACTCACTGTTCCTCTCCCACTGTGCTGCACTCTCTCCAAACATCCTTCTACCCCGACTGTCACTCACTGCTCCTCTCCCACTGTGCTGCACTGTCTCCATACATCCTTCTACCCCAGCTGTCACTCACTGTTCCTCTCCCAATGTGCTGCACTGTCTCCATACATCCTTCCATCCCAGCTGTCACTCACTATTCCTCTCCCACTGTGCTGCACTGTCTCCATACATCCTTCCATCCCAGCTGTCATTCACTATTCCTCTCCCACTGTGCTGCACTGTCTCCATACATCCTTCCACCCCAGCTGTCACTCACTGTTGCTCTCCCAATGTGCTGCACTATCTCCATACATCCTTTTACCCCGGCAGTCACTCACTGTTCTTCTCCCACTGTGCTGCATTGTCTCCAATCATCCTTCTACCCTGGCTGTCACTCACTGTTCTTCTCCCATTGTGCTGCACTGTTTCTATACATCCTTCTACCCTGGCTGTCACTCACTTTTCCACTACCACTGTGCTGCACTGTCTAATACATCCTTCTACCCCGGCTGTCATTCACGTTTCCACTACCACTGTGCTGCATTGTCTCCATACATCCTTCTACCCTGCCTGTCACTCACTGTTCTTCTCCCACTGTGCTGCATTGTCTCCATACATCCTTCTACCCTGGCTGTCACTCACTTTTCCACTACCACTGTGCTGCACTGTCTCATACATCCTTCTACCCCGCCTGTCACTCACTATTCCTCTCCCACTGTGCTGCACTGTCTCCAAACATCCTTCTACCCCGACTGTCACTCACTGTTCCTCTCCCACTGTGCTTGACTGCCTTCATACATCCTTCTACCCCAGCTGTCACTCACTATTCCTCTCCCAATGTGCTGCACTGTCTCCCATACATCCTTCTACCCCAGCTGTCACCCACTGTTCCTCTCCTACTGTGCTGCACTGTCTCCATACATCCTTCCACCCCAGCTGTCACTCACTATTCCTCTCCCACTGTGCTGCACTGTCTCCCATACATCCTTCCACCCCGGCTGTCACTCACTATTCCTCTCCCACTGTGCTGCACTGTCTCCATACATCCTTCCACCCCAGCTGTCACTCACTGTTCCTCTCCCAATGTGCTGCACTGTCTCCATACATCCTTCTACCCCACCTGTCACTCACTATTCCTCTCCCACTGTGCTGCATTGTCTCCATACATCCTTCTACCCCGGCTGTCACTCACTATTCCTCTCCCACTGTGCTGGACTGTCTCCATACATCCTTCTACACTGGCTGTCACTCACTGTTCCTCTCCCACTGTGCTGCACTGTCTCCATACATCCTTCTACCCCAGCTGTCACCCACTGTTCCTCTCCCACTGTGCTGCACTGTCTCCATACATCCTTCCACCCCAGCTGTCACTCACTATTCCTCTCCCACTGTCTCCATACATCCTTCTACCCCGGCTGTCACCCACTGTTCCTCTCCCACTGTGCTGCACTGTCTCCCATACATCCTTCTACCCCGCCTGTCACTCACTATTCCTCTCCCACTGTGCTGCATTGTCTCCATACATCCTTCTACCCCGGCTGTCACTCACTGTTCCTCTCCCACTGTGCTGCACTGTCTCCATACATCCTTCTACCCAGGCTGTCACTCACTATTCCTCTCCCACTGTGCTGCACTGTCCCCATACATCCTTCCACCCCAGCTGTCACTCACTGTTCCTCTCCCAATGTGCTGCACTGTCTCCATACATCCTTCTACCCCACCTGTCACTCACTATTCCTCTCCCACTGTGCTGCATTGTCTCCATACATCCTTCTACCCCGGCTGTCACTCACTATTCCTCTCCCACTGTGCTGCACTGTCTCCATACATCCTTCTACACTGGCTGTCACTCACTGTTCCTCTCCCACTGTGCTGCACTGTCTCCATACATCCTTCTACCCCAGCTGTCACCCACTGTTCCTCTCCCACTGTGCTGCACTGTCTCCATACATCCTTCCACCCCAGCTGTCACTCACTATTCCTCTCCCACTGTGCTGCACTGTCTCCATACATCCTTCCACCGCGGCTGTCACTCACTATTCCTCTCCCACTGTGCTGCACTGTCTCCATACATCCTTCCACCCCAGCTGTCACTCTCTGTTCCTCTCCCACTGTGCTGCTACTGTCTCCATACATCCTTCTACCCCAGCTGTCACTCACTGTTCCTCTCCCACTGTGCTGCACTGTCTCCATACATCCTTCTACCCCAGCTGTCACCCACTGTTCCTCTCCCACTGTGCTGCACTGTCTCCCATACATCCTTCCACCCCGGCTGTCACTCACTATTCCTCTCCCACTGTGCTGCACTGTCTCCCATACATCCTTCCACCCCGGCTGTCACTCACTATTCCTCTCCCACTGTGCTGCACTGTCTCCATACATCCTTCCACCCCAGCTGTCACTCACTGTTCCTCTCCCACTGTGCTGCACTGTCTCCATACATCCTTCTACCCCAGCTGTCACTCACTGTTCCTCTCCCACTGTGCTGCACTGTCTCCATACATCCTTCTACACTGGCTGTCACTCACTATTCCTCTCCCACTGTGCTGCACTGTCTCCATACATCCTTCTACCCCGCTGTCACTCACTATTCCTCTCCACTGTGCTGCACTGTCTCCAAACACCCTTCTACCCCGACTGTCACTCACTTTCCTCTCCCACTGTGCTGCACTGTCTCCATACATCCTTCTACCCAGCTGTCACTCACTGTTCCTCTCCCACTGTGCTGCACTGTCTCCATACATCCTTCTACCCCAGCTGTCACTCACTGTTCCTCTCCCACTGTGCTGCATTGTCTCCATACATCCTTCTACACCTGGCTGTCACTCACTATTCCTCTCCCACTGTGCTGCACTGTCTCCCATACATCCTTCTACCCCAGCTGTCACTCACTGTTCCTCTCCCACTGTGCTGCACTGTCTCCATACATCCTTACAACCCTGCCTGTCACTCACTATTCCTCTCCTACTGTGCTGCACTGTCTTCATACATCCTTCTACCCCGCTGTCACTCACTGTTCCTCTCCCACTGTGCTGCACTGTCTCCATACATCCTTCTACCCCAGCTGTCACTCACTATTCCTCTCCCACTGTGCTGCACTGTCTCCATTCATCCTTCTACCCCACCTGTCACTCACTATTCCTCTCCCACTGTGCTGCACTGTCTCCCATACATCCTTCTACCCCACCTGTCACTCACTATTCCTCTCCCACTGTGCTGCACTGTCTCCAAACATCCTTCTACCCCGACTGTCACTCACTGTTCCTCTCCCACTGTGCTGCACTGTCTCCATACATCCTTTTACCCCAGCTGTCACTCACTATTCCTCTCCCACTGTGCTGCATTGTCTCCATACATCCTTCTACCCCGGCTGTCACTCACTATTCCTCTCCCACTGTGCTGGACTGTCTCCATACATCCTTCTACACTGGCTGTCATTCACTGTTCCTCTCCCACTGTGCTGCACTGTCTCCATACATCCTTCTACCCCAGCTGTCACCCACTGTTCCTCTCCCACTGTGCTGCACTGTCTCCATACATCCTTCCACCCCGGCTGTCACTCACTATTCCTCTCCCACTGTGCTGCACTGTCTCCCATACATCCTTCCACAGCGGCTGTCACTCACTATTCCTCTCCCACTGTGCTGCACTGTCTCCATACATCCTTCCACCCCAGCTGTCACTCTCTGTTCCTCTCCCACTGTGCTGCACTATCTCCATACATCCTTCTACCCCAGCTGTCACTCACTGTTCCTCTCCCACTGTGCTGCATTGTCTCCATACATCCTTCTACCCCAGCTGTCACCCACTGTTCCTCTCCCACTGTGCTGCACTGTCTCCCATACATCCTTCCACCCCGGCTGTCACTCACTATTCCTCTCCCACTGTGCTGCACTGTCTCCCATACATCCTTCCACAGCGGCTGTCACTCACTATTCCTCTCCCACTGTGCTGCACTGTCTCCATACATCCTTCCACCCCAGCTGTCACTCTCTGTTCCTCTCCCACTGTGCTGCACTATCTCCATACATCCTTCTACCCCAGCTGTCACTCACTGTTCCTCTCCCACTGTGCTGCATTGTCTCCATACATCCTTCTACACTGGCTGTCACTCACTATTCCTCTCCCACTGTGCTGCACTGTCTCCATACATCCTTCTACCCCGCCTGTCACTCACTATTCCTCTCCTACTGTGCTGCACTGTCTCCAAACACCCTTCTACCCCGACTGTCACTCACTGTTCCTCTCCCACTGTGCTGCACTGTCTCCATACATCCTTCTACCCCAGCTGTCACTCTCTGTTCCTCTCCCACTGTGCTGCACTGTCTCCATACATCCTTCTACCCCAGCTGTCACTCACTGTTCCTCTCCCACTGTGCTGCATTGTCTCCATACATCCTTCTACACTGGCTGTCACTCACTATTCCTCTCCCACTGTGCTGCACTGTCTCCCATACATCCTTCTACCCCAGCTGTCACCCACTGTTCCTCTCCCACTGTGCTGCACTGTCTCCCATACATCCTACAACCCTGCCTGTCACTCACTATTCCTCTCCTACTGTGCTGCACTGTCTTCAAACATCCTTCTACCCCGACTGTCACTCACTGTTCCTCTCCCACTGTGCTGCACTGTCTCCATACATCCTTCTACCCCAGCTGTCACTCACTATTCCTCTCCCACTGTGCTGCACTGTCTCACATTCATCCTTCTACCCCACCTGTCACTCACTATTCCTCTCCCACTGTGCTGCACTGTCTCCCATACATCCTTCTACCCCACCTGTCACTCACTATTCCTCTCCTACTATGCTGCACTGTCTCCAAACATCCTTCTACCCCGACTGTCACTCACTGTTCCTCTCCCACTGTGCTGCACTGTCTCCATACATCCTTCTACCCCAGCTGTCACTCACTATTCCTCTCCCACTGTGCTGCACTGTCTCCATACATCCTTCTACCCCGGCTGTCACCCACTGTTCCTCTCCCACTGTGCTGCACTGTCTCCCATACATCCTTCTACCCCGCCTGTCACTCACTATTCCTCTCCCACTGTGCTGCATTGTCTCCATACATCCTTCTACCCCGGCTGTCACTCACTGTTCCTCTCCCACTGTGCTGCACTGTCTCCATACATCCTTCTACCCAGGCTGTCACTCACTATTCCTCTCCCACTGTGCTGCACTGTCTCCATACATCCTTCCACCCCAGCTGTCACTCACTGTTCCTCTCCCAATGTGCTGCACTGTCTCCATACATCCTTCTACCCCAGCTGTCACTCACTTTCCTCTCTCACTGTGCTGCACTGTCTCCCACACATCCTTCCACCCCGCTGTCACTCACTATTCCTCTCCCACTGTGCTGCACTGTCTCCCATACATCCTTCCACCGCGGCTGTCACTCACTATTCCTCTCCCACTGTGCTGCACTGTCTCCATACATCCTTCCACCCCAGCTGTCACTCACTGTTCCTCTCCCACTGTGCTGCACTGTCTCCATACATCCTCTACCCCAGCTGTCACTCACTATTCCTCTCCCACTGTGCTGCATTGTCTCCATACATCCTTCTACCCCGGCTGTCACTCATTGTTCCTCTCCCACTGTGCTGCACTGTCTCCATACATCCTTCTACCCAGGCTGTCACTCACTATTCCTCTCCCACTGTGCTGCACGGTCTCCATACATCCTTCCACCCCAGCTGTCACTCACTGTTCCTCTCCCAATGTGCTGCACTGTCTCCATACATCCTTCTACCCGAGCTGTCACTCACTATTCCTCTCTCACTGTGCTGCACTGTCTCCATACATCCTTCTACCCCAGCTGTCACTCACTGTTCCTCTCCCACTGTGCTGCATTGTCTCCATACATCATTCTACCCCAGCTGTCACTCACTGTTCCTCTCCCACTGTGCTGCACTGTCTCCATACATCCTTCCACCCCAGCTGTCACTCTCTGTTCCTCTCCCACTGTGCTGTACTATCTCCATACATCCTTCTACCCCAGCTGTCACTCACTGTTCCTCTCCCACTGTGCTGCATTGTCTCCATACATCCTTCTACACTGGCTGTCACTCACTATTCCTCTCCCACTGTGCTGCACTGTCTCCATACATCCTTCTACCCCGCCTGTCACTCACTATTCCTCTCCTACTGTGCTGCACCATCTCCAAACACCCTTCTACCCCGACTGTCACTCACTGTTCCTCTCCCACTGTGCTGCACTGTCTCCATACATCCTTCTACCCCAGCTGTCACTCTCTGTTCCTCTCCCACTGTGCTGCACTGTCTCCATACATCCTTCTACCCCAGCTGTCACTCACTGTTCCTCTCCCACTGTGCTGCATTGTCTCCATACATCCTTCTACACTGGCTGTCACTCACTATTCCTCTCCCACTGTGCTGCACTGTCTCCCATACATCCTTCTACCCCAGCTGTCACCCACTGTTCCTCTCCCACTGTGCTGCACTGTCTCCCATACATCCTTCTACCCTGCCTGTCACTCACTATTCCTCTCCTACTGTGCTGCACTGTCTCCAAACATCCTTCTACCCCGACTGTCACTCACTGTTCCTCTCCCACTGTGCTGCACTGTCTCCATACATCCTTCTACCCCAGCTGTCACTCACTATTCCTCTCCCACTGTGCTGCACTGTCTCCATACATCCTTCTACCCCGGCTGTCACCCACTGTTCCTCTCCCACTGTGCGGCACTGTCTCACATACATCCTTCTACCCCACCTGTCACTCACTATTCCTCTCCCACTGTGCTGCACTGTCTCCCATACATCCTTCTACCCCACCTGTCACTCACTATTCCTCTCCTACTATGCTGCACTGTCTCCCATACATCCTTCTACCCCGACTGTCACTCACTGTTCCTCTCCCACTGTGCTGCACTGTCTCCATACATCCTTCTACCCCAGCTGTCACTCACTATTCCTCTCCCACTGTGCTGCTCTGTCTCCATACATCCTTCTACCCCGGCTGTCACCCACTGTTCCTCTCCCACTGTGTTGCACTGTCTCCCATACATCCTTCTACCCCGCCTGTCACTCACTATTCCTCTCCCACTGTGCTGCATTGTCTCCATACATCCTTCTACCCCGGCTGTCACTCACTGTTCCTCTCCCACTGTGCTGCACTGTCTCCATACATCCTTCTACCCAGGCTGTCACTCACTATTCCTCTCCCACTGTGGTGCACTGTCTCCATACATCCTTCCACCCCAGCTGTCACTCACTGTTCCTCTCCCAATGTGCTGCACTGTCTCCATACATCCTTCTACCCCAGCTGTCACTCACTATTCCTCTCCCACTGTGCTGCACTGTCTCCCACACATCCTTCCACCCCGGCTGTCACTCACTATTCCTCTCCCACTGTGCTGCACTGTCTCCCATACATCCTTCCACAGCGGCTGTCACTCACTATTCCTCTCCCACTGTGCTGCACTGTCTCCATACATCCTTCCACCCCAGCTGTCACTCACTGTTCCTCTCCCAATGTGCTGCACTGTCTCCATACATCCTCTACCCCAGCTGTCACTCACTATTCCTCTCCCACTGTGCTGCATTGTCTCCATACATCCTTCTACCCCGGCTGTCACTCATTGTTCCTCTCCCACTGTGCTGCACTGTCTCCATACATCCTTCTACCCAGGCTGTCACTCACTATTCCTCTCCCACTGTGCTGCACTGTCTCCATACATCCTTCCACCCCAGCTGTCACTCACTGTTCCTCTCCCAATGTGCTGCACTGTCTCCATACATCCTTCTACCCCAGCTGTCACTCACTATTCCTCTCTCACTGTGCTGCACTGTCTCCATACATCCTTCTACCCCAGCTGTCACTCACTGTTCCTCTCCCACTGTGCTGCATTGTCTCCATACATCCTTCTACCCCAGCTGTCACTCACTGTTCCTCTCCCACTGTGCTGCACTGTCTCCATACATCACGGGTGATTACACAGTAGATTCAGAAGCCCTAAATGACGTTTACCATGTCATTCAAACATGGATGGCCCAACATGAGCTCTGTCTCAATGATGACAAGACAGAGCTCCTCATCCTAGGCACTCAGCAAAGACTAAACAAACTGAACTCTATGTTCAGTTCCTTTAACATCGATGGAAATCTAATAAAAGTCTCCAAAGATACCAAAACGCTTGGAATCTACCTCGATTCCACCCTCTCCCTTCACAGACAAACAAATGCAGTTGCGGCCGCCGCCTATACCTGCAAGCTGATCACAGCATGTCGCCCTTTTCTCTCCATGCATAACTGTACTACCCTTGCTAGGACCCTGGTCATGTCCAAACTGGACTACTGCAATGCATTGTACCAGTGCTCTAATCAGGGTAACCTAGACAAGCTCCAGATCATACAAAATAACGCCATCAGGGCAGCCCTCAACATCCCCAGATCTGCACACATTTCGGATACCAGGAAGAACCTTCATTGGTTGTCAGTCACCCAAAGGATCTCACTAGAATCGCTTGCCCTAACCTACAAATGCATGAATAACCTGGCCCCCACCTATCTCTCCTCACGATCCACGCTGTACACCCCAGTTCGCTCACTTAGATCTACCCTGAACCAGAGCCTAATGATACCTAGATACAAGCTCCAAACAGCTGGTGGATCCAGCTTCCCAGTCCTGGCAGCCAAATTGTGGAATGCTGTCCCCTTGACTATCAGAAACCTCCCCTCCCTCAACCTATTCAAACATAGAGCCAAATGTTGACTAGTCACTGCCAATGTCCAAGTTACACTCTGAAAACGTGATGCAATAACTTATGTATGGATGTACTATTCGACAAACTATGTATCGTTGTGCTACTTACCTATGCCTATAACTATGCTATATTTATTGTTCGATATATAATCACTATTTCCAACCTATGTAACCATTGCTCTCAAGATATGCGCCCGGTAGCCTCCGGGCCTGGTTTGCGCTATACAAATAAAATAAATACAAATAAATACAAATACAAATCCTTCCACCCCAGCTGTCACTCACTGTTCCTCTCCCAATGTGCTGCACTGTCTCCATACATCTTTCTACCCCAGCTGTCACTCACTATTCCTCTCCCACTGTGCTGCACTGTCTCCCATACATGCTTCCACCCCGGCTGTCACTCACTATTCCTCTCCCACTGTGCTGCACTGTCTCCCGTACATCCTTCTACCCCAGCTGTCACTCACTGTTCCTCTCCCACTGTGCTGCACTGTTTCCATACATCCTTCTACCCCGGCTGTCACCCACTGTTCCTCTCCCACTGTGCTGCACTGTTTCCCATACACCCTTCTACCCCGCCTGTCACTCACTGTTCTTCTCCCACTGTGCTGCACTGTCTCATATATCCTTCTACCCCGGCTGTCACTCACTGTTCTTCTCCCACTGTGCTGCACTGTCTCATACATCCTTCTACCCTGTTCTTCTCCCACTGTGCTGCACTGTCTCATACATCCTTCTACCCTGGCTGTCACTCAATGTTCTTCTCCCACTGTGCTGCACTGTCTCATACATCCTTCTACCCCAGCTGTCACTCACTGTTCTTCTCCCACTGTGCTGCACTGTTTCCATACATCCTTCTACCCCGGCTGCCACTCACTGTTCTTCTCCCACTGTGCTGCACTGTCTCATATATTCTTCTACCCCGGCTGTCACTCACTGTTCTTCTGCCACTGTGCTGCACTGTCTCATACATCCTTCTACCCTGGCTGTCACTCAATGTTCTTCTCCCACTGTGCTGCACTGTCTCATACATCCTTCTACCCTGGCTGTCACTCAATGTTCTTCTCCCACTGTGCTGCACTGTTTCCATACATCCTTCTACCCTGTTTGTTACTTTCTATTCAGCCGACATGACTGTCTTAATGCATTCTTTACCAGAGATGTCACACATTGAGCATCTCACTTGATTGACCTGATGGATCCTTCTAGCCGGGATTCTCTCTAGTTTTTCTAGGGCAGCAGAAGTGGCATGAGGGTCTGTAACATGGTGAGACATTCAACAAACCCAGTGCACCCTTACCATGGGGAGACTAGAGACCACAGCCCCACAACCCAAGACAGGAAACCAAGCGGGAGCACCCAGACCCTGGAGATAGGGAAGAACACCAACTGCTCTGCTCAAGTCAAGCCAAAAATAAGTAGCACCCATACCATGGTCAAAATAGAGACCGCCAATCGTCCAAACCAAGACATGCGATAAACAAGCAATGCCTCTATCATGTGAGAAGAGAGTCCACCAACTGTTCAATCCAAAACACGCAACACACCTGTAGTGACCATACCATGGTGAGAAGGGCTAGTCAGCTGACTGGGACCAATAATGTCTCCATTCAGGACAAGATTGAACGTTCATTCCCCTTCTAAGAAAAGCAGATCTCAGGGTCACTGCTAACTCACCCGACTCTAGGTCCATGACGCTTTCTTCCACTTTCTCTTCATAGCGTCCAACCAAAAGCGAAGACGGGTCTTCATCTTTCCTCAAACAAACCATGTAGAACAAGTTAACGAATGCTATTCCAGAAAGTAAAGATTGTGAGTTTTAACTAATGAAACAAACATTTGTGGCAACATCATCCTCCAAAAGTGAGCAAATATTTCACCCTTTTTAGTTCATAGTATTTGAATCATTCTCGCATGAATGTATAAGATACATTTCTCACAAACAGCACAGAAGTAACTGGCTTTAAAGTTCCAGCAGGGAACACTTTACTGAGTCCTTCATTTCTTGAAGGTCTTCATAACTTTTACGATGTTGTATTTGGTCATCTAGTATTTATTTCTAAATTCATAGAGCGCTTTTCGCCAAAACACTGAACATAATTAAAATGGTACAAAAAGTGTCAACATGGAGAAAAAGAAAAACCACCAAGGACTAGGAAAATAAGAAGTGTTCTTTATACTAAAGGTTTCAAGTTGGATTCTGAAAGTATATGAGTACTTCTCTGAATGCTATGATCATGGCGCATCTGTTTGCATATACTAAAACTGGCCAGAAAGGACCTGTCTACATGGCGACGTTAGATCTGTCTTCTGCCTTCGATGCGGTTATCAGCGATAGGCTGTGGTGGAAAATGTTGAACATGGGCTTCCTGCAAAGGCTGGTGCCTCTTATTTCATTGCTGCACCCTAACACGTCGTTTCAGGGCAGAATCAATCAGGAAGGCACTGTTCCAGATCTGACTCCTTCCCAGACAGGCGTTGAACAGGGTTGCTCTCTAGCAGCCATCAGCGACATTGACACCTTATGGACCAAGCCTGCAATGCATTCTGTACGTCTGGGCAAGCTTTGTCTGCATTGGCTGTGCTTTGCAGATGACATTATTCTTATAGATCGACCACCGTTCGGTTTACAGTTCAAGTTCAATCAATTTTCCAATGATGTGGGTGCTCATCATTTAGAAGCCAAACCAGCCAAATCCAATGTAATTATGTTCCACGATAAGAAGCGCAGCAAAAGCTATACATGGAGTATCTCAGGTGAATTGATTCTACAGGTGAAATCTATGAAGTATCGGGGGTACCAATTAGCTGATTCACACTCGCTGGAATCATGGAAACTGGGAATAGCTGAGAAGGTACATCCTTTACTTTCTCAGATGAAGATCATTTATCGAAAGTACTCTAAATGTTCACTTATTCCCCTTTTAGATTTTTATTTGCTTAAGGTTGAACCTCCACTGCTCTATGGATTAGATATTTGTATTATTAACTTGGACGATGTATTGAATAAAATCCAAGGGCAGCTATGGAAAACTACATTGGGCCTCATTCCGAGTGGGGCGGTAAGGGATACGGGGCACCAGTAAGGAGACCGGTGCCGGTAATCCCTTACCGCCCTACTACGAGGTCCCTTAGCGGGTCCCTCCTTTAACGCCTGGTCTGACCAGGCGTTATGGACGGGACCCGTTAAGGGACTTCAGAGCTAATAACGGTACCGCAATTTACGGTACCGTTATTAGCGCCTTCCCTATTCCCATTGATCCCTATGGGGGCTCAAATGGGAATGGGGAATGGCTTTTTCAATGGGGACTTCCCGGTCCCGAAAAGGTCGGACTACACCGGTAAGTCCCCATTGAACCTCACTGGTGCCAGACCCGTTATTGGAGGGAGTCATGGCGCATCTAAATTGCTAATTCATGTTTTATTTGGTTTTATGCTGTTTTCTGATCTTAGTTATCAAAATGTGTAAAGGTTGCAAGTTTTGTAAACCATAAACAAATTTCTTCTAATAAAAAAAATAAAAAAATAAAAAGATAGAGAGGAGCAAGATTATGAAGGGATTTAAAGACGAGACACAAGAAATTAAATGTAAGTCGAGAATGAAAAGAGAACCAGCGCAGAGAGAGAAGTGCAGGGTTAATAGAATCATCAGCAGATAAAGAAATTAGAAGACGAACTGAAGAATTATAAATAGGCTTGAGTGGAAATAAGTGAGAAGCAGGAAGCCCAAAGAGTAACGAGGAATAATAGAAGAGTAGAGAGAAAATAAGAAGACATAATACATTTAGTGGAATGGAAAGACAGATAAGGCCTGGCCTTACATATATTGACAACATGAACTGTACAAGAATGAGTGGAAAAGCAAATGTGATTAGAGAATGAAAGAGAAGAATCCAGGTAAACCTCCAGATTATGAGTGACAGAAGAAAGTGGAAGAACAGAGGGGAAAAGGAAATAGAAGGAGGGGCAATGGAGGAAGAATAGTAAGAGCAGGATAGAAAAGAATGTTGGTTTAGAAGAATTTAGCATAAGGTAGTGATCGGACATCCAGGATTGAATGGCCAAAAGACCAAACAAAATAGTAGTGTGAATATCAGGTGACAAGGGAAGAAAAAGGATAGAAAAAGTTGAGTGTCATCAGCGTAGAGGTGGTGGGACCACCAGAAAACCAGATTCAAAATAGGGAAGAAGAGAGTTATAAACAGCGCCTAGAGCAGTCTGGGTGGAGTGGTGAGGATGAAAACCAGATTCAAAATAGGGAAGAAGAGAGTTACAAACAGCGCCTAGAGCAGTCTGGGTGGAGTGGTGAGGATGAAAACCAGATTCAAAATAGGGAAGAAGAGAGTTATAAACAGCGACTACAGGAGTCTTGGTGGAGTGCTGAGGATGAAAACCAGATTCAAAATAGGGAAGAAGAGAGTTATAAACAGCGACTAGAGCAGTCTGGGTGGAGTGGTGAGGATGAAAACCAGATTCAAAATACGGAAGAAGAGAGTTACAAACAGCTACTAGAGCCGGCTTGGTGGAGTGCTGAGGATGAAAACCAGATTCAAAATAGGGAAGAAGAGAGTTACAAACAGCGCCTAGAGCAGTCTGGGTGGAGTGGTGAGGATGAAAACCAGAATCAAAATAGGGAAGAAGAGAGTTATAAACAGCTCCTAGAGCAGTCTGGGTGGAGTGGTGAGGATGAAAACCAGATTCAAAATAGGGAAGAAGAGAGTTATAAACAGCGACTAGAGGAGTCTTGGTGGAGTGCTGAGGATGAAAACCAGATTCAAAGTAGGGAAGAAGAGAGTTACAAACAGCGACTAGAGTAGTTTGGGTGGAGTGGTGAGGATGAAAACCAGATTCAAAATAGGGAAGAAGAGAATTACAAACAGCGACTAGAGCAGTCTGGGTGGAGTGGCGAGGATGTAAACCAGGTTCAAAATAGGGAAGAAGAGAGTTAGAAGAAACAAAGTACGAGACTTGAGAGCTCACTTCACATTCAAAAAGCTTAGAGAGGTAGGGAAGAAGGGAAATAGTGTGTAAATTAGAGGGACGAGAGGGATTCAGGGTGGGTTTAAGAATAGGATGAATAGTACCGTGTTTAAATAACAAAGGTAAAATTGAGGTAGAAAGAGAAATATTGAACAGAGCCGTGTCATAGGGAATCAGAGGGGGATACATTTTAAGAATAAGAATGGACGGGACTGGATCAAGAGGGGCAGATGTGGGATGTGCTTTAGCCAGTGAAGCCGCTGTGTCTCAAACAGAAACAGAAGCAAAAGAAGTCAAAGACGTCATAAGTGTTGAAAGAGAAAGAGACAATTTGAAGAATGTGAGGAAGAAATAGTATCACGTAGGAGAGTGACCTTAGAAGAGAAATTGGAAGCCAGATCATTGGCTGAAAAGGATGAAGACAGAGCAGGGTCTGGAGAAGGGGGAGAACGAACACGAGATACATTTTTGAAAAGACGGAGAGGATGTGAAGAGTAGGAGTGAAGGAGTTTAGAATAGTATGATTTTTTTCATAGAGAGGAGCAGCATCAAAGATAGTATGAAGAGAAGAGAAGGTGGCAGCATCAGAGTCAGTGAAAGACTTACGCCAGTGACGCTCCGCACAACGAAGACTGCAGCATAGCGAGCAGATCTGGGAGGCAAACCAAGGTTGGGGTGACTTCCAAGTGGGAAAAAATGCTAGCAAGATTTAGTGCATCAAGGGATGAAGTAAGAGAGGAAGAAAGAGAGAAAACAGTGCAATCAGGAGGAAGAGAAGCAAAGTCTGTCAAAGAGGGAAGAGAAGCAGTACAGGTAGAAATAAACAGAGAAGCGTGGAATGTCTGAAGATCAGAACGAAGAAAAGTCTTAGTGGGAGAGTCGGCTGTGAAGGTGTAGGGATGATAGAAAATGACATTAGATGGTGATCAGAAGAGTAAGTGAGCAAAGCAGTAACAGACGAGAGAGACAGAGGAGATAAATGCATCAGATCAAGAGAAGAATCTGAAATATGAGCAGGCTTCATTGGAGTTATAATCGCTGGTCACTTCTGCACAGGGGAATCTGTGTGAACTTGAAAGACAATCGACACCCACCACAGCCTTTCCTTGATCATGCAATGAAAGTGTTGCCGCCCCAAACAAAGAGCTTTTCCTTAAAGATGAGGGCATAACCAAGCTTTGTGATATATTTGTTACATTAGGTTAAAATGATAAGCACTTTTCTAGTGTAATTCTAAATGTATTGGTGATGTACAGCATGTAATCTTGCTAAGGGGTGAGGCAAGGGGAGGGTGGGGGACATTCACATACCTCCCCCTTCCACTTTGCTGAGACAGTCTCTCTTCTCCTCTCTTCCTTCCGTGTCCGGAGTGTGGATGAGGTGTGCGTGTTCTTCTCTCTTTATGATGAATGACTCTTCAGGTTCAGTAATCATGCCACCTGCTGCATAAAGTAAACAGCCATGATGGGCATCCTCTGGGCATACATATCATTCTGATTTCATACCCACGTAGCATTAGAGCCCTTGCCCAACAGGCTCTGGGTGTCAGATTTACAAGAGCTCTGCTGCCAAAAAGCAAAGACTGGGTGTCAAAATGTAACAGCCCGTATCACACTCTAAACTGTTTAGGAATTCCCAGCCTACGAGTCAAGATACTACATTCCTTCCTGTTGCTATGTCTTTAGGCAAACCACCCTCCCCCATATCACTCTCCGCTCCTGTCTCTTGCAACCACTCCTCCATCAATCCCTTGTTCCAGCATCTCTCCTTCCCTCATTCTGTCTCTTCCTCTCAAACAAATCCCCCCTTTTCTTTTTTATTCGTCTAGTTTCCATTACCTTATACTTTTAATTTTAAACAGGTAATACAATGCAAGAGGTGGGTGGGTATGACAGGGTATTTGTAAGCCAATACCATTAAAATGTGAACTAAAGCAAAACAAAATAAACAGTAAAACCAAAACTCCTAGCCGAGAAAGCTCGAGGTGAAGGTTGACTTGGCTATTTGAAGTAGCACAGCATCTGGCACTGGCTATCAGTGAGACACATTTACTCGTGACGGCGTGTGACCACCTTAATTCTCCTAAAATCCAGTCTTTTTTTATGATTTATAAAACAAAATGTTTAATTCTTTTAATTGGATTGGAGTACAGCACTTCAAGTGAGCTGTTATCGACCAAGACAAGTACATGTTTCCATCCTACGGATCGTTTTCAGGTGGCTAAACCAAAAGGAAACAAAAACTATTTCTGCAAATATAAATTACTTAGAAGGTGCTCTGTGAAGTAATCCCACAGTTGAAAAGTAACCTTAGTAAAGATATGATAAACCCGCAATAATATACCTTACTGCATAATAATTTATCAACCAAAACATATAAAAAAAACTCAGTCTACAATGCATTAATGGATCCAATTAACATCATACTGAGTCCAATTTAAAGCGTACACTTTGCTGGAAAAATATTTAGTGCACATTTAAAGACTCATTGCAACTCCAACTATCCATCTCTAACATAAACTTAATCATCACAGTGCAAGTACCTACACGATCCTTGACTCACTCTAAGTCCCCACTTGCACTATCTGAAATGTCGTCAGGCCGAGTACGATAGTTAATTTCACATCCTTACTTTTCATGGCATGTAAGAATGTCATTGTATTTTCCCTTGTTCCCTCCCTTGCCTTGAAGCGCTTTGAAACACATTGTGTATAGGCGCTATATAAATAAACTATCATATCATATCATATCACCCTGTGCTTACCCGACATGTATTAGTCTGCCCTACAGGCTCACCAGTTCTCACTTGACAATGTAAAATTAAACGTCTTTCTTACAGTAGATACTTTAATAGGTTGATGTAAATATTGCTTGTGTGGCAGCTTGCACGCCATGTATACACTGTGTCTGAAAATAATAAAAATAATCAAAGGATTTATGTTGATGATTCAACTCGTTAGTGTGTTTTCCAGGCGGCCATTTTATAATTTGTTTACAACCCATGAGTTTGTGTAAACTATACTTGTAAAGATGTTTAGAATCATGTAAAGGATGTATAAATGATGTTGAAACAAATCTGCCATGCTACCATATGCTTTTCTATCTCCTCAAGTCAACTATGCATACCGCCATTGCATACCTTATACATACTTAAATGAGGAGCACTGCAATGTTATGCCTTGCCTGCGTCATGTCACTACAATGATCATTCAATGTGTTTTACACCTGTTGTCAAGCTACATAAGGTCATTCTCCAATGAAGCATTAATAGACTGAATTAATCCATCAAATGTGATCCTGTCCCTAAATTGAACGCATGTAGATCTCTTTAATTTGGTCAATTTTAACAAAAAACAACTCACTGACCATTCTTCGTTCAATCCAATAGGGAGCATGGATTGCAATTTATGAATCCAAAACAATTATCTTTGTAGTAGCCTTTTCGCTCTGTCTCCGTCTCTTTCACGTCTTGGCACGATTTCAATTACTTGAAATTTTAATTCTGTTACTTGGTGGTTCATTTCAATGTAATGGCGGGCCACTGGAACTTTACATTTCGATTTCTAATGTCTTGTTTGTGTTCTATGATGCGTTCTTTGGTCAGGTGGCATAATGTTTCATTATGATCTTTTGTCCAATAAGTGGATAATGTAAAATATTGCTGTGATGATGTTGTTGCAAAGTTGCAACTCAGACAGGGCAAAACTCCAAAAACTTTAATGTTTTATGTTTCTAATCATATTTGACCGGATTATTGTGTCTGGTAAATTATTTTGGTGTTCGTATGCTATTCTTGGGAATTTTCTACAAAATGTGTTTACACAAGGGTCTGTTTATAAAATGGGCTAATGTGCTCTCATCAAATTAACCACTGTGGTGCAATTGGACGAGGGTAACTGGAAATGTCAACTGTGTGCTTATTTGATCCCTAGGACTAAGGTGACGTAACTCATGGTTCCTGTCTTGTCTGGTAGCTTCTGGTTGTGCTTTCAAAGGATATCCATGATTGAATAATTTCCTTTGTAACGGTCTGGCTTCATATTCAGGGTCCTCTTCTGCAGTCTTGCTCCTTTCAGACCTTAAACATTGCGAGTATGGAAGGTTCTGAACTAGACTTCTCAGATGAAATGAGTCCCAGTGTAACAGAGAATTACGCTCCGGAGATGTGTGATGGACTGTACATTGGAACTTATAGTAAATGCCACATGTGTGTCCAAAAATGGACCTTTTGTGTTGGATATATTGAACATGAATTGTATGGTCTCATGGATTATATATACTATATTTTATTTTTTATTGTGCGTTTAGTTTACAAAGAAACCTTCACAAACAATACAATTAATACTAAAGAAAAATAATACAAAGAAGATCCATAAAAACATACACATCATCAAGTGACTGCACAGATACAAAATGCAAAAGTACAAAATACAGAAACGTTCCCAAACTCAAAACACTACCAAAATCACCCCAAAAAATTAGCATTGCATAAAGTCCTTAAGATACTATGTTTAAGATTCAATCAAATTGGATACAGTGCTTTCCATAGTTTCCACGAGGTAGAATCATGCAGATGTGCCTTAGGGCTTCCCAAGATGACAATTGTAAATCCTCGATATAGCTATGAAAGCATATCCTTCTTTTAGACAGGAGAGAAGGACACCAAAGGATATGTTGAAGGGCTTGCACTTCTGCCTTACAATGGTGACATCATCTTATCGCAGTCAGCCCTTTTCCATAAAAAGCAGTTTTCTTTCATCAATAGCAAGTTTAACCTATATCATAACCTAGTGAGACCACACTTTATCGATGGAAATCGAGTTAGAGATGACATATTCCCAACCTCTCATGTACTCTTAACAAGTCAGGCATTCTTTTACACATTGCTAAGACTTCACGAGTCATGCACCAATCATAACGCCACACAAAGTGGTTTTGAAAGCAACATAATTCTCAATCACTGTAATATAATCAAAGCCACACGTTTCCATCTGCGACATCAAATTATTAACATAGTAGTTTACGACATTCCGCTCTGTTAGTTTGAAACTTTCAAATAAAGAACCACACAGGGATTTTCAAATGTCTTACATAAAAGAATTAGCTTCCAGAGAACTCTCATGTTTAATCCCTCCTCTCCCCTTCCCCCGTTACTTAAATCTATTATAATATGCCTCATGCTACACTGCTCTATATATGTATGCGGTGATACTTTGTTTGAAATATGCTCTTCCTCATAAGCGGAAATGCCAATATTAAATAAAGTTAAAAAAAAAACAAAAAAGAGATCGACCCCAATTCTAGTCGAATCGCAGCCCTAGGCGTAGAGGCAGGCAAAGATAAAACCGCTTTCCCAAATATGCCTTCCAGGAGAGTAACATTGTATAAAAAAAGAGAATGATGGCTCTCCAGCCCATACATTATGACTGGAACAACTTTAGCCTCATAAACCTTTATCACAGACAACAGGCTAAACTTCCCATACCTATTGTTACATGCTTCATCTGCGATGCCCACTGTTTAGCCTTCCCCATTTTACTGGGGTGTACACACATTTTAAAACCTAGATACTTAAATACATTGACAGTATCCGCTTTACCGCCGTTAAGCCACTCATTTTTCTGGGGTTTGTTCGCCCTGCCGAGAATGACAAGACTTTGGTCTTATTTATGTCTATGAGCAAGTCATCCATAGTAGAGTATTCCTGAAAGGTTATTATTAACCGCTGAAGCCCAATATATGTACAATCCATCAATACTATGCCATCTGCGTTCCATACCCACGAAAGCTGAAGACCATTAATACTGGGGGACAAATAAACAACACTCCATCAAGGGCCAGCCCCAAATCTGCCAAATAAATATTAAATTAAAAAAGGGATAAAATGCACCCCGGATGAAGGCTCTGAAAAGTCAAAAGGTCCCTATTAACATCACTCTCTAGATGTAATCAAACTTTTAAAGTGAAATCTGAATGAAGAGGTACTAAAAGGTTGAATAAGTTATTAGGGATACCCCAACGTCTGAGCTTTGTCCATAATAGGCCCCAATTTACTCTGTGGAAAGCGAGCACCCACTATATTGTCGCCCCGAAGATGTTCGGTGTGCATTTTTCCCAAGCCTGCTTTTGCACTGAGTCAATGACACACCCTGCAGGGGAAGTGCCAACGCCTGCTCTAAAACCTACCTGGTTACATTTCAAGATGCCACTATTGTTAGTCCTTGTTGTTAATTTCTTCAATAGAATAATACTGGCAGAAATGTTTGAATTTGCATCAAGCAGGGGGATTGGTCTATAGTTCATTGGATCGCATCTGCTCCCTTTCTTGAGTCTTGCAATGATATGAGACAATCTACAGGTTGCAGTTATCTGCTTCAGCACCAGAATAGCTTCAAAAGATCATACAACACCTTGGCCCACAGCTGCGGACAGTCCTTAAAAACCAAATTACAGTGCCCAATTGACCCGGGGCCCTAGATTTACTAAAATAAATCCTTAAGCCCTGGGGCCGCATATAGTTTCCCAAGGTGATCTACCTAGGTGTTTTCATCAAACGAATTGGACTGGGCCAAAGATTGAAAATGATCTACACTGTTCACGACCTTCCAGTAGTTTACATCCGGTTTAGTGGTGACACAAACAAGCACGATTTCCCCCCCCGAGTGTGGTGCAGCTGGTAACGGAGTGACTTCACTTTGTTTTTGTGTTTTTTGTTTCGTCTTCCTGAAAGCTTCAGATTTACTATTTTCGTTTAGAGAGTTTCTCTTAATCCACCTCAAAGTTTGGCTAAGATTTCGTATAGCTATATATTATAGTGCCAGGGATTAGACAACCTATTATAGATTTTTTTTTTAATTAAGTTATTTTTTTTTTATAAATTGGAAATGTAAAAGGAGAGCAAATTCCTAATAAATTACTCTCTCTTAAAGGGCCTGTTAGATTACTAATAAGTATATTGAACTCCTGAATGATACGTGGGGACCATATGAGTCTATTTCTACCTCTAGAAACTGCAACCCCTGCGGGGGCCTGAGGGAGCTTTGCTTACTCAGCGGCACTGAAAATTATGCATAAACGATGGTGGTCATTGGGGGCACCATCAACATTTCGAAATGTACTGACTTACACCACAGATGCTAAGTGGTCACAATAAAAGCAATCTGAGATGTAATGTAATTTCGGTGCCAAGGGTGAAGCTCTTTTTCCAACATGTCCGTGCAGCCATGAATAATATTAAAGAACTTTGCCCGCCTTCTACCCTGTATAGACAGCTTACTAGAGTGAGCCACTTGCACTCGTGGGACTGGGCCTAACGCAGGAAGAAGTTTACACAAGTCCCCAGCCCAACCTGCATTCAAATCCCCGGCCAAAATACTGTCTTCCAAGTTCCCTTTCTCAAACCAGGACAAGTGGATCTTGGCCAATTCATCCAGCAAGGTCTCAAGAGTCACTTCAAAATAATTACAATAAATAGGACTCGATGCATTGTTTTACCCTCTTGTCCTTTGTCAAACTCCAATTCCCTGTAAGTCCAAATTCTATACTATAGCCTCTTTGGTTCAGGAGGGCGAGCTGCCACCACCAGTCCCCCCCTTAGGTCTCCCCTTCTGTCCCCTAGTGGCATTTTGTAGAAGGGTGCAGAAACCAGCCACGATCACGCCCTCTGTTAAAACGGTTACCTGCATTCAAATGAATTCATGCCTGCTCAAATTGGCGCAAATCCCATTGTCCTTTAGCAAATGATTAAAACCCAGAGTGTTCCAAAAATAAACACTAAGAACCTGGTCGCTTTGTCGTCCCCTTGGCGCCTGGCGCCACCATGGCCTCCGTCAGTCAGGACCAGTCCTCCAGTTCGGTGTGGCCATTTGCCAAGGTGGATGTAAGGGAGACCGCGGTACATGAAATAGACAGAGAACACGGCACATTGCTTACCAAGGGTTGGAACAGACCAGATCTGTCTTGCAATGAATATAAATCAAATCCACGCTGTCTCAAATCATCTAAAGAGGACAACATGATCTCTCTAACCAGTCTGGAAGGCAGCGCTATTGCCACACAGTCCACCCTTGAACGATCAGAAAAGTCTACCGATGCGAGATCACCAGTCTTAAGGATTCTGAGCTCAGGAATGCCATACAAATTAGATAATATAGCACTACGACGCAAGAAGATGTTATCTTCCAGTTGAAAGACGGCCTCCAAAACAAAACCAGTCTTGTTGTCACCAGATCTCAGCAATGTCCTTTTGGGCAAGGGGGGCAAAATACATTTCCATCACCCACATTCACAGAGTCAGCTTCAAGACTAGTTCTTAATGAACAACCACCAACCCTGTGTTCCATCTGAGCAGAAGCTGAAACAACCCAATCTGCCTCAACTGCATTCAGTTGCCAGTTTGCCAGGCAGTCTATTAAGCAGACCACTCAAGTTCTCCCACTCGAAGTCTGTCTGTGATGCTTGCGAGTCCCTGCGCAGCTCAGGTTCGGTGACATTGGGAGGCTCCTTCTCTGTTTCATGTGATGTTAGATCCAGCTGACTGTCTCCCAAGCCTTGATTTACACAAGACAAGAGGAGGACCTAAAGATTGGGGCAATGCAGAATGTATTGCCAAATGGGTTGCCATCAAAACAATGTGAGACTCTAAGCACATTTCAAAGAGGAACTCCAATTCGTTTAGCTTTTTCTTTGTTTTTAGATTTTATTTTTTGGCAGGTTAATGCCATTTTACGCCACTTTCTTCCATCTGCATTGAGTTGACAAATAGGACCGGGACTAATAACAGGGGCAGAGTCATCATCAATACATATGATGGAGCCCAGTCTTCCAAATTCCTCCAAGAATTCCTGGGAAGGAGGTGTATCAAGAAAGAGAGGTTGTTGGTTTAGGTGACGTGAGACAAACTGAGGCCTAAGAATTCATAATAATCATAGAAAGTGCTGCAGAGTTGGAGCCTGTTCATGTAAACAGGTTTCGGATGCCACAAGAGCCAGGTTACTCTCAATATAGAAACGCTGCTTTGAGAAGGCTTTAATTTAGTTTCTTTGTAACGCTAATAAAGCTAATTTACTCAGAATCTCTGTAAGTTGTGTTGAAAAAGCCTTAACTTCCTTTCGGCGCGAAGATACTAGAGCCAAATAACTCTGAATGTTTGCTAGCTGTATTGAGTGCACTTTAACTTCTCCTCTAATTAATTCAAAGCCTCTTTCTAGAGAGTTTAGTGCGAAGTTTAAGGCGGCTAGCGTAGGATTACTCAGCTCTTTCACTGGCTGATGGGAATGTTCGGTTGAGCAGACTCATTTATCAGATCCTTAGCCGGAGTAGCTGACAGAGAGTCAGGTAAGGCAGGTCCCGGGTCCTCCCCATACGCCGAACTTTCAGTGTTGAAGGGAAGATCAACCGGGATATCAGACACAGGCCCTGCTTTCAATGGCGTAGGCCTGAAAGGTACTTCACTCATCGAAGGGGAACCAGTTATTATAATGTGTGGGGTATATACCCCTCACTAGCGCTTCAACCCCCCTGGAAAAAGTCTGATCTTTTTTTAATGTTGGTGGAAGTCAAGTATAATCCAGATACTCAGCAGCTGGTAGGTGGTGGAACGGATGATCACTAAGGTCCAGATGGGCCGGAGACACAAACACTACTGGTAATTGATCGAAAGGGAGACAAAGATTTTCAATGTCTGAGGCAGTAATATTCTCTCGTAACAGGGCCGAGTCTGAGGCCTGTTCTCCCCTACTCCTTAAATTGTACATAGGGGAAACACTGAGTGTTAGGGAGAATTCTAACCATCATATTGTGGGCGTACTAGTCGGGGCAATTCCATTGCCCCAGGGGTCTGTTGTTCGAGGGGGCACGTCTCCGTCCCCCCTGATCGAGTTATGGTGGTGGCAGTGGTTACCACGCAAAATATTCCCTCGGGATATTTCCAATGGGGTTTTCCCATTGATTTTAAACACACCACTTTTTGGTGAAATGTTAAAGATATCACCGGTTTATTTATTTAATATTTATTTACCGGTTGGGATTTTTTGCCAGAACTCAGTTCCAAAATGGCGTTTGTGTTCGCTTCTGGGACTCCAACCCAAGTCGAGCCCTTTGTTCCACTTTTGGCGGGCTTCTCCACAGAAGCCCTCCAAAGTGGTGCCACTCTGTCTGGGTTAGCAGGATGTGTGGGAGGGGGGTTTAGGCACCCTGGACTGCATTGCCTCGGCAACTCAAGTCGCACTCTTGTGTGATTGGCCCAAGTGGTGAGCCACCCGGCTCACCACTTAGCATGTTTAAGTGACAGCTAGGACTGATGAATGGGGGTTTTCTGCATAAAAGCAGGGCTTTGCGGACTGGAACTTTAGAAGTCGCCACATGACCTAAAGAATCCGAAGAGGGAGAAGCTGAGCCGACCTGCAACGACGACACCACTGGTGGAGCCCTGCTGAACCATCTCACCACTTCCCAATGACAGAGAAGATCTTCATCCCGGAGAGTCTTCTTCCTTCGACTGGTGGGGATAACCAGTCTGCCTTCTTTTTCGCCTTCCCGGATCATCTCGTGGCCGCCTTGCCTGTGCCAAACACCCCAGCAACCGGTATACCACGGTTTACCACTACCGCGAATAAAAGGGTAGTGCCTTTTAACCAGAGAACTCTGCGGCTGGTTTCTTCCCTGGCAGTGCAACGGCCTTCATCTTTCCTCCACGTCGAGATCTTCTCTTCCTCTGGGCGACGATGCGACTTGCACCCACTGCCAGGAACAACTGCCCCCGCTGGAGGGTCCTCTCCACTTAAGGTACTGTGTTCCGCCTGGCTTCCCTTGCAACAGATTGTACGGGGTGCGTTAAATTCTCGGCTCTCTAACCTGTGTTAGCCTGGGACACCTTAGCTAACTTGTTCTGAACTGATCCTATCCTTTTCTGAACTATCTTCAAAGACTTTTTGAGCATGTAGGGGAGGGAAGGTCCAAAAGACCCCCCCTTGCCTACATCCCTCCCCAGGTGAGGGCCATGGCTCACTGGGCGTTCCCCCATACCGCCAGGACCCAGGCGGTGGGGGACTCACCCGCTGAAGACATTGCCCACACATTGAATTTAGCAAGGCCTCAGAAACGATTTTTGTCTAATAAAGATGGTGTGAGCTCAGCGCACTGCCGCGCGGCCCCCACCCTTGAAGAGTTTCAATTATCCCTGTTGCCGCAGCACCCTGGCAGATCCGCTGTGAGCCTGTTCCCACGAACAAGGCGGACATGAGCTAGCATACGATACTAACACTGTAACATTTCACCCTCCACAGTGTATCACTGCTCCCAGTTTGACCCGGCCTGCAGGCCTGTGTGATGAGAGAAAACTGTAAAATGATCATCGGGTGGCTGAAAGTCCCCAAATATTAATGCCAAGACCACTTGCAAAAAATGTGCACCTCTCCACAAATCCTCTGCTATTACGAAAACCTGCAAAATGCATAACCATGATAGAATACATACTTCCATGATCTTAGCAATATAAGAGCCCACACCACTGCAGTTGGGTGCAAACAATGAAAGAGCGTTCCAAGGGTTATTTGTTATGTGTATCACTAAAAAACCGACACTCCATGGTCCTGCGCCATAACCGGACTAATGCTGCTAGAGTACAAGAGAAGACGAATGTAACTATACAGAGGGCTCATGTGAAGAACGTGCGAGAATGCACTTGTCATGCGTGTATGTTTAAGCCCCTTATGTGCCACTACCGTCACGTACGGTGGCGAGTCATTTTCTATGTGCTCCACCAACCTCACTGCTACCTCACCTACTGTAAAAGTATATGCATATAACTAAATGCTGTAGTTATTAAAACATAGTGCACGAATAAGGTGCTCAGACTGGTTATATTCGAGACACATGTAGTAAAATCGAAATGTATGTTATCAAGTGATTCAAATAAGTATTATAGAGTGTTCAAATGTTTGTGATGTTTTCACCTCTAAAGTCGGCAACACACGAGGAAGATACCTTTGTGAATATGTGCAAGGTCATTCCCCCTCCCACCCTGCGAAGACTGCCAAGCAAGAAAGCAGAGGCCCGCGCCGCGCTGCTCCACCTCCCCCAACCAGACTGGAGCCGCTTCAAAGATTTGTAGCCCCCTCTGCAGCTCCCAAGGCCACTGCCCGCCACCTGCGTTATTTACAACACGGCAGTAAACCTCTGCCTGAATACACAGATCCACAGGCGCCCCCTCGTAAACCGCACAACCCACCGGATCAATCAGGACACCCAATACTGTGGCAACATGCAGCGGCCCATTCATAATAACTTCTAACAAGACAGAAAGACATGTACCGCCCGCCCCATGCCCTAAGACTTAGCCCCTCGACCTATGGTACCGGTCAACAGGACACTGGTAATCGTGCCCTGACAAATGACCATCAGACCCCTCACAAGGTGCATTCCTCCTGTGTTGCATTAACCTGTAGAATAACCTATTGAAAGGTTTACTAAAGAGAATAATATTGCAATGACTGAATGACTGCGGTGTGCATGGCCTAGGGCAAATAAGTCAGGAAAGGCATTCATCTCTGACACAGGCCACATTGGCACAACAACACCGCCCGGATGAACTCAAGCCGACCTGCCAGGCCCGGCCCAACCCACGAGGCTGACCAGTGACGTCTTCCAGCCAAGGCCAACCACACCACAGCAGCACCTATAGTTAGTCGTCACCACCCAATCCCATTGAACTTGTGCCCCCTATAGTATGTAGGTTCTGATGACGTTTTTTGTAAATATATACGCCTGTCTTTGTTATTGTCAGACAGAGCGCTCTCGGAGTTTGCAGAGTTCTTTGCATGCCCTATTCTGATTGATAAACTCCCACTTAAGCTCACCCGCACTCTGTCTTGGCTTTATTCCCAACTTGGGAGAGTCCATCATTTTCTCTCATTGCGGGGAGGATCGTGCTGGTTGGGGACGCTTGCCTTCAGTGGTGACCCCGATAGTGTGATTTTTATTATTTTTTCCTAAACCCATCATTACCGTCCCCTTTTGGCACGAGAATCTCCGGTCGAAAAGGGATAATCACGGTGCGCCGGCTCCGGGAGGCTGCCCGCCAACGGCGACCGGTACACTAAGAAGTGCGCACTCAACAGAGAGAGGGTACGGGATCCCGGTTGAAAAATCCCCTTTGAGTACCGCTCGCCGGAGCCGGGGCTGACTGTTGAGCGGACGGCAACACTGCCTGGACGGACCCAGTTTCGGAGACTATCGGTTCAAGACGGGCACGTGAGTACTGAGTGCAAGCGATCATAAAAGGAGTGGGAGAGGAAATTTAGGACAGGGGACGAGGACGGGTAGAAAGGGGGGAGCACGTAGGTCCACTAAGGACCATCTTAAACTTTCTTTGCTTTTTCTTTGCATATGGCCATTAGGATCAAGAGGTGAATAAGAGATAAGAGTGACGGGAACCTAGCTCCGAGAGGGGGTGGAAGGCGGCGCCGCATAGTGCTATCTTGACTAGTGCTGGGAATATATGAAGAAGTGGATAATAAGATAAAAGTGTCTGGCAAAGGGGGACACAGAGAATATATTAGTGATTGCTATTCTTTCTATTCTTTTCTTTAGGGTTGGGGAAAAAATAAAAGCGAGAACAGTGCAAAACTATAGAGACAGAGCAAGAGACAGAGAGTTCTATTGTAAAAGTAAAGATTAAACTTAGATACGTATATACGTGTATACATATAACTGAATAAGACGGATAGGGACAGCCGGCCAGGGAGGAAAGGGAGGGTAAATTGAATTTTGAATAGCGTGTTACATAGAGGCGTGTGCACATCGTATGTGTTAGGAGATGTTTTGGTGTTGTGGGGGTGTAAGAGTGGTCATAAATGTATAGCCATTAAATGGTCATGGTAAGTGTGGCCGGATAGAGCTTCATGAAGACAAAGATAGTAAGATGAAGTGAGTGTGCACCTTTTTGATCTCGGGGTTAACATTGTCGAGATCACAGATGGTTTGCTCTTGTATGTGCCCCCCAAAAGAGAAGAAAATAGAGAGTGTGTACAGTCACTTTTATGGTATACAGTTAGGGGGAAGAACATAAAGGTGTTCGTTGTTAAATGAGAAATAGAAGACACATACTCATATGGTAACACGTTTTACAGTGCCGTTTTTGGGGACACACACAGATACACAAATACCAGGAGGGCGCAGAGCATGGGGGCAGAAACACCCTTATCACATATTTGTAAGAACTTACCGGGGTATGCGGAGCGAATTAAGAAATATCATGACCAATGGATAACAGAGCTGAAGGGAGAGGGATTACCCCAGATATGGCCCTAAGGGGGGTCATTTGACAAAAGCGTTCTGGATATGGTAGCCACGTGCATTTGTTTGAAATATAAGGGAAAACAATTGCATAATAGGAGGGAAATATTAGACCTCTGGAGGTTATTTGAAGAAATACCACCGCCCAAAGCTCCAGCATTAAACCCTGACCTACCATCCACCACTGACAATCCACTAATGATACCGAGAGATGGTAAGGAACTGCCAAATGTAGAGCCACCAATAGAGGTAATAAGTTTGTACCCGATATTAAATAAGCCTGTGCCCGCAGAAGGGTACAGCGACCCCACTTATGTGCCTCCCCCGACGGCTACTACACCCCAACGACCAACGGCGCCCCCGCCATACGAAAGTACAAGGGAGCAAGCCCAAGCAAGTACACAAAGAGTGGATATAGAAAAACTAACAGATGATCTAGAGTCAAGGCTCTCAATAGCCAAAGATGAGTTCTCGAGGATAAAAGACATATGCGAACGAACAGCACTTAATGCAGCAAGATCAGGGCGCACGTCTAGAGCGCTAAGTGAGAGTAGAACAGTTGAAGACGGGTGGAAAAAAGGTGAAATACTGTTCAGGATTGAGGAAGAACCGACACGAATAATCGAAGTAGGAACACAAGAGGGATGTTTTGGCAATGAAGAAAGGCCTACAGGGAACAGAGAAGAACTACTATGTGATATAAGGGGCGATCTGGAAGAGAGCGACAGGTTGAGTATGGCAATAGGAGGGGAAAGCGAAGGGTTATTATGGTGCATGTTCAATGGGAACACTGGACGATGAGTGGACAGGACGTTTGAGAAATAGGGTGGGGAAAATGGCGTCACTGGGATCATCAACAGCGAAAATGGGTACAGATGCCACGACAAAAGGAAGGTTACAACTCCCATTGATACATAGGGGAGGAGGGAGGCCAAATTATATCCCAGGGGCCCAGATGGATAAGGCCAATTTATTAAAGTTATTGCCCCCATTATCGGGAGGGGCAAGCAAGTGGATATACGCTTTTGAGAAACACACTGCCGGGGTACCCCTAGCAATAGGCGATGTGAAGAGCTTGCTTGTATCAGCAGTGGGGGACCAGGCCGACAGAGTATGGGTAAAAGCTGGTTTCCCGGGAGTAACATTGGACTGCGACCGCCATGATGGGGCCTCCTTTAACACAGTACGTGCCAGGGTGTGGGATGCTCTGCGGGAAACGTTCCCAGATACGCCAGACCTGCAGTCAGTAATGCAATGTACCATGAATGACGGGGAAGATGCTATGGATTACATTTTCCGGGTTCAAGAGATGTGGAGAGCAGAAACGGGCACGCCCTGGTATCAATCGACATCTTTATTTTACTTCATTATAAAGAGAGGGCTCCCAAAAGAGGTGCAAAAGGCGCTCGACAAGATAGCAGGTATTGAAGCGAAAGGATGGCCTGAGATTCAGAGCATAATAGTGCACCACTGTAAGCGAATAAAAGAAAGGGAGAAGGAGGTGGCGCAGAAAAGATTGGCAGATGAAGCGAAACTAGTGCAGACAAAGTTGGTGAAGGTCGCAGCAGCAGTAGCAGCGCTCCCACACAGCAGGGAGGGGGATGAAGAGGAGGAGGGGCTGATCGCAATACAAGGAAGGATGGCAACTAATTGGGCTGGAGCAGGGCAGCGGCAGTGGAACGAGCAGGAGCAGGGCGGAGGTCTGCAGTGGCAAGAGTGGGCCCCTCGAGGGGGACGAGGTGGGTACAGGGGCCGAAGAGGAGGTGGACCGGGGTACGGGGGAATGGGAGGAAATGGATGGCAGGGTCCCAGAGGAGCGCAAGGGAGTTGTTGGAACTGCGGAAGATGGGGACATTACTCTAGGGAGTGCAGAAGCAGACCCAACAACGGGTTCCAAGAGGCAGAACATTATGGTCATCCCCACCCAGGGAGCCCATATGGTCTCCCAATAGGACAACAACAACAGAGAAGCGTAGGTCAAGGGCACAATGAGCAACTACAGGGGTATCAGTATAGAACACAGAACCACCCACAAAACAATGACACTATGCAGTACACGCCAGGCAACCCTTTTGCAACAACAGCAAACGGGGCCCCCGCACCAGCACCCTATAGTGGCGTGTCAGTGGTTTCAGGGAGCGTCTTCAATGAGGGGGGGGCAATGAGACACCCCGCATAGGACAGCCCACAGAGAACACTTGCGTGTCCAGTCTATCTACCACCTACGATGCATCAGAGGAACCATTGGTAGGGGCGCAGATAGGAGACAAGCAATTTATATTCATGGTGGATTCGGGAGCGGAGAAATCATGCATTAAAGAGGGCCGGTTCCCGTTATCTAACCGGAAGTTAGAGACGCAGGGGTTCTCTGGGGCTGTAATTGAAGTTCCTTACACAGAAGCATTGGATGTAACAGTGGGGGGCAAAACGGTAAAAACACCCTTACTGTATTATGAACACTCACCAATAAATTTGCTAGGGAGGGATCTCCTGAGTAAACTCAACATGACCATATCCTTCACTGAGAGAGGTATAGTGTGTTCAACACCCGGAATATGCCCATTACGCGTAATGTTAGTAGTACAGGCCCACACAACCACACAGGAAATACGGGGTTTGCCAGAGAATGAGGAAATATTTATTGAAGGGCTAAAGACATTGGCCCTCATAATCCCAGAGCTGAGGAGAATGGACTGGAGGATTCCAGCGGAGTTCCTCTTCCACCCCATAGTGTGCCCCGACACAGCACCAGGGTCAGTGGTATCGTTAGACTTGCACGCTGTGCAGGTATCAGCAAAAAGGATCTCTGTGATTGGAATTGACATGGAAGGATGTGAGTGGCGTACAGTATTGTGTACAAATGCCAATATCGCCCTAAGAGACTTAACAGATGAGGATCTCTTCTCAGATGCAGAGGGGAATGGTGAAATAGTAATGGAAATAGCGATGCCCTGTGACATTTTGATTCAAGCAAGGGAAATCCCCGTTCAACTAATGGCAGTGGTGGGAGCACCACCGTCATTCTTCGATGATGACATGAGGCTCGTACCAAATAATTTGTGGACAATCGGCCCCCATGACGTAGGGTTATTGCATGGAGTACAACCTGTAATAATAAAACTAAAACAAGGAGCAATTCTACCCCGAGTGAAACAGTATCCATTGTCCCGCGAAGCGGAGGAAGGGATAAAAGAGACATTAAATGCACTACTAGCACAAGGAATAATAGTGCCTTCAAACTCCCCATGTAACACATGTATTTATCCAATCAAAAAAGCAAAGGGAGGGTCTTGGAGAATGATACAGGATTTACGCCCCCTAAATGATGTAATTCAGAAAGAGTTCCCTTTGGTCCCGAACCCTGCATCAATATTATGCAGCATCCCAAAAACAGCATCACACTTCACAGTAGTCGACTTGAAAAACACATTTTTCTCAATCCCCCTGGCTGAAGAGTGTAGGTACTTGACAGCATTCACACTAGGAGGAAAGAGATATGAACACTGCAGATTACCACAGGGGTACTGTGAGAGCCCGAGCATATTCAACCGCATATTACATGAAGACTTGGGAAACCTATCAGTTGAGAGTACAATCATTCAGTACGTGGACGATTTACTCGTCTGTGCACAGGACGAAGAGACATGCAGAAAAGACTCAATAACACTCCTGACTCTACTGGCCAATAAGGGGTACAAGGTAGACAAGGAAAAGCTACAGTACTGTCTGACAGAGGTCTTATACTTAGGACAGCTAATATCAAAAGATGGAAAAAGAATAATCCCCGACAGGGTAGAAGCAATAAGATCAGTAGGAGAACCCACAACAGTGAAAGGCATGCAGAAATTCCTGGGAATGTGCAACTACTGCCGAGCATGGATATTAGATTACGCGGCATACACCAGGCCCTTACTACAAGCGCTCAAGGAAGCACAACAGGAGAACAAAAAAATAGAGTGGTCAGAAGAAATGAGTGCCTCCTTTAATTCATTGAAAGAGTTAATTTCAAGCGCTCCAGTACTGGCAAATCCAGATTATGGACGGGAGTTCTACCTGTTCTCACACTGCAAGGGAACACTCATGACAGCTGTACTGACACAGAAGACGTCCCTAGGACACAAGCCTTTGGCTTACTATAGTGGCACTTTGGATGCTGTGATGCAAGGACATTTCGCGTGCGAGCAATCACTCGCTGCAGCCGCGTTCGCAATTGAGAAAAGTGCCACAACAGTAATGGGATGCCCGGTAACATTGTTTGTGGAACATTCATTATTTGCAATACTTGAGAGGTCGAAGAGTACACTGACAACACAGCGGGCGACAGCCTATGAAATAATATTGTCCAGCGCAAATATCCATGTGGTGAGATGCAAGACAGTGAACCCAGCAACATTTATCACAGAAGCGTGCACGATAGAGGACATGCAGGAACACGACTGTGCAACTTACACAGGTGAAAGAGGAGAGGACCCAGTGGTGTGTGAGAATGCGCTGAGCGAGGGGGAAGTGTACTTCGTAGACGGGTCAGCATCAATTGACATGGATACAGGAGAGAAACATGTGGGTATGGCAGTGGTGAGGTTAGAAGACGGTGAGTATGAGACACTAGTACAATACCGCCTCCCATCACATTACTCCGCGCAAGCAGCAGAACTGATTGCACTTATAGAAGCACTACATGCAGCTAAGGGTTGTGCAGTGACAATATACACAGACTCAGCCTACATGACAACAACAGTACATGGGGGCCTAGCAAGATGGGGAAGGAGGGGGTTTCGACGAGCAGATGGAACACCAGTTCAACATGCAGAGTTGTTGAAGGAGCTAATTGAGGCCCTACAGGATCCCACAGCGGTAGCAATAGTGAAGTGCCAAGCACATACATCAAACACAGATGTTGTGTCTTTGGGAAACGCGGCAGCAGACGCCGCCGCCAAGGAAGCTTCCTACTTTCAGAAATATGAAGCAGGTGAGTACATGCTGCAGCACAAAACAAATGAAGAGCTCCCAGAAGGCTACAATATGATGCCTGTATCACAGATACTAGAATTACAGGAGGGAGCCAGTGCAGATGAAAAATTGATGTGGGGAAAACGAGGATGCAGCAAGTCGGCGACAGATTTACTATGGCGACAAAATAACTCAGGAAAAGTGGTAATGCCAGTAAAATTATTGGAAATTGCATTTCAACAACTACACTTCCCTGCACACAATACGAAGCAGCACATTGCAGCAGAAATACAGGAAGAATGGTTTGTGCCCTGTCTCCAGGAGCACATATCCCGACTAACACTAGAATGCACAACATGTCAGATATACAATTCAGGAATGACACTACGTACTCTCAGGGGAACAATTCCAAAACCCAATGGGCCATTCAGAGAGCTACATATTGACTACGCAGACATGGGAGAAAGGTGCAATGGGGCACGTTACATGATCGTGGTTGTATGCCCATTCTCAAGGTGGGTAGAAGCAGGCCCATGCGCACGACCTGATGCCAAAAGCGCTGCAAAGTTCCTAGTGAGGGAAGTGTTCCCGCGCTGGGGGATTTGTGACGTAATACGCTCCGACAACGGCACCCACTTTGTAAATGAGCTTTTCAAGGAAGTGTCCACATTATTAGGAATAAAACATAAGTTGTGCTCGATTTATCATCCGCAAAGTAATGGCGTAGTAGAAAAGATGAACGGACTGTTAAAAGGCAGGTTATCAAAACTATGCTTTTCATTAAAAAAGAACTGGATTTACTGTTTACCCCTTGCACTCTTTGAGCTGAGAAATCAGCCAAGCAAAGACCATCATTTGTCCCCGCACGAGATCGTGACTGGGAGACGAATGCATACAGCACACTCCCCACTGCGGGAACACTCAGATGCACACAGGAGCGCCGCGATATTGGGTGAGGAGTTCACAGACTATTTGAAGAAATTAACAAGGGCAGCGCGCGCCATATCAAAGCAGCTTTCTCCACCCTTCACGAGGGAGGAGGGAAACACAACAGAGCCTGTTACGCAGCCTGAACCACAGCCACAGCTGATGCCAGGCAAATTCATATATGTCAGGAGTTTTGTGCGTCGGTGGAATGCACCACGGTTCCATGGCCCATACGAGGTAGTGTTTTGCACGCCCACGGCAGTAAAGGTGAAGGGCCTGAAATATTGGGTGCATTTGACAGATGTACGAAGGGCATATAGCACTGTACAAGGGGAGGTAGACGAGGAGGCACAGACAATAGCAAACAATGACGCCGAGCAGAATGTCTGAATATAAGTTTGTGCGTGTGACAGTAATGAACTTGAATGGAACAATAGCTGACAAGTATACTTGGATTGGAAAGATGGTATCCAAAAAAAAAAAAAAAAAAAAACATAGAACAATTCTTTAACGTGTGAACTTGTTTACTCCCTTGTCTGTGGATTCCCATCCCTACAACCCTACCCGCTCCCATTCCCGTTCAATATACAGTGGCACTAATAGTGCCAACAAAATGTTTACTTCCATGCACTTAATGCACTTTTATATCTCAAACAGGAGCTACCATGGCATCTAACGGGCAGCCTGCAACGGATAGACTTAGTAGATTGAGAGGATTATTAAATGAGAGATGCCGATATTCGTATGAGTGTGGATTATCTATATGCATCACGTTGTTTTTTACAATGATGTTTGGCCTGGTTACATATTGGTTCATAGCGTTCATCTCTATCGAGATGAACGAGGGGGGAGGGAGTAACAGAACTACTGGGACCAATACAACTGCAAGTGTCAATACTAAGGAAGGTGATTTTTTGGTATGGGACGGAACTAAACTTGTATGGGGTTATTATACCACACCATCCAATGCTGTGATCTCGAAAAACAAAGGGCTGCAGGATGAAATGCAAAATGATACAGTGTCCCTACCAGAAATGTCTAATTACAATGCTCGCAGCTTGAACGACCGAAACTTATCTGCTATATTATGGTTGTATAACACCCCCACTAGCCAACCTGCCCCCTTAGAAAAAAACGATCTGCCAGTTAATGAAAAAGACGGAAAGGAAAAAATGCTAGCAACACACGAAATATTATATGATGACTGGGCAAAGGGGGGCGGGAATGAGGAAGGGGGGTCTATTTTGTCCCTTGCCCAGGAGGCTGGGAAGCACATAAGGAACAAGAATAACAGACGGAAAAGGGAAGCAGGGAGGAGGAAGTATGATGAGTACTATGGGTTAGGGCTAGATAAAATGGAAGACCCACGACACCCCCACCAAACAAATAAGTGGTATGCAGACATGAGTGCAACAGCCAAACAAACAACAAATGAGAGCTGCTATGTCTGCTCCCTCATTCCTCATGCTTCAGGTACACCCAAAGTATTGCTACCCAAAGAGTTGCCAATTATAGATGCCCAATGTCTCCTTCATCTCACGTTATCCAGGATTAAGAACACCTTCCAGGCACATGAAGTTACTTTTAGAATGCTGCAGAACGAGAAAACTTGCTACCCAAAGACGGCAGGAGTGGTATGTCTGGAGGAACCATTTTTTGTAATACAAGGGACACTTTTTTCGGACAACAAGTGGAAGGATGAAGAAGTAATGTGTAAAGCTGAAGCACTGAGAGGTGTGGCACCAGAGAAATTGCAATGGATAGAAGAAACGTGCACACCAGTATGGAAGGAACACATTTCAAAATTAACGTGGGTAACAGCCATTGAAAAGCCCTTCAAGCTGCAGAATGAAATAGACTATGAACTGTGTTTTAAAGGAGAGGGGAAAACGTCCATGGGGACAAACAAGAATTGCAACAAGACCCTTACCATCCCAGATTTGAGAAAAGGGACAGCGGCTCTGATGGACACATACTGGGTATGCGGCAACCAGGCATACCTGCACCTCCCCCCGACATGGAGTGGCAGCTGCTCAATGGCCACTCTGCACTCAGCCCTAATGGTAATTCCAGAAAGCCACATTGACGGGAACAAAAGGACACAAGGAAGCGTGCAACAGAGTGCGGCCCAGCCTACTGCAGAGTCACATATCTATGTCCTGTCTTCCGGGGGCAAGGAAGAAGTGCTATCCCGAAACAGACGAGCATCAAACTACATATCAAAGGCATCATCTGAATTGTTGGCACAGATCCCAGACAGGTATCGACTATTCAGCTCCGCAGAAACATTTTTTGCCTCACTCATCTCAAGTGTCCAAGCAAGAGCAAACGCAAAATGGCTCCAGATAACACGCTGGGAACTGATTCAACTGGCGAATGACACTGAAGAAGGGTTCAACGTAATAAAAGTGGAACTAAGAGCTTTACGGCTGATGACCATGCAAAACAGGTATGTCCTGGACCTATTGACGGCGATGGATGGAGGTGTTTGCCGAAAAATCGGAAGTGCCTGCTGCACTTTCGTACCTTCTGAAGACGCAGAAAACGGCTCCCTGTCCCATGTGATCGAAGCAGTGCACAACCTAGGAGAAAGAATGAAAATGGAAGGTGGAGCAGAGGACAGTACGTGGTTTGATAATATCTTCTCCTGGGTTCCCTCATGGCTTGGAATGACTGTGAAATTTTTGATGCCAGCTGTGGTGTTCCTCCTCTTCATTTTTTGCCTGTGCCAGGTGGGTCTTCGATGCTGTGCTAACGCAGTACCAAATGGTGCAATGATGATGGTGACAATGGGCAACTCCCGCGGTACAATACAAACAATGCAAGAAGCACAAGTACAAACAGGAACAGATAACACACCAAGATATCAGCTAGTGCCTATATATCACGATAAGGATATTGTAGACAAATTGTGGCACACCACCATCAAAGAGCCCCGTATACTAGAATGGTACGAGGAGGTTTGGGTAGACTTGGCAGGAGATGGCGGATGTATATACTTAACTTGTAGCCCAGATGAGTATGCCAGGAGAGGTGAGAGCTTGAAGGGGGTGTGCAGAGCATGGATGCCTATAAAAGGAACACCTGCATGGGATGAGGCAGTGATGGACGAAGCAGAGTGTAGGAGGCTGGAGGATTTAAAGTATTTGTTACTTAAGTAACGAAAGGGGGGAAATGTAGGGGAGGGAAGGTCCAAAAGACCCCCCCTTGCCTACATCCCTCCCCAGGTGAGGGCCATGGCTCACTGGGCGTTCCCCCATACCGCCTGAAGACATTGCCCACACATTGAATTTAGCAAGGCCTCAGAAACGATTTTTGTCTAATAAAGATGGTGTGAGCTCAGCGCACTGCCGCGCGGCCCCCACCCTTGAAGAGTTTCAATTATCCCTGTTGCCGCAGCACCCTGGCAGATCCGCTGTGAGCCTGTTCCCATGAACAAGGCGGACATGAGCTAGCATACGATACTAACACTGTAACATTTCACCCTCCACAGTGTATCACTGCTCCCAGTTTGACCCGGCCTGCAGGCCTGGGTGATGAGAGAAAACTGTAAAATGATCATCGGGTGGCTGAAAGTCCCCAAATATTAATGCCAAGACCACTTGCAAAAAATGTGCACCTCTCCACAAATCCTCTGCTATTACGAAAACATAACCTATTGAAAGATTTATTAAAGAGAATAATATTGCAATGACTGAATGACTGCGGTGTGCATGGCCTAGGGCAAATAAGTCAGGAAAGGCATTCATCTCTGACACAGGCCACATTGGCACAACACCGCCCGGATGAACTCAAGCCGACCTGCCAGGCCCGGCCCAACCCACGAGGCTGACTAGTGACGTCTTCCAGCCAAGGCCAACCACACCACAGCAGCACCTATAGTTAGTCGTAACCACCCAATCCCATTGAACTTGTGCCCCCTATAGTATGTAGGTTCTGATGACGTTTTTTGTAAATATATACGCCTGTCTTTGCTATTGTCAGACAGAGCGCTCTCGGAGTTTGCAGAGTTCTTTGCATGCCCTATTCTGATTGATAAACTCCCACTTAAGCTCACCCGCACTCTGTCTTGGCTTTATTCCCAACTTGGGAGAGTCCATCATTTTCTCTCATTGCGGGGAGGATCGTGCTGGTTGGGGACGCTTGCCTTCAAGCATAACCCCACTGTGTGATCCTGGACACTTTGCGCCTGTCTCTCTCTAAGAGAGGGCCTGGCAATTGAACTTCCTTGCTATCCAGTAGACTCTGCCTAACCTGACTTACTGTGGTTCTTTTGAAAAGTACTAAGATTGTTTGCTACATATTCTGTCTTTTTCCCTCCCTTTTTAATATAATTATTTAGAGTGCCATCTTAGGTTAAGCGCTCACCTCTGTCTGAAAATTAGTGGTGTTTCTCCCTAAGACTTGTCTAGATAATTAATCAGGGTGGCCTATATCCAATATTGACTGTGTTTTGAATTTAATTACCTTTTGTGCTAGTGTGTTTTACAAGTGTGCCTTTTAAATAAATAAGTATCTACTTTTACACCAAAAGCTCTGGTCAGTGTTTGCTTGTATTATTGTATCTGAGTGCCTATTGTGTATACTTTGCATACTGCCTAACTCTTCTTGAGGGAAGTCTGACTGTTCAGCCACAGCTACCAAGTGAATCGGTGTGGTACAGACTGCTACCAAGTGGGTTTACTGCTAACACCTGTAGTCCTAAATCTTTTGCAGTGTTCCCAAAGGGAACTGCACAGGTTTCTGCCTAACAGTGAGGTGCTAAAAGAAAGGTTATTGAGAAGTGCACTCACCTCTAGATGTGCCGCGACTTGATCACTGTGCCTTGCAAGGAAGGCATGGTCATCAGAAGCACGACAGACCCAAGGAGTATAATCCAAGGGTGTTTATTAAACAGTATAAGGGTGAGAAAAAAGCCTAATCTAATCCTAAATCTAAGATGGAAGCAAGCTACAACCATCAAAATAAAGAAAATGCCGCCCTAGTGGTGCTGTGTCAAAACAAGGTGGCCTGTACTAAAAATCCTATTACCAAATCCTTACTCTATATAACAAAAGGGTGTGGGACAATAATATGTATAACAAAAGAGTGTCTTGCAAACCTAAATGTCCAAAAGGGTTTCGATAGTTCAGGACTGCTGAACTAGTGTACTTCCTTCCCCACATTACATCACGGGACAAGGCGAAACGGTGGCAGGACCGTGAGCACCCCTTGAGTCTATAGGCATCAGGAAGCAGTGTCGTCAGAAAAGGCAGGATCCCTCAAATCAATGTCTTTGGCTTGGCATCACAAGACCTTCCCAAGCTCTCACCATGCGAGATTCCCCACTTTCCCAGCTTCCCCGTGATACCCACTTCGTTGGGTCCACGTTCGTCTTTACACCACTGTTCAGTCACTTTAACAAAATGCAGGATTCACTTCCCCTTGCTTTCACTTGGCATCCCTCCGTCGGGTTCATTATAGCCTTCAAATCACAATGCAGGATTTGCTCCCCTTAGCTCTCTCTTGGCATCTCTCCGTCGGGTTTAAACTTGCCTTTGCAACTTCATCACAATGCATTACTTTAAAATTGTTCACTTTGTTTCACACTTGTCAAAGACTTCCAATTGTACGAGGATTTTGCTTGCACCTTCGTATTACCACTTTGACTTTCTTTTACTTTGGTTGGCCTCTCCTAAGGCCTTCTGGTAATCACAGTCTTTCAATTATCTTACATTCAATCTAACAGTTTCAATCTGGTTGTGGAGCCTGTCGAGAAGGTAATACTCTATTACTACCCCACTCCGTTATTCTTAGCTTACGTCAGTCTTAAACACATTCACAATGTTGCAGGCTTCCCTCGTGGTTTCCCATGACACGCGCAGCTTCTGCATTCATCGTTCTGGTTACAATGTACTTTCGCTCACGGTTTCACAAAACCCTGCGAGCCTCATCAAATGCTTTGGTATCTTTCACTCGATTATGCCAACCGGTCTCACAGTTCACTCACCAGTAGCGCTTGATGATATTCATCTAGCGTTTCCTTGAAGTCAACGCTATCGGCACAGCACGGCTCGCCTCCTCCCAACTCCGTCGTTCACCAGATTTCCTTTGAAAAGTCTGCGCGACCTTCCCTCTGCCGCTGGCCGGACCACGGCCCTTCTCTCGCCTCTTGGTCCCTTCTGATCTGCTTCCAGGGTTGCTCCAATTTCACAGGATCTGTTCTCCTGCCGCTTTGCTGGTTCTGCTCGCCTTTCTAGTCTTGCCTCTCAGGTGCTCTCATGCTCCGCCTTTTATCCCAGTAAGGAAAGGGAACAGGTTTCAGGTGCGAGTCATCAGGATTAAGTGCCTGACTCTGCCTGACCCTCATATTGGGACATATCAAACGGACCTGTAGTGTGTGAATCTGTCTTGCTCTGAAGCACTTTGGCCATGCAGCAGAGAGTGTGAAGGAAAGGAGGGGCATAAGGTTCCTAGGAAGTATATAGAATGAGGGTGTTCGACAGGGAAATGGGTGTAGGGATACCGTGTCTCCCCTGCGGGTGCCCCAATCCCCAGGGAACTACCATCCAGGTTATCCTCCCGCACTGACCACACTGGTCCACACCTGGGGACTGGATCCAACAGCAATGCCCGTGCCCCGGCCACCTGGATGACAGATCCCAAGGCACTAGCTGGTGAGACACTCTTTGGTTTCTAACAGCCTCCAACACCTTCCCAGGCCTCAGCGTCTCCCATAAAACGGGAGATCGCAGTGCTTCATCTCCAAATGGTTATCTATGGAGTGAAATCGAAAGGCACCTCAGAGTTCAACAAGAGTGAACACCAAAGGAACCCCACACAGCGCCCGGTTGCTCGCTGCATGCAGCACTGCAGACTTCTGATTGCAAATACAGTTAGGATACTTACCATGCACGCACTATGCGCTGTATTGGGATAGTTGCATCTCCCAGCGGCAGGTAGGTAAGTCAATGACTGAGGATCCAGGCAGAAATAATCCACTTGGAAAATGTTCTGCTTCCTGCGAAGAATCCTATGTATCCCTTACTGAAATCCTGCCAAAAGTCTCCTCCCAGGTGGCCTGGGGAAGGCAGACGCTTCCTGATGGTGATAACATGAGGGAGGATCACCTAGGTGGAGAGAGGGCCCAGAGTGGTGAGGCACAGTATGTTTCCACTGACAAGAAGAATCTTCCCAAAGTACCTAAAGCGGTCATGACGTATTGTAATTTTAAAGTCCCCAAACCTCATGTTAGATCTAGGGTTGTGAATCCCAAGGTTATAAACTCACCAGCACCCTTGTTTCCAGACCGGTAAACTATGTGTTTGCCTGCCAGAGCCGCTGTGCCCGACAGGTCTGACCCTGCCGGGCGCAGCGGTCATGGTAGGTAAACCCTTCACGGAAGCACCGGCACCCGGTGCTTCCGTGTTCCCACTGCCATAGAGTCCTGTGGGACTCTATGGGAATGGGGATTAACAAATATACCGGCGCCTGACTTCACGGCCGCTGTACTCATAATGAGCCCGTGGCACCGGGAGGTCAGGCGCTGGTAAATGATTACGGGTCCGGCAGCAGCCCGCCGGTAGCACCGGCAGGATTACTGCCTGACCCGTGATAAAGCCCATCATCTTAAGGAGATGTATAGCCTAATAATGGAACTAGAGAGTAGTGGTTACCATTCACCATCACCAGCACTAATTTGAGGTTACAGATTCCGGGATTAGGGAGGAAAACCCACGTGAAGGCCAGAGAGTGACAGATGCTGTGGCGCCCATAACATATCAATCAAGACCCTTGAATCAGCCTTCACATTTTGAGTGATTTGTGTGCCATCTGTGATATCCCCTCTTCCTTTACATGATTATCCCCAATTTTTTGAGCTGGTCTCACATGGTAAAAGCACTGTTTTTCCAAAATATGAGTTTAATTGTATCTGAAGTGTCAGGTTGCCTGTTATTTGGTCAATTAGTCTTTGGAACGCATTACACTGAGATCTTGCATTCATGATTTTGAGGGAGGTTTTTTGGTTTAGCCTGCGCTACCATTAATGTGAGTTTCAGTGCCACTCTGAGATTAACGGTACTGATGATGAGGAGGCTCTGGCTGCGGCAGGGGTCAGTGACACGATTTGTGGTCCAAGATTCTGATTCTGAGATAGAATGCATCCTTCTTCCTGCTCTCCCTCATTGCAGCATTGCATCAGACCCTTTAACTCTCTCTCTCTCTCTCTCTCTCTCTCTCTCTCATTCTCTTTCTTTCTTTTCCTTCATGTTTCTCCCATTCCAGTGAGCCCTCCTTTCCACTATCCACTCTTCCTTCAAACCTCCATCCCTCAGTTTCTTTATTGCTTTAATTTCTATATTTATCTCTTGCTCTCTTACATCTGTCCTTTACTTTCTTTCTCGCCATCCCTCCATCGCGACCTTTGTTTCTTCCACTCTTTGACTTAATGGTTTTTAGCAGAAGACTATTATTATGAGCAAATCATTACCAGAACTCCTCTCAGATTTTTTCCTTCTCAGACCAGGGTGGGTGATGCAAGTAGGAGGGGCGTCTGCCGCAGTATACCTTCACTGTGGGATGATATGCAAAATACATGAGTCAACACACAATGCCTACCGTGAGTGCTCTCCACCTCCTGGCTGTCCGGGGGACTCTGGTCTTGCTTTTCTTTGGTTTTGAGTGATAAGACTGTAGTCACAATAAGTGGACCTGTCAATAAAGTCAAAAATAATATTCATTCTTCTACTTGCCCAGAATAATGTTTGAATTGTCATGTGGCATATACTGGACGACAGAAAAGAAAGGCAGCACAACTACATGATTTGATAAAGGTTCTAGTGTCCCTGAGGATGCTGGCAATACAAGTTCCCAGAAACACTTAGGTCTCAGCAAAGGGGTGCTACCCCCCCCCGTTCTTAAGGTAATTGAGAGCACGACAGCAGAAGCTGCAGACAGGGGTGCACATCTATGTTGCGGAATAGAAGTAGGTCATTCTCACAGGGGTAGAAGACTAAGAAAACCAGAAGACAGACAGATGTTGGACCATGTATGCAGATGACTTGAGCTTCGAGAACTCAGGCAAGTAGTCAAGTGCGGAGGAGTCCGGCAAGCGCTGCGACACCACTCCATCCTGTCACCATCTGAATAATCTGCCATGCCTTGTGCCAGGAAGAGGGTGTCTAAGCAACAGCCATCTTTCATTTAGAGAGACCTTCCACAACAGGTACCTATAGGAAGGACAACGCTACATCATGGTTATGCAGCCGTTATCTATCCAGATGTTTGGCACTACAACTCCTATCTGCACTAGAGAGCATAGTGAACAGTGGGTGATTGTGGAAATCAGAGTCTCAAACATCTAGAGAGCCACATGTTGCTAAACCCTGGTCTGCATTGTGGACATCTTGGAATGAATTCAACTCTTAAAACACCTTCCATTCCAAAGTGCTGCGCAAGTCCTTCAGCCATGGTCACTGCAAGGCCACTCTGACCATCTCCTCTTGTCCAGTTTCCAACTGCATTTTAGTGAGGCGGAAGTGTTTTGTGGTATTGCGCTTTGCATTTTTTTTCTGCCTTCTACTGTGAAGACGTGATTTTGATCTGAGGCATTTGGAGTGACTGTTGGTATAATAGCTTTGAGCTCCACGCTTTGCAGTTGGAATTTTCATCTGGATCCCAATACAGACTCTCCAACTGGGTGAACTTCTTCCTCCTTTTTTGTGCAACTACGATCGATTTATAATGCACGTCGGCAACAGGACTGCCTGTGGGTTTAGTGCCTTTGAACCCCAGATCGCTGGGCCCGTCTTCTTTTTTCCTCCTAAAGATTTTTCATTGAAGGATTATTACATTCGATCCGTGCTGATATTGGTGAGTGCGATCTTGGGGTTTCTATGGTAGTGGTCATAAGAAGTGGAAAGTGCCTCATGGAGCGGGATATCGTCCTGCCAAATCCACCGTTAAATTAGACACCCATTCATTAGGCATGCAGCAACAGAAACGTATGCATTTAGACATTGAACCCAACACCATGACCTTATGTGGCCGCAAAGAGGGCAGCCCTGCCTTGTTGACTCATGATTCTATAAAATCTAGAGTTGTGCCCGATGAGTTCATCACTGTGCATAATGTGAGTGAATCAAATGGTGTGTCTATTGCTCATGTGTCGAACATCTGTGTGGAGGGTGGCTGTTCTCTGCCGCTCATAGGCAATTCCTCGTGTTCATTGACACACGTTGACCCGGAGGACCTAATGAATTGTGAAGACGCCAATTTTGACTCAGATGTCTCTATTCTGCATTTGTCACTGGGGCCTCCTACCCCTCGTTCTATGCTGCCATCGGCCATTGAGGAAGTCTGCTTATATAACCATTTGACCTCTCAGCCTACCAGTCCTGGGGGGCCACTCTTGGAGAACTTACCAACGCACAATGCACTGCTCCTTTTCTGGTTCCCCAGATCGGCATTCAAGTCACTCTCTGCGGGACCCAAGAGTTAAGGGCCCATCGCAGTTTGAAGGTCCTATAGAACCATTTGGCCGGAGAGTCGGTCGAGGAGGTTGAGCATATTGACCAAGGTGTACTTCTCTCAACTCCTCACAGGTCTAACGTTCACCATTAAGAAACTTCCCCTTTTGGCCTCTGTTCTTTCCCTGTCCTTGCCAGGACTCTCAACTTGTTGAACAGTGGTCATACTACTCACTTTGAAATTCGTGGATTGAGGCTACCACTGAAGGAGATGTATGCTAAAATGAATCAGTTGGAGGGGTTCATTTTGGCTTGTGGCTATACAATGGTCAACAGTCAAGGTGAATCCGCAACAGTCAGTGGCCTGTCAGACCCAATCTGGGAGTATTGGTGTTATTCTACACTAGACTTACCCCCTACTGTGATGCAGGAATTGGGGATCTTGGAGGAGCAGTTGGAGTTATCAAAGGGACTTAATTTAGTGTTGGGTTCAGGCCAATTAAAACAGGAACACATTGTAGTATAGATCCCCTTCTCAGACATTACCAAGAATTTTGCGACATTGCAGTCTTGAATAAGTCTAAACTCTATAGTGCAGAGTCTTTCAGTTAGACTGGATGGAGGAATTTCAGTCAGTTGCCTAAAGTGATTTGTTTTGATGAACAACCGGAACCTGCCACCTCTGAGCCCAACAGCCCGACAGCCCTTGCAGCTTGCATAGTGCAGGATCATGAGATGCCTGCCCTGGATGTGACAGCTCCTATCCCTGAGCCCAACAGCCCGACAGCCCTTGCAGCTTGCATAGTGCAGGATCATGAGATGCATAGTGCAGGATCATGAGATGCCTGCCCTGGATGTGACAGCTCCTATCCCTGAGCCCAACAGTCCGACACCCCTTGCAGCTTGCATAGTGCAGGATCATGAGATGCCTGCCCTGGATGTGACAGCTCCTATCCCTGAGCCCAACAGTCCGACACCCCTTGCAGCTTGCATAGTGCAGGATCATGAGATGCCTGCCCTGGATGTGACAGCTCCTATCCCTGAGCCCAACAGCCCGACACCCCTTGCAGCTTGCATAGTGCAGGATCATGAGATGCCTGCCCTGGATCTGACAGCTCCTATCCCTGAGCCCAACAGCCCGACAGCCCTTGCAGCTTGCATAGTGCAGGATCATGAGATGCCTGCCCTGGATGTGACAGCTCCTATCCCTGAGCCCAATAGCCCGACACCCCTTGCAGCTTGCATAGTGCAGGATCATGAGATGCCTGCCCTGGATGTGACAGCTCCTATCCCTGAGCCCAACAGCCCGACAGCCCTTGCAGCTTGCAGAGTGCAGGATCATGAGATGCCTGCCCTGGATGTGACAGCTCCTATCCCTGAGCCCAACAGCCCGACACCCCTTGCAGCTTGCATAGTGCAGGATCATGAGATGCCTGCCCTGGATGTGACAGCTCCTATCCCTGAGCCCAACAGCCCGACAGCCCTTGCAGCTTGCATAGTGCAGGATCATGAGATGCATAGTGCAGGATCATGAGATGCCTGCCCTGGATGTGACAGCTCCTATCCCTGAGCCCAACAGCCCGACAGCCCTTGCAGCTTGCAGAGTGCAGGATCATGAGATGCCTGCCCTGGATGTGACAGCTCCTATCCCTGAGCCCAACAGCCCGACAGCCCTTGCAGCTTGCATAGTGCAGGATCATGAGATGCCTGCCCTGGATGTGACAGCTCCTATCCCTGAGCCCAACAGTCCGACAGCCCTTGCAGCTTGCATAGTGCAGGATCATGAGATGCCTGCCCTGGATGTGACAGCTCCTATCCCTGAGCCCAACAGTCCGACACCCCTTGCAGCTTGCATAGTGCAGGATCATGAGATGCCTGCCCTGGATGTGACAGCTCCTATCCCTGAGCCCAACAGCCCGACACCCCTTGCAGCTTGCATAGTGCAGGATCATGAGATGCCTGCCCTGGATGTGACAGCTCCTATCCCTGAGCCCAACAGCCCGACACCCCTTGCAGCTTGCATAGTGCAGGATCATGAGATGCCTGCCCTGGATGTGACAGCTCCTATCCCTGAGCCCAATAGCCCGACACCCCTTGCAGCTTGCATAGTGCAGGATCATGAGATGCCTGCCCTGGATGTGACAGCTCCTATCCCTGAGCCCAACAGTCCGACACCCCTTGCAGCTTGCATAGTGCAGGATCATGAGATGCCTGCCCTGGATGTGACAGCTCCTATCCCTGAGCCCAACAGCCCGACACCCCTTGCAGCTTGCATAGTGCAGGATCATGAGATGCCTGCCCTGGATCTGACAGCTCCTATCCCTGAGCCCAACGGCCCGACACCCTTGCAGCTTGCATAGTGCAGGATCATGAGATGCCTGCCCTGGATGTGACAGCTCCTATCCCTGAGCCCAACAGCCCGACACCCCTTGCAGCTTGCATAGTGCAGGATCATGAGATGCCTGCCCTGGATGTGACAGCTCCTATCCCTGAGCCCAACAAGCCCGACAGCCCTTGCAGCTTGCATAGCTGCAGGATCATGAGATGCCTGCCCTGGATGTGACAGCTCCTATCCCTGAGCCAACAGCCCGACACCCCTTGCAGCTTGCATAGTGCAGGATCATGAGATGCCTGCCCTGGATGTGACAGCTCCTATCCCTGAGCCCAACAGCCCGACACCCCTTGCAGCTTGCATAGTGCAGGATCATGAGATGCCTGCCCTGGATGTGACAGCTCCTATCCCTGAGCCCAACAGCCCGACACCCTTGCAGCTTGCATAGTGCAGGATCATGAGATGCCTGCCCTGGATGTGACAGCTCCTATCCCTGAGCCCAACAGCCCGACACCCCTTGCAGCTTGCATAGTGCAGGATCATGAGATGCCTGCCCTGGATCTGACAGCTCCTATCCCTGAGCCCAACAGCCCGACACCCCTTGCAGCTTGCATAGTGCAGGATCATGAGATGCCTGCCCTGGATGTGACAGCTCCTATCCCTGAGCCCAACAGCCCGACAGCCCTTGCAGCTTGCATAGTGCAGGATCATGAGATGCCTGCCCTGGATGTGACAGCTCCTATCCCTGAGCCAACAGCCGACAGCCCTTGCAGCTTGCATAGTGCAGGATCATGAGACTGCCTGCCCTGGATGTGACAGCTCCTATCCCTGAGCCCAACAGTCCGACAGCCCTTGCAGCTTGCATAGTGCAGGATCATGAGACGCCTGCCCTGGATGTGACAGCTCCTATCCCTGAGCCCAACAGCCCGACAGCCCTTGCAGCTTGCATAGTGCAGGATCATGAGATGCCTGCCCTGGATGTGACAGCTCCTATCCCTGAGCCAACAGTCCGACAGCCCTTGCAGCTTGCATAGTGCAGGATCATGAGATGCCTGCCCTGGATGTGACAGCTCCTATCCCTGGCCCAACAGCCCGACACCCCTTGCAGCTTGCAGAGTGCAGGATCATGAGATGCCTGCCCTGGATGTGACAGCTCCTATCCCTGAGCCCAACAGTCCGACACCCCTTGCAGCTTGCATAGTGCAGGATCATGAGATGCCTGCCCTGGATGTGACAGCTCCTATCCCTGAGCCCAATAGCCCGACAGCCCTTGCAGCTTGCATAGTGCAGGATCATGAGATGCCTGCCCTGGATGTGACAGCTCCTATCCCTGAGCCCAACAGCCCGACACCCCTTGCAGCTTGCATAGTGCAGGATCACGAGATGCCTGCCCTGGATGTGACAGCTCCTATCCCTGAGCCCAACAGCCCGACACCCCTTGCAGCTTGCATAGTGCAGGATCACGAGATGCCTGCCCTGGATGTGACAGCTCCTATCCCTGAGCCCAACAGCCCGACAGCCCTTGCAGCTTGCATAGTGCAGGATCATGAGATGCCTGCCCTGGATGTGACAGCTCCTATCCCTGAGCCCAACAGCCCGACACCCCTTGCAGCTTGCATAGTGCAGGATCACGAGATGCCTGCCCTGGATGTGACAGCTCCTATCCCTGAGCCCAACAGCCCGACAGCCCTTGCAGCTTGCATAGTGCAGGATCACGAGATGCCTGCCCTGGATGTGACAGCTCCTATCCCTGAGCCCAACAGCCCGACAGCCCTTGCAGCTTGCATAGTGCAGGATCATGAGATGCCTGCCCTGGATGTGACAGCTCCTATCCCTGAGCCAACAGCCCGACAGCCCTTGCAGCTTGCATAGTGCAGGATCATGAGATGCCTGCCCTGGATGTGACAGCTCCTATCCCTGAGCCCAACAGCCCGACAGCCCTTGCAGCTTGCATAGTGCAGGATCATGAGATGCCTGCCCTGGATGCGACAGCTCCTATCCCTGAGCCCAACAGCCCGACACCCTTGCAGCTTGCATAGTGCAGGATCATGAGATGCCTGCCCTGGATGTGACAGCTCCTATCCCTGAGCCCAACAGCCCGACAGCCCTTGCAGCTTGCATAGTGCAGGATCATGAGATGCCTGCCCTGGATGTGACAGCTCCTATCCCTGAGCCCAACAGCCCGACAGCCTTGCAGCTTGCATAGTGCAGGATCATGAGATGCCTGCCCTGGATGTGACAGCTCCTATCCCTGAGCCCAACAGCCCGACAGCCCTTGCAGCTTGCATAGTGCAGGATCATGAGATGCCTGCCCTGGATGTGACAGCTCCTATCCCTGAGCCCAACAGCCCGACAGCCCTTGCAGCTTGCATAGTGCAGGATCATGAGATGCCTGCCTGGATGTGACAGCTCCTATCCCTGAGCCCAACAGCCCGACACCCCTTGCAGCTTGCATAGTGCAGGATCATGAGATGCCTGCCCTGGATGTGACAGCTCCTATCCCTGAGCCCAACAGCCCGACACCCCTTGCAGCTTGCATAGTGCAGGATCATGAGATGCCTGCCCTGGATGTGACAGCTCCTATCCCTGAGCCCAACAGCCCGACACCCTTGCAGCTTGCATAGTGCAGGATCATGAGATGCCTGCCCTGGATGTGACAGCTCCTATCCCTGAGCCCAACAGCCCGACAGCCCTTGCAGCTTGCATAGTGCAGGATCATGAGATGCCTGCCCTGGATGTGACAGCTCCTATCCCTGAGCCCAACAGCCCGACACCCCTTGCAGCTTGCATAGTGCAGGATCATGAGATGCCTGCCCTGGATGTGACAGCTCCTATCCCTGAGCCCAACAGCCCGACAGCCCTTGCAGCTTGCATAGTGCAGGATCATGAGATGCCTGCCCTGGATGTGACAGCTCCTATCCTGAGCCCAACAGTCTCGACAGCCCTTGCAGCTTGCATAGTGCAGGATCATGAGATGCCTGCCCTGGATGTGACAGCTCCTATCCCTGAGCCCAACAGCCCGACAGCCCTTGCAGCTTGCATAGTGCAGGATCATGAGATGCCTGCCCTGGATGTGACAGCTCCTATCCTGAGCCCAACAGCCCGACAGCCCTTGCAGCTTGCATAGTGCAGGATCATGAGATGCCTGCCCTGGATGTGACAGCTCCTATCCCTGAGCCCAACAGCCCGACAGCCCTTGCAGCTTGCATAGTGCAGGATCATGAGATGCCTGCCCTGGATGTGACAGCTCCTATCCCTGAGCCCAACAGCCCGACAGCCCTTGCAGCTTGCATAGTGCAGGATCATGAGATGCCTGCCCTGGATGTGACAGCTCCTATCCCTGAGCCCAACAGCCCGACAGCCCTTGCAGCTTGCATAGTGCAGGATCATGAGATGCTGCCCTGGATGTGACAGCTCCTATCCTGAGCCCAACAGCCCGACAGCCCTTGCAGCTTGCATAGTGCAGGATCATGAGATGCCTGCCTGGATGTGACAGCTCCTATCCCTGAGCCCAACAGCCCGACAGCCCTTGCAGCTTGCATAGTGCAGGATCATGAGATGCCTGCCCTGGATGTGACAGCTCCTATCCCTGAGCCCAACAGCCCGACAGCCCTTGCAGCTTGCATAGTGCAGGATCATGAGATGCCTGCCCTGGATGTGACAGCTCCTATCCCTGAGCCCAACAGCCCGACAGCCCTTGCAGCTTGCATAGTGCAGGATCATGAGATGCCTGCCCTGGATGTGACAGCTCCTATCCCTGAGCCCAACAGCCGACAGCCCTTGCAGCTTGCATAGTGCAGGATCATGAGATGCCTGCCCTGGATGTGACAGCTCCTATCCCTGAGCCCAACAGCCCGACAGCCCTTGCAGCTTGCATAGTGCAGGATCATGAGATGCCTGCCCTGGATGTGACAGCTCCTATCCCTGAGCCCAACAGCCCGACACCCCTTGCAGCTTGCATAGTGCAGGATCATGAGATGCCTGCCCTGGATGTGACAGCTCCTATCCCTGAGCCCAACAGCCCGACACCCCTTGCAGCTTGCATAGTGCAGGATCATGAGATGCCTGCCCTGGATGTGACAGCTCCTATCCTGAGCCCAACAGCCCGACAGCCCTTGCAGCTTGCATAGTGCAGGATCATGAGATGCCTGCCCTGGATGTGACAGCTCCTATCCCTGAGCCCAACAGCCGACAGCCCTTGCAGCTTGCATAGTGCAGGATCATGAGATGCCTGCCCTGGATGTGACAGCTCCTATCCCTGAGCCCAACAGCCCGACAGCCCTTGCAGCTTGCATAGTGCAGGATCATGAGATGCCTGCCCTGGATGTGACAGCTCCTATCCTGAGCCCAACAGCCCGACAGCCCTTGCAGCTTGCATAGTGCAGGATCATGAGATGCCTGCCCTGGATGTGACAGCTCCTATCCCTGAGCCCAACAGCCGACAGCCCTTGCAGCTTGCATAGTGCAGGATCATGAGATGCCTGCCTGGATGTGACAGCTCCTATCCCTGAGCCCAACAGCCCGACACCCCTTGCAGCTTGCATAGTGCAGGATCATGAGATGCCTGCCCTGGATGTGACAGCTCCTATCCCTGAGCCCAACAGCCCGACAGCCCTTGCAGCTTGCATAGTGCAGGATCATGAGATGCCTGCCCTGGATGTGACAGCTCCTATCCCTGAGCCAACAGTCCCGACAGCCCTTGCAGCTTGCATAGTGCAGGATCATGAGATGCCTGCCCTGGATGTGACAGCTCCTATCCCTGAGCCCAACAGCCCGACAGCCCTTGCAGCTTGCATAGTGCAGGATCATGAGATGCCTGCCCTGGATGTGACAGCTCCTATCCCTGAGCCCAACAGCCCGACAGCCCTTGCAGCTTGCATAGTGCAGGATCATGAGATGCCTGCCCTGGATGTGACAGCTCCTATCCCTGAGCCCAACAGCCCGACAGCCCTTGCAGCTTGCATAGTGCAGGATCATGAGATGCCTGCCCTGGATGTGACAGCTCCTATCCCTGAGCCCAACAGCCCGACAGCCCTTGCAGCTTGCATAGTGCAGGATCATGAGATGCCTGCCCTGGATGTGACAGCTCCTATCCCTGAGCCCAACAGCCCGACAGCCCTTGCAGCTTGCATAGTGCAGGATCATGAGATGCCTGCCCTGGATGTGACAGCTCCTATCCCTGAGCCCAACAGCCCGACAGCCCTTGCAGCTTGCATAGTGCAGGATCATGAGATGCCTGCCCTGGATGTGACAGCTCCTATCCCTGAGCCCACGCCCGACAGCCTTGCAGCTTGCATAGTGCAGGATCATGAGATGCCTGCCCTGGATGTGACAGCTCCTATCCCTGAGCCCAACAGCCCGACAGCCCTTGCAGCTTGCATAGTGCAGGATCATGAGTGCCTGCCCTGGATGTGACAGCTCCTATCCCTGAGCCCAACAGTCCGACAGCCCTTGCAGCTTGCATAGTGCAGGATCATGAGATGCCTGCCCTGGATGTGACAGCTCTATCCCTGAGCCCAACAGTCCGACAGCCCTTGCAGCTTGCATAGTGCAGGATCATGAGACGCCTGCCCTGGATGTGACAGCTCCTATCCCTGAGCCCAACAGCCCGACAGCCCTTGCAGCTTGCATAGTGCAGGATCATGAGATGCCTGCCCTGGATGTGACAGCTCCTATCCCTGAGCCCAACAGTCCGACAGCCCTTGCAGCTTGCATAGTGCAGGATCATGAGATGCCTGCCCTGGATGTGACAGCTCCTATCCCTGAGCCCAACAGCCCGACAGCCCTTGCAGCTTGCATAGTGCAGGATCATGAGACGCCTGCCCTGGATGTGACAGCTCCTATCCCTGAGCCCAACAGCCCGACAGCCCTTGCAGCTTGCATAGTGCAGGATCATGAGACGCCTGCCCTGGATGTGACAGCTCCTATCCCTGAGCCCAACAGTCCGACAGCCCTTGCAGCTTGCATAGTGCAGGATCATGAGACGCCTGCCCTGGATGTGACAGCTCCTATCCCTGAGCCCAACAGTCCGACAGCCCTTGCAGCTTGCATAGTGCAGGATCATGAGACGCCTGCCCTGGATGTGACAGCTCCTATCCCTGAGCCCAACAGCCCGACAGCCCTTGCAGCTTGCATAGTGCAGGATCATGAGATGCCTGCCCTGGATGTGACAGCTCCTATCCCTGAGCCCAACAGCCCGACACCCTTGCAGCTTGCATAGTGCAGGATCATGAGATGCCTGCCCTGGATGTGACAGCTCCTATCCCTGAGCCCAACAGCCCGACACCCCTTGCAGCTTGCATAGTGCAGGATCATGAGATGCCTGCCCTGGATGTGACAGCTCCTATCCTGACCCAACAGCCCGACAGCCCTTGCAGCTTGCATAGTGCAGGATCACGAGATGCCTGCCCTGGATGTGACAGCTCCTATCCCTGAGCCCAACAGCCCGACAGCCCTTGCAGCTTGCATAGTGCAGGATCAGAGATGCCTGCCCTGGATGTGACAGCTCCTATCCCTGAGCCCAACAGCCGACAGCCCTTGCAGCTTGCATAGTGCAGGATCATGAGATGCCTGCCCTGGATGTGACAGCTCCTATCCCTGAGCCCAACAGCCCGACAGCCCTTGCAGCTTGCATAGTGCAGGATCACGAGATGCCTGCCCTGGATGTGACAGCTCCTATCCCTGAGCCCAACAGCCCGACACCCCTTGCAGCTTGCATAGTGCAGGATCACGAGATGCCTGCCCTGGATGTGACAGCTCCTATCCTGAGCCCAACAGCCCGACAGCCCTTGCAGCTTGCATAGTGCAGGATCACGAGATGCCTGCCCTGGATGTGACAGCTCCTATCCCTGAGCCCAACAGCCCGACAGCCCTTGCAGCTTGCATAGTGCAGGATCACGAGATGCCTGCCCTGGATGTGACAGCTCCTATCCCTGAGCCCAACAGCCCGACAGCCCTTGCAGCTTGCATAGTGCAGGATCACGAGATGCCTGCCCTGGATGTGACAGCTCCTATCCCTGAGCCCAACAGCCCGACAGCCCTTGCAGCTTGCATAGTGCAGGATCACGAGATGCCTGCCCTGGATGTGACAGCTCCTATCCCTGAGCCCAACAGCCCGACAGCCCTTGCAGCTTGCATAGTGCAGGATCACGAGATGCCTGCCCTGGATGTGACAGCTCCTATCCCTGAGCCCAACAGCCCGACAGCCCTTGCAGCTTGCATAGTGCAGGATCACGAGATGCCTGCCCTGGATGCGACAGCTCCTATCCCTGAGCCCAACAGCCCGACAGCCCTTGCAGCTTGCATAGTGCAGGATCATGAGATGCCTGCCCTGGATGCGACAGCTCCTATCCCTGAGCCCAACAGCCCGACAGCCCTTGCAGCTTGCATAGTGCAGGATCATGAGATGCCTGCCCTGGATGCGACAGCTCCTATCCCTGAGCCCAACAGCCCGACAGCCCTTGCAGCTTGCATAGTGCAGGATCATGAGATGCCTGCCCTGGATGCGACAGCTCCTATCCCTGAGCCCAACAGCCCGACAGCCCTTGCAGCTTGCATAGTGCAGGATCATGAGATGCCTGCCCTGGATGTGACAGCTCCTATCCCTGACCCAACAGCCCGACAGCCCTTGCAGCTTGCATAGTGCAGGATCATGAGATGCCTGCCCTGGATGTGACAGCTCCTATCCCTGAGCCCAACAGCCCGACAGCCCTTGCAGCTTGCATAGTGCAGGATCATGAGATGCCTGCCCTGGATGTGACAGCTCCTATCCCTGAGCCCAACAGCCCGACACCCCTTGCAGCTTGCATAGTGCAGGATCATGAGATGCCTGCCCTGGATGTGACAGCTCCTATCCCTGAGCCCAACAGCCCGACACCCCTTGCAGCTTGCATAGTGCAGGATCATGAGATGCCTGCCCTGGATGTGACAGCTCCTATCCCTGAGCCCAACAGCCCGACACCCTTGCAGCTTGCATAGTGCAGGATCATGAGATGCCTGCCCTGGATGTGACAGCTCCTATCCCTGAGCCCAACAGCCCGACACCCCTTGCAGCTTGCATAGTGCAGGATCATGAGATGCCTGCCCTGGATGTGACAGCTCCTATCCCTGAGCCCAACAGCCCGACAGCCCTTGCAGCTTGCATAGTGCAGGATCATGAGATGCCTGCCCTGGATGTGACAGCTCCTATCCCTGAGCCCAACAGCCCGACAGCCCTTGCAGCTTGCATAGTGCAGGATCATGAGATGCCTGCCCTGGATGTGACAGCTCCTATCCCTGAGCCCAACAGCCCGACAGCCCTTGCAGCTTGCATAGTGCAGGATCATGAGATGCCTGCCCTGGATGTGACAGCTCCTATCCCTGAGCCCAACAGCCCGACACCCCTTGCAGCTTGCATAGTGCAGGATCATGAGATGCCTGCCCTGGATGTGACAGCTCCTATCCCTGAGCCCAACAGCCCGACAGCCCTTGCAGCTTGCATAGTGCAGGATCATGAGATGCCTGCCCTGGATGTGACAGCTCCTATCCCTGAGCCCAACAGCCCGACAGCCCTTGCAGCTTGCATAGTGCAGGATCATGAGATGCCTGCCCTGGATGTGACAGCTCCTATCCCTGAGCCCAACAGCCCGACAGCCCTTGCAGCTTGCATAGTGCAGGATCATGAGATGCCTGCCCTGGATGTGACAGCTCCTATCCCTGAGCCCAACAGCCCGACAGCCCTTGCAGCTTGCATAGTGCAGGATCATGAGATGCCTGCCCTGGATGTGACAGCTCCTATCCCTGAGCCCAACAGCCCGACAGCCCTTGCAGCTTGCATAGTGCAGGATCATGAGATGCCTGCCCTGGATGTGACAGCTCCTATCCCTGAGCCCAACAGCCCGACAGCCCTTGCAGCTTGCATAGTGCAGGATCATGAGATGCCTGCCCTGGATGTGACAGCTCCTATCCCTGAGCCCAACAGCCCGACAGCCCTTGCAGCTTGCATAGTGCAGGATCATGAGATGCCTGCCCTGGATGTGACAGCTCCTATCCCTGAGCCCAACAGCCCGACAGCCCTTGCAGCTTGCATAGTGCAGGATCATGAGATGCCTGCCCTGGATGTGACAGCTCCTATCCCTGAGCCCAACAGCCGACAGCCCTTGCAGCTTGCATAGTGCAGGATCATGAGATGCCTGCCCTGGATGTGACAGCTCCTATCCCTGAGCCCAACAGCCCGACAGCCCTTGCAGCTTGCATAGTGCAGGATCATGAGATGCCTGCCCTGGATGTGACAGCTCCTATCCCTGAGCCCAACAGCCCGACACCCCTTGCAGCTTGCATAGTGCAGGATCATGAGATGCCTGCCCTGGATGCTGACAGCTCCTATCCCTGAGCCCAACAGCCCGACAGCCCTTGCAGCTTGCATAGTGCAGGATCATGAGATGCCTGCCCTGGATGTGACAGCTCCTATCCCTGAGCCCAACAGCCCGACAGCCCTTGCAGCTTGCATAGTGCAGGATCATGAGATGCCTGCCCTGGATGCGACAGCTCCTATCCCTGAGCCCAACAGCCCGACAGCCCTTGCAGCTTGCATAGTGCAGGATCATGAGATGCCTGCCCTGGATGCGACAGCTCCTATCCCTGAGCCCAACAGCCCGACAGCCCTTGCAGCTTGCATAGTGCAGGATCATGAGATGCCTGCCCTGGATGCGACAGCTCCTATCCTGAGCCCAACAGCCCGACACCCTTGCAGCTTGCATAGTGCAGGATCATGAGATGCCTGCCCTGGATGCGACAGCTCCTATCCCTGAGCCCAATAGCCCGACAGCCCTTGCAGCTTGCATAGTGCAGGATCATGAGATGCCTGCCCTGGATGTGACAGCTCCTATCCCTGAGCCAACAGCCCGACACCCTTGCAGCTTGCATAGTGCAGGATCATGAGATGCCTGCCTGGATGTGACAGCTCCTATCCCTGAGCCCAACAGCCCGACACCCTTGCAGCTTGCATAGTGCAGGATCATGAGATGCCTGCCCTGGATGTGACAGCTCCTATCCCTGAGCCCAACAGCCCGACAGCCCTTGCAGCTTGCATAGTGCAGGATCACGAGATGCCTGCCCTGGATGTGACAGCTCCTATCCCTGAGCCCAACAGCCCGACACCCTTGCAGCTTGCATAGTGCAGGATCATGAGATGCCTGCCCTGGATGTGACAGCTCCTATCCCTGAGCCCAACGGCCCGACAGCCCTTGCAGCTTGCATAGTGCAGGATCACGAGATGCCTGCCCTGGATGTGACAGCTCCTATCCCTGAGCCCAACAGCCCGACACCCCTTGCAGCTTGCATAGTGCAGGATCATGAGATGCCTGCCCTGGATGTGACAGCTCCTATCCCTGAGCCAACAGCCGACAGCCCTTGCAGCTTGCATAGTGCAGGATCACGAGATGCCTGCCCTGGATGTGACAGCTCCTATCCCTGAGCCCAACGGCCCGACAGCCCTTGCAGCTTGCATAGTGCAGGATCACGAGATGCCTGCCCTGGATGTGACAGCTCCTATCCCTGAGCCCACCGGTCCGACAGCCCTTGCAGCTTGCATAGTGCAGGATCACGAGATGCCTGCCCTGGATGCGACAGCTCCTATCCCTGAGCCCAACGGCCCGACACCCCTTGCAGCTTGCATAGTGCAGGATCATGAGATGCCTGCCCTGGATGCGACAGCTCCTATCCTGAGCCAACAGCCCGACACCCTTGCAGCTTGCATAGTGCAGGATCATGAGATGCCTGCCTGGATGCGACAGCTCCTATCCCTGAGCCCAACAGCCGACACCCCTTGCAGCTTGCATAGTGCAGGATCATGAGATGCCTGCCCTGGATGTGACAGCTCCTATCCCTGAGCCCAACAGCCCGACACCCTTGCAGCTTGCATAGTGCAGGATCATGAGATGCCTGCCCTGGATGTGACAGCTCCTATCCCTGAGCCCAACAGCCCGACAGCCCTTGCAGCTTGCATAGTGCAGGATCATGAGATGCCTGCCCTGGATGCGACAGCTCCTATCCCTGAGCCCAACAGCCCGACAGCCCTTGCAGCTTGCATAGTGCAGGATCATGAGATGCCTGCCCTGGATGCGACAGCTCCTATCCCTGAGCCCAACAGCCCGACAGCCCTTGCAGCTTGCATAGTGCAGGATCATGAGATGCCTGCCCTGGATGCGACAGCTCCTATCCCTGAGCCCAACAGCCCGACAGCCCTTGCAGCTTGCATAGTGCAGGATCATGAGATGCCTGCCCTGGATGTGACAGCTCCTATCCCTGAGCCCAACAGCCGACAGCCCTTGCAGCTTGCATAGTGCAGGATCATGAGATGCCTGCCCTGGATGCGACAGCTCCTATCCCTGAGCCAACAGCCCGACAGCCCTTGCAGCTTGCATAGTGCAGGATCATGAGATGCCTGCCCTGGATGCGACAGCTCCTATCCTGAGCCCAACAGCCGACAGCCTTGCAGCTTGCATAGTGCAGGATCATGAGATGCCTGCCCTGGATGGACAGCTCCTATCCCTGAGCCAACAGTCCGACAGCCCTTGCAGCTTGCATAGTGCAGGATCATGAGATGCCTGCCCTGGATGCGACAGCTCCTATCCCTGAGCCCAACAGTCCGACAGCCCTTGCAGCTTGCATAGTGCAGGATCATGAGATGCCTGCCCTGGATGTGACAGCTCCTATCCCTGAGCCCAACAGTCCGACAGCCCTTGCAGCTTGCATAGTGCAGGATCATGAGATGCCTGCCCTGGATGTGACAGCTCCTATCCCTGAGCCCAACAGTCCGACAGCCCTTGCAGCTTGCATAGTGCAGGATCATGAGATGCCTGCCCTGGATGTGACAGCTCCTATCCCTGAGCCCAACAGCCGACAGCCCTTGCAGCTTGCATAGTGCAGGATCATGAGATGCCTGCCCTGGATGTGACAGCTCCTATCCCTGAGCCCAACAGTCCGACAGCCCTTGCAGCTTGCATAGTGCAGGATCATGAGATGCCTGCCCTGGATGTGACAGCTCCTATCCCTGAGCCCAACAGTCCGACACCCCTTGCAGCTTGCATAGTGCAGGATCATGAGATGCCTGCCCTGGATGTGACAGCTCCTATCCCTGAGCCCAACAGTCCGACAGCCCTTGCAGCTTGCATAGTGCAGGATCATGAGATGCCTGCCCTGGATGTGACAGCTCCTATCCCTGAGCCCAACAGTCCGACAGCCCTTGCAGCTTGCATAGTGCAGGATCATGAGATGCCTGCCCTGGATGTGACAGCTCCTATCCCTGAGCCCAACAGTCCGACAGCCCTTGCAGCTTGCATAGTGCAGGATCATGAGATGCCTGCCCTGGATGTGACAGCTCCTATCCCTGCCCAACAGTCCGACAGCCCTTGCAGCTTGCATAGTGCAGGATCATGAGATGCCTGCCCTGGATGTGACAGCTCCTATCCCTGAGCCCAACAGTCCGACAGCCCTTGCAGCTTGCATAGTGCAGGATCATGAGATGCCTGCCCTGGATGTGACAGCTCCTATCCCTGAGCCCAACAGTCCGACAGCCCTTGCAGCTTGCATAGTGCAGGATCATGAGATGCCTGCCCTGGATGTGACAGCTCCTATCCCTGAGCCCAACAGCCCGACAGCCCTTGCAGCTTGCATAGTGCAGGATCATGAGATGCCTGCCCTGGATGTGACAGCGCCTTTCCCTGAGCCCAACAGCCCGACGCCCCTTGCAGCTTGCATAGTGCAGGACCATGAGATGCCTGCCCTGGATGTGACAGCTCCTATCCCTGAGCCCAACAGCCGACCCCCTTGCAGCTTGCATAGTGCAGGATCATGAGATGCCTGCCCTGGATGTGACAGCTCCTATCCCTGAGCCCAACAGCCCGACACCCCTTGCAGCTTGCATAGTGCAGGATCATGAGATGCCTGCCCTGGATGTGACAGCTCCTATCCCTGAGCCCAACAGCCCGACGCCCCTTGCAGCTTGCATAGTGCAGGATCATGAGATGCCTGCCCTGGATGTGACAGCTCCTATCCCTGAGCCCAACAGCCCGACGCCCCTTGCAGCTTGCATAGTGCAGGATCATGAGATGCCTGCCCTGGATGTGACAGCTCCTATCCCTGAGCCCAACAGCCCGACGCCCTTGCAGCTTGCATAGTGCAGGATCATGAGATGCCTGCCCTGGATGTGACAGCTCCTATCCCTGAGCCCAACAGCCCGACAGCCCTTGCAGCTTGCATAGTGCAGGATCATGAGATGCCTGCCCTGGATGTGACAGCTCCTATCCTGAGCCCAACAGCCCGACAGCCCTTGCAGCTTGCATAGTGCAGGATCATGAGATGCCTGCCCTGGATGTGACAGCTCCTATCCCTGAGCCCAACAGCCCGACACCCTTGCAGCTTGCATAGTGCAGGATCATGAGATGCCTGCCCTGGATGTGACAGCTCCTATCCTGAGCCCAACAGCCCGACACCCTTGCAGCTTGCATAGTGCAGGATCATGAGATGCCTGCCCTGGATCTGACAGCTCCTATCCCTGAGCCCAACAGCCCGACACCCCTTGCAGCTTGCATAGTGCAGGATCATGAGATGCCTGCCCTGGATGTGACAGCTCCTATCCCTGAGCCCAACAGCCGACAGCCCCTTGCAGCTTGCATAGTGCAGGATCATGAGATGCCTGCCCTGGATGTGACAGCTCCTATCCCTGAGCCCAACAGCCGACAGCCCTTGCAGCTTGCATAGTGCAGGATCATGAGATGCCTGCCCTGGATGTGACAGCTCCTATCCCTGAGCCCAACAGCCCGACAGCCCTCGCAGCTTGCATAGTGCAGGATCATGAGATGCCTGCCCTGGATGTGACAGCTCCTATCCCTGAGCCCAACAGCCCGACAGCCCTCGCAGCTTGCATAGTGCAGGATCATGAGATGCCTGCCCTGGATGTGACAGCTCCTATCCTGAGCCCAACAGCCCGACAGCCCTTGCAGCTTGCATAGTGCAGGATCATGAGATGCCTGCCCTGGATGTGACAGCTCCTATCCCTGAGCCCAACAGCCCGACAGCCCTGCAGCTTGCATAGTGCAGGATCATGAGATGCCTGCCCTGGATGTGACAGCTCCTATCCCTGAGCCAACAGCCCGACAGCCCTTGCAGCTTGCATAGTGCAGGATCATGAGATGCCTGCCCTGGATGTGACAGCTCCTATCCCTGAGCCCAACAGCCCGACAGCCCTTGCAGCTTGCATAGTGCAGGATCATGAGATGCCTGCCTGGATGTGACAGCTCCTATCCCTGAGCCCAACAGCCCGACACCCTTGCAGCTTGCATAGTGCAGGATCATGAGATGCCTGCCCTGGATGTGACAGCTCCTTTCCCTGAGCCCAACAGCCCGACAGCCCCTGCAGCTTGCATAGTGCAGGATCATGAGATGCCTGCCCTGGATGTGACAGCTCCTATCCCTGAGCCCAACGCCCGACAGCCCGTGCAGCTTGCATAGTGCAGGATCATGAGATGCCTGCCCTGGATGTGACAGCTCCTATCCCTGAGCCCAACAGCCCGACACCCCTTGCAGCTTGCATAGTGCAGGATCATGAGATGCCTGCCCTGGATGTGACAGCTCCTATCCCTGAGCCCAACAGTCCGACACCCCTTGCAGCTTGCATAGTGCAGGATCATGAGATGCATAGTGCAGGATCATGAGATGCCTGCCCTGGATGTGACGGCACCTTCTACTATGGCTCATCTTCTGCCTTTGTGGTCTTGACTTCGCGAAGTATTCTGCGTAAAGAAAGTTTAGCTAGAAAGAAACTGATAAGAATTCTAAGAGAAATTATGGCCAAGGAAAACCTAAAAATATGCAGGCAGTGAACATCCATGGGCATAATTCCTCACTTAAATCATTAAGAAATGTGCCTTTGGAGGATGTCATCATAGACCTTAACACTTCAAGTAACACTATGAACAATGAGCTAGTGAAAGAGGGCCACTCCAAAGGGGTAGAATCCATTCCAAATCCCAAATTAGATACTAAAGTGATGAAATCTGCTATGGTGGATAAGGACCTAGTGCCGGAGGTGGCCGTTCAGACTGGTGCCCAGTGGCACAAATAAGCAATAATAGTTCTACCAAGTCTGAGCTCTTATCTTCCTTACCACAAGTAAGGTAAGTTGGGTCACTCCTAACCTAATTGACTTCCTTCTTCCCAAGTATTGAAAAGAATCAGCAGGGGGTCGTTATGAAGCCGATGTTGGCTCGAGCAGTGGTGGACCATTCTTCTCCTGCACCCTTATCAGCTGTGTCAGCTTTGGGGGGACTGGGCCGATTGCTGCACCCTCCTCTATGAGAGCAGTGGACCCCACAACAACTGAAGTCACTCCCCCACTGATAGAACAGGCATTGACTATCAAGGGGCGCTATTGGGATGGCAAAGTGATCTCAAAGGGAGTGGTTCTCTCAGATTGAACAGATCTAAGCAGCTGGATGTATTCAAATTGATCCCGGTGCTCAGTTATTTGCATTCTGATGATATTAAGTGGATCACCCAACCTTTGGTCAATAATAATCGCATGTTATGTTGTGCTCAATCAGAGATAATTGACAACCTTTTATTTGAGTAGCGGTGGGATCTATTGTCCTGCAATCTCACCCATACTGGAGCCGCTTGACCACAGGGTGCAATCTTTCTTCCCAAGCATCCTCATTTGAAGGACCAGTAGCATTTCGGCTGTCTCTGACCCAGTGGTGGGGGTCTCTGACCCAGTGGTGGAGGCTAAGTGGATGTGGCCAGGGAATCCTCCTGATACCACCCCCAGACTCCTTATCCACTAGTTCGGGGGAGGTACCGACTCAACTGGTCACCACATGAGTCGGAGGACATTCTAACAGCACTCATTCTGACATCCCCAGTACCTCTTAGATTCACATTCCCAGTAAGCTACCATCTTGACATTCCCAGTACGTTTCCCGTATAACATTCCCAGTAAGCTCTCAATTTCAGTAAAGCCCACCGGAAAATCCCACATTAACCTTGGATAACAATCTTTGCTTGGCAAATCAAATGGAAAAGACGAAACACACTTTGTTACACCCCGAATAACAGAACGGCAAGCAGTGTTTGATGAGGCTTTAACCATCACACTGACATAGGGCTTCTAAAATTCTTGGGACAAAAGGGGAACCTACAAACACAAAGTGTGAGCAAAGCTCAGCTGTTGTAAATAGCACCAGGGAATGTGCCGCAGCTCCTAGGAGTGAGGCTAAAGACCCGCTAGTGTCTGCACATGGTGTACTCATAAGCCCTCACCACATTCCCAAGCCATGTAAATAGCACCAGGGAATGTGCTGCAGCTCATGGGAGTGAGGCTAAAGACCCGCTAGTGTCTGCACATGATGCACTCATAAACCCTCCCCACATTCCCAAGCCATGTAAATAGCACCGGGGAATGTGTCCCAGGTCCTAGGAGTGAGGCTAAAGACCTGCTAGTGTCTGCACATGATGCACTCATAAACCCTCCCCACATTCCCAAGCCATGTAAATAGCCCCTGGGAATGTGTACCTGCTCCTAGGGGTGAAGGTAAAGAGCTGCTAGTGTCTGCACATGGTGTACTCATGAACTCTGCCCACATTCCCAAGCCATGTAAATGGCACCAGGGAATGAGCCCCAGCTCATAAGAGTGAGGCTAAAGACCTGCTAGTGTCTGAAAATGGTGTACTCATAAACCCTTCCCACATTCACAAGCCATGTAATTAGCACCGGGGAATGTGTCGCAGCTCCTACAACTGAGGGTTAAGGCCTGCAAGTGTCTGTACATGGTGTACTCATTAACCCTCCCGACATTCCCAAGCCATGTAAATAGCACTGGGAAATGTGCCCCAGCTCCTAGGAGTGAGGCTAAAGACCTGTTAGTGTGTGCACATGGTGCACTCATAAACCCACACCACATTTCCAAGCCACTCAAATAGCACAGATGAATGTGTCCCAGCTACTAGGAGTGAGGATAAAGAGCTGCTACTGTCTGCACATGGTGTACTCATAAACCCTCCCCACATTCCCAAGACATGTGAATAGCACCGCGGAATGTGTTGCAGCTCCTAGGAGTGAGGCTAAAGAGCTGCTAGTGTCTGCACATTTTGTACTCATAAACCGGCCCCACATTCCCAAGCCCTGTAAATAGCACCGGGGAATGTGTCCCAGCTCCTAGGAGTGAGGATAAAAAGCTGCTAGTGTCTGCACATTACTTACTCATAAACCCTCCCCATATTCCCAAGGCATGTAAATGGCACCAGGGAAAGTGTCCCTAATCCTAGGAGTGAGGCTAAAGAGCTGCTAGTGTCAGCACATGGTGCACTCAAACACTCACCACATTCCCAAGCCATGTAAATAGCACCAGGGAATGTGTCCCTAATCATAGGAGTGAGGTTAAAGAGCCGCAAGCGTCTGCACATGGTGTACTCATAAACCCTCCCCACATTCCCAAGCCATGTAAATAGCACCGGGGAATGTGTCCCAGCTCCTAGGAGTGAGGCTAAAGACCTGCTAGTGTCTGCACATGGTGTAGTCATAAACCCTCACCACATTCCCAAGCCATGGGAATAGCACTGGGGAATGTGTCCCAGCTCCTAGGAGTGAGGATAAAGAGCTGCTAGCGTCTGCGCATGGTGTACTCAAACCCTCCTCACATTCCTAAGCCATGTAAATAGCACAGCAGAATGAGTCGCAGCTCCTGGGAGTGAGGCTGAAGACCTGCTATTGTCTGCACATGGTGTACTCATCAACCGTCCCCACATTCCCAAGCCATGTAAATAGCACCAGAGAATGTGTCCCAGCTCCTAGGAGTGAGGCTAAAGACCTGCTAGTGTCTGCACATGGTGTACTCATAAACCCTCACCACATTCCAAAGCCATGAAAATAGCACCAGGGAATGTGCACCAGCTCCTAGGAGGGAGGATAAAGAGCTGCTAGTGTTTGTACATGGTGTATTCATAAACCAGCCCCACATTCACAAGCCATGTAAACAGCACTGGGGAATGTGTCCCAGCTCCTAGGAGTGAGGCTAAAGACCTGCTAGTGTCTGCACATGGTGTACTCATAAACCTTCCCCACATTCCCAAGCCATGTAAATAGCACTGGGGATTGTTCCCCAGCTCCTAGGAGTGAGGCTAAAGACCTGCTAGTGTGTGCACATGGTGCACTCATAAACCCACAACATTCCCAAGCCATGCAAATTGCACCGGGGAATGTGCTCCAGATCCTCAGAGTGAGGCTAAAGCGCTGCTAGTGTCTGCACATGGTGTAGTCATAAACCCCTGCCACATTCCCAAGCCATGTAAATAGCCCCGGGAATGAGCCCAGCTCCTAAGGTGAGGCTAAAGACCTGCTATTGTCTGCACATGGTGCACTCATAAACCCAGACCACATTTCCAAGCCACTCAAATAGCACAATGAATGTGTCCCAGCTCCTAGGAGTGAGGCTAAAGACCTGCTGGTGTCTGCACATGGTGTACTCATAAACTCTCCCCACATTCTCAAGACATGTGAATAGCACTGAGCAATGTTTCCCAGCTCCTAGGAGTGAGGCTAAAGACCTGCTAGTGTCTGCACCTGGTGTACTCATAACTCTCCCCACATTCTCACGCCATGTGAATAGCACTGAGCGAGGTGTCCCAGCTCCTAGGAGTGAGGCTAAAGAGCTGCTAGTGTCCGCACATGGTGCACTCGTAAACTCTCCTCACATTTCCAAGCCATGTAAATAGCACCAGGAATGTGCCCCAGATCCTAGGAGTGAGGCTAAAGAGCTGCAGGTGTCTGCACATGGTGTACTCATAAACCCTCCCCACATTCCCAAGTCATGTAATTAGCACCGGAGAATGTGTCCCAGCTCCTACAACTGAGGGTTAAGACCTGCAGGTGTCTGCACATGGTGTACTCAAAAACCCTCCCAACATTCACACACCATGTAAATAACACAGGGGAATGTGCTGCAGTGCCTAGGAGTGAGGGTAAAGACCTGCCAGTGTCTGCACATGGTGCACTCATATACCATCCCCACATTCCCAATCCATGTAAATAGCACCGGGGAATGTGTCCCAGCTCCTAGGAGTGAGGATAAATAGCTTCTACTGTCTGCACATGGCTTACTCATAAACCCTCCCCATATTCCCAAGCCAGGTAAATAGCACCAGGGAATGTGTCCCACGTCCTTAGAGTGAGGCTAAAGACCTGCTAGTGTCTGCACATGGTGTACTCATAAACCCTCACCGCATTCCCAAGCCATGCAAATAGCACAAGGGAATGTGTCCCAGCTCATCAGAGTGAGGCTAAAGAGCTGCAGGTGTCTGCACATGGTGTACTCATAAACCCTCCCCACATTCCCAAGCCATGTAATTAGCACCGGGGAATGTGCACCAGCTCCTAGGAGGGAGGATAAAGAGCTGCTAGTGTTTGTACATGGTGCACTCATAAACCCACACCACATTCCCAAGCCATGTAAATAGCACCAGGGAATGTGTCCCCAATCCTAGGAGTGAGGTTAAAGAGCCGCTAGTGTCTGCACATGCTGTATTCATAAACCAGCCCCACATTCACAAGCCATGTAAACAGCACTGGGGAATGTGTCCCAGCTCCTAGGAGTGAGGCTAAAGACCTGCTAGTGTCTGCACATGGTGTACTCATAAACCTTCCCCACATTCCCAAGCCATGTAAATAGCACTGGGGATTGTTCCCCAGCTCCTAGGAGTGAGGCTAAAGACCTGCTAGTGTGTGCACATGGTGCACTCATAAACCCACACCACATTCCCAAGCCATGCAAATTGCACCGGGGAATGTGCTCCAGATCCTCAGAGTGAGGCTAAAGCGCTGCTAGTGTCTGCACATGGTGTAGTCATAAACCCCTGCCACATTCCCAAGCCATGTAAATAGCCCCGGGGAATGAGCCCCAGCTCCTAAGGGTGAGGCTAAAGACCTGCTATTGTCTGCACATGGTGCACTCATAAACCCAGACCACATTTCCAAGCCACTCAAATAGCACAAGGAATGTGTCCCAGCTCCTAGGAGTGAGGCTAAAGACCTGCTGGTGTCTGCACATGGTGTACTCATAAACTCTCCCCACATTCTCAAGACATGTGAATAGCACTGAGCAATGTTTCCCAGCTCCTAGGAGTGAGGCTAAAGACCTGCTAGTGTCTGCACCTGGTGTACTCATAACTCTCCCCACATTCTCACGCCATGTGAATAGCACTGAGCGAGGTGTCCCAGCTCCTAGGAGTGAGGCTAAAGAGCTGCTAGTGTCCGCACATGGTGCACTCGTAAACTCTCCTCACATTTCCAAGCCATGTAAATAGCACCAGGAATGTGCCCCAGATCCTAGGAGTGAGGCTAAAGAGCTGCAGGTGTCTGCACATGGTGTACTCATGAAACCCTCCCCACATTCCCAATCATGTAATTAGCACCGGAGAATGTGTCCCAGCTCCTACAACTGAGGGTTAAGACCTGCAGGTGTCTGCACATGGTGTACTCAAAAACCCTCCCAACATTCACACACCATGTAAATACACAGGGAATGTGCTGCAGTGCCTAGGAGTGAGGGTAAAGACCTGCCAGTGTCTGCACATGGTGCACTCATATACCATCCCCACATTCCCAATCCATGTAAATAGCACCGGGGAATGTGTCCAGCTCCTAGGAGTGAGGATAAATAGCTTCTACTGTCTGCACATGGCTTACTCATAAACCCTCCCCATATTCCCAAGCCAGGTAAATAGCACCAGGGAATGTGTCCACGTCCTTAGAGTGAGGCTAAAGACCTGCTAGTGTCTGCACATGGTGTACTCATAAACCCTCACCGCATTCCCAAGCCATGCAAATAGCACAAGGGAATGTGTCCCAGCTCATCAGAGTGAGGCTAAAGAGCTGCAGGTGTCTGCACATGGTGTACTCATAAACCCTCCCCACATTCCCAAGCCATGTAATTAGCACCGGGGAATGTGTCCCAGCTCCTACAACTGAAAGACCTACAAGTGTCTGCACATTGTGTACTCATAAACCCTCCCCGCATTCCCAAGCCATGTAAATAGCACTGGGGAATGTGCTGCAGTGCCTAGGAGGGAGGGTAAAGACCTGCTAGTGTCTGCACATGGTGTACTCATAAACACTCCCCACATTCCCAAGCCATGTAAATAGCACCGGCGAATGTGTCCCAGCTCCCAGGAGTGAGGATAAATAACTGCTTCTGTCTGCACATGGCTTACTCATAAACCCTCCCCATATTCCCAAGCCAGGTAAATAGCACCAGGGAATGTGTCCCACCTCCTTGGAGTGAGGATAAACACCTGCTAGTGTCTGTGTTATGCTCACCTGGATCCCACAGGGGTGTCGAACGGAGCGGGACTGCTGCAGTCTCCACCAGTGTGACACGTAGTGCAGCGATGACTGACTGAACTGGCCCACTCAGTTTCGCCTGCTTGACCCGCAAGAATATTCTCCTAAAAGCAGGAAAAGGGAATTAGCCACCGTGGATGAGAGGTTACAAGAACTCCATTGTTCCCCCCCTGGAGACTTCCTGTATTCCCTTTCATTTGTCTCACTTTATTGTTTGAAAAGATAAGCCCTCCATCCTGCGTAGAGTGCAGGGGACACGTAGAAGACCAGTTACGTCACTGATCCGAAGGTATTGGTTGAGTTCCAGACGAAAGATGGCTCCGAGGTAAGTAGCGTACGAGCCGTAAATATATAGTTCTTTTAGAGTTCAAAATGTCTGTTTTTTCACTCTTGCCCCTTTACCCTTTTGTCTTGCAGCGTGATCCGAGGAGAGTTTGCCTCGTTGGGCGCAGGTTGCGCTCAGGTAAGAGCCCGTGTTACCCAATGCTGTCTGGCGTGAGATAAAGTTCCAAATGTATCTAACCAATTGTCTTCTATCTCCTTACAGGTGCGGCGTGAGCGGAGAAGGTGTAACGAAGAATGATGCCTCGAGCGGTAAAACTCAAGTAAGTACCTTGCGGAAAGAAAAGAATGTCTTTGTTGGCACTCGGCTCACCTTGTTTGTTTTTTTGTCTTTTCAGATGCCGGGAATTCAGCAACGAGGCAATGGATGCTGCGCCGGATCGTGGAGATGCGCCGAAGACAGGTGAGTATGGCGCGGCGCTGCAGCTGGCGATGGGACGCATTTAAATTTAAAGTCTTTTCCCTTGTTCAAAGGTGCGGCTGTTCCAGGAAAAGATGATGAATAAAAAGAAATGCCCTTGCTCTAACCTTTCCTTCTTCTTTCCCTTCTTTCTAGGATCAGCTCCGGATTCGAGACAGGCATGGCAGAAGACTGGATGTTGACTTGCAGGCACGGTGAGCATTACACTGCTAAATGCAGAATAAAGCGAAGCGTGTGCTGCTCTCCGGGCGTGGTTTAAATAGACTCCAAAGTAGTTCCAGGTAAGAAGTTCCAGAACCACACCCAAGCAACAAAATAGTCCCCAAAGAAAAGCAGTCCCTTCCTTGCCTCACGATGGCCTATGTATGAGTTTACTGCAGCATGGTCTGCATAATGTAAGGTTGACAACATGAGCCTGGCGCCTACGGCACCAGGACTGAACCCATATAGCCCCTAACCGGGGTCGTGGGAATTCTAGTGTCTTCTTTGGTGTCTGTTCCCTGGACAGAGGGACTTGTTCCAGATGTCCGGGGGCAGGCATCATGACAGCACTCCCCCCCCCCCAAGACTCCGCCTAAGGGTGTTCTCCTTACTGGTCCCGGCTTGTCTGGGAAATTCCGGTGGAATCTTTTCACCAATCGAGGTGCATGAACGTTATCACTTGGTTCCCATGACCTTTCTTGTGGCCCATAACCTTTCCAGTCAACTAGATAAAAAAGCCTTGATTTCACTATTTTTGAGTCCAGACTATTTCTAACTTCAAATTCGGTTTCCCCGTCAATTAGGATGGGGTCAGTTGGTTTAGTTAGCCTTGTTCCTGGTTGTACTGGCTTCAAAAGTGAAACATGAAAGACTGGGTGTATTCGCATAGTTGATGGTAACTCCAATTTAACGGCCACAGGATTGATGATGGCTTTAACAGTGGAAGGTCCCAAATACCTGGGGTTAAAGGTTTGAGTTCCCTTTAAAGGTATGTGTTTTGTAGCCAGCCAAACTTGATCTCCAATCTGGTATAGCGGAGCTTCGCTTCTATGTTGATCTGCAGTTTTCTTATATCTTTCCTTAGCTTGTTTCAAATGTTCAGCTGCTCTCTTAAACGCTTGTGTAATAGTGGAGTGTAGATGGTTTACAGCTGGCATTTCCAAGTGTTGGGCGAATCGAGTTCTGAGATCCGAAGATGTGTCCCATATATAGTATAAAAAGGGATTTGTCCAGTACCAGAGTGTAAAGAGTTGTTGTATGCATATTCGGATATTCATAGAATTTCCTTCCAGTTGCTTTCGGTTTGGTGTAACATGCAACGTAGGTATTGCTCAAGAGTCTGGTTGGTCCTCTCCGTTTGACCATCGGTTTGGGGATGGTGACTGGCTGATAACCTCACGTCGATTTGGGCCAATGATTTGGGCCAATTGACAGCATTTTCTCCAAAACTGAGAAATAAACTGACTACCTCGATCGGAAACCTATACGAAGGGAAATCCGTGTATTCGGACAATATTTTCAAGAAATTCCTTGGCCAAGGTTGAGGCTGAAGGTAGGCCCTTTAAAGGAATGAAATGAGCCATCTTGGAAAAAAGGTCCACTATAACTAGAATGGTGTTAAACCCATTACATGGGGGAAGGTCAGTAATAAAGTCTAGGGATAAGATGTGCCCGGGCGTAGGCGGAATGTCCAAAGGTTGTAATAGGCCAGCGGGTTTCCTTTTCTGGGTTTTGTTTTGGGCGCAAATACCACAAGACAGTACGAATGATTTAATGTCTTTCCGTCAAGTAGGCCACCAGAATTGTCTTTTGATCTTGGCCTCTGTTTTTGCGATTCCAGGGTGTCCTTCAATCAGAGCTTCGTGGTAATTGGAGATAACAAGGTCTTGTAATTCCTTGTTTGGTAGGAATAGACGACCTTGATAGTAAGGTAGGTGATCGATGACTGAATAATCTTGACCTTTGTTCAACCAGTCTTGTAAAGCTGCAGGGTTGAAAAGTTGTTGAATCTTTTTATGGATGTTGTCTAGAGTCTGTAGAGTGGTTATACCAAGGATTCTTCTCTCTGAAATTATGGGTACTGCTTCTGGATTTGAATATGCTTACGTAGTCCTACGGTGCCAGGACTGAACCCATATAGCCCCTAACCGGGGTTGTGGGAATTCTAGTGTCTTTTTGGGTGTCTGTTCCCTGGACAGAGGGACTTGTTCCAGATGTCCGGGGGCAAGCATCATGACAGTCTGCACGTGGTGTACTCATAAACCCTCCCCACATTCCCAAGCCATGTAAATAGCACTGGGGAATGTGTCCCAGCTCCTAGCAGTGAGGCTAAAGACCTGCTAGTGTCTGCACATGGTGTACTCATAAACCCTCCCCACATTCCCAGGCCATGGGAACAGCACCAGGGAATGTGCTGCAGCTCCCAGGCTTGCGCCTAAAGAGTTGCTATTGTCTGCACATGGTGTACTCATAAACCCTCCACACATTCCCAAGCCATGTACATATCACAGGGGAATGTGTTCCAGCTCCTACGAGAGCAGCTAAAGAGCTGCTAGTGTCTGCACATGGTGTACTCATAAACACGCCCCACATTCACAAGCCATGTAAATAGCACTGAGGAATGTGGCCCAGCTCCTAGCAGTGAGGCAAAAGAGCTCCTAGTGTTTGAACATGGTGTACTCATAAACTCTCCCCAGATTCTCACGCTACGTGAATAGCACTGAGCAATGTGTCCCAGCTCCTGGGAGTGAGGCTAAAGAGCTCCTAATGTCTGAACATGGTGTACTCATTAACCCCCCCACACATCCCTGAGCCATGCAAATGGCACCAGGAAATCAGCCTCAGCTCCTAGGAGTGAGGCTAAAGAGCTGCTAGTGTCTGCACATGGTGTACTCATAAACCCCTGCCACATTCCCAAGCCATATGAATAGCACTGAGGAATGTGTCCCAGCTCCTAGAAGTGAGGCTAAAGAGCTGCTAGTGTCTGCACATGGTGCACTCATAAACCCTCACCACATTCCCAAGCCATGTAAATAGCACCAGGGAATGAGCCCCAACTCCTAGGAGTGAGGCAAAAGACCTGCTAGTGCCTGCACATTTTGTACTCATAAACCCTCCCCACATTCCCAAGCCATGTGAATAGCACTGAGGAATGTGTCCCAGCTCCTAGGAGTGAGGCTAAAGACCTGCTACTGCCTGCACATGGTGTACTCATAAACCCTCCTCACATTCCCAAGCCATGTGTATAGAACCAAGGAATGTCCCCCAGCTCCTCCGAGTGAAGTTTATGACCTGCTAGTGCCTGCACCTGGTGTACTCAAAAACCTGCCCCACATTCCCAAGCCATGTGAATAGGACCAGGGAATGTATCCCAGCTCCTAGGAGTGAGGATAAAGAGCTGCTAGTGTCTGCATATGGTGTACTCATAAACCCTATCCACATTCCCAAGCCATGTAAATAGCACTGGAGAATGTGTCCTAGATCCCAGGAGTGAGGCTAAAGAGCTGCTAGTGCCTGCACATGGTGTACTCATAAACCCTCCTCACATTCCCAAGACATGTGAATAGCACCGGGGAATGTGCCCTAATCCTAGGAGTGAGGCGAAAGAGCTGCTAGTGCCTGCACATGGTATACTCATAATCCCTCACCACATTCCCAAGCCATGTAAATAGCATCAGGTAATATGCTGCAGCTCCTAGGAGTGAGGCTAAAGAGCTGCTAGTGTCTGCACATTTTGTACTCATAAACCGGCCCCACATTCCCAAGCTATGAAAATAGCACCAGGGAATGTGTCCCGGCTCCTAGGAGGGAGTATAAAGACCTGCTAGTGTCTGCACATGGTGTACACATAAACACTGTCTACTTACCCAGGCCATGTGAATAGCACCAGGGAATCTGCTGCAGCTCCTAGGAGTGAGGCTAAATACCTGCTAGTGTCTGCACATGGTGTACTCATAAGCCCTCACCACATTCCCAAGCCATGTAAATAGCACCAGGGAATGTGCTGCAGCTCCTGGGAGTGAGGCTAAAGACCTGCTAGTGTCTGCACATGGTGTACTCATCAACCCTCCCCACATTCCCAAGCCATGTGTTTAGCACCAGAGAATGTCTCCCAGCTCCCAGGAGTGAGGCTAAAGACCTGCTAGTGTCTGCACATGGTGTACTCATAAACCGTCCCCACATTCCCAAGCCATGCAAATAGCACCAGGGTATGTGTCCCAGCTCCTAGGAGTGAGGCTAAAGACCTGCTAGTGTCTGCACATGGTGTACTCATACACCCTCACCACATTCCCAAGCCATGAGAATAGCACCGGGCAATGTGCACCAGCTCCTAGGAGGGAGGATAAAGAGCTGCTAGTGTCTGCACATGGTGTACTCATAAACCCTCACTACATTCCCAAGCCCTGTAAATAGCACCGGGGAATGTGTCCCAGCTCCTAGGAGTGAGGATAAAGAGCTACTAGTGTCTGCGCATGGTGTACTCAAACCCTCCTCACATTTCCATGCCATGTAAATAGCACAGCGGAATGAGTCGCAGCTCCTGGGAGTGAGGCTGAAGACCTCCTAGTGTCAGCACATGGTGTACTCATAAACCCTCACCACATTCCAAAGCCATGAAAATAGCACCAGAGGACGTGCCCCAGCTCCTAGGAGTGAGGCTAAAGACCTGCTACTACCTGCACATGGTGTACTCATAAACCCTCACCACATTCCAAAGCCATGTAAATAGCACCAGGAAATGTGCACCAGCTCCTAGGAGGGAGGATAAAGAGCTGCTAGTGTTTGTACATGGTGCACTCATAAACCCACACCACATTCCCAAGCAATGTAAATAGCACAGCGGAATGAGTCGCAGTTCCTAGGAGTGAGGCTGAAGACCTGCTAGTGTCAGCACATGGTGCACTCATAAACCATCCCCACATTCCCAATCCATGTAAATGGCACCAGGGAATTTGTCCCTAATCCTAGGAGTGAGGTTAAAGAGCCGCAGACAAAGGCAATTTGTCCCTAATCCTAGGAGTGAGGTTAAAGAGCCGCTAGTGCCTGCACATGGTGTACTCATAAACCAGCCCCACATTCACAAGCCATGTAAACAGCACTGGGGAATGTGTCCCAGCTCCTGGGAGTGAGGCTAAAGAGCTGCTAGTGTCTGCACACGTTGTACTCATAAACCCTCCCCACATTCCCAAGCCATGTAAATAGCACAAAGGAATGTGTCTCAGCTCCTAGGAGTGAGGCTAAAGAGCTGCTAGTGTCTGCACACGTTGTACTCATAAACCCTCCCCACATTCCCAAGCCATGTAAATAGCACAGCGGAATGTGTCCCAGCTCCTAGGAGTGAGGATAAAGAGCTGCTAGTATCTACACATAGTGTACTCATAAACCCTCCTCACATTCCCAAGCCATGTAAATAGCACCAGGGAATGTGCCCCAGCTCCTAGGAGTGAGGATAAAGACCTGCTAGTGTCTGCACATGGTGTACTCATCATTCCCAGGTCATGTAAAAAGCACCGGGCAATGTGTCCCAGCTCCTCTGAGTGAAGCTTAAAACCTGCTAGTGTCTGCACCTGGTGTACTCATAAACCCGCCCAACATTCGCAAGCCATGCAAAAAGCACCAGGGAATGTGCTCCAGATCCTCAGAGTGAGGCTAAAGCGCTGCTAGTGTCTGCACATGGTGTAGTCATAAACCCCTTCCATATTCCCAAGCCATGTAAATAGCCCCGTGGAATGTGTCCCAGCTCCTAGGAGTGAAGCTAAAGAGCTGCTAGTGTCTGCACATGGTGTACTCATAAACTCTGCCCACATTCCCAAGCCATGTAAATAGCACTGGGGAATGTGTCCCAGCTCCTATGAGTGAGGCTAAAGACCTGCTTGTGTCTGCACATGGTGGCCTCATAAACCCTTCCCACATTCCCAAGCCATGTAAATAGCACCAGGGAATGTGCCCCAGGTCCTAGGAGTGGGGATAGAGACCTGCTAGTGTCTGCACATGGTGCACTCAAACTCTCCTCACATTCCCAAGCCATGTAAATAGCACCGGGGAATGTGCCCCAGCTCCTCAGAGTGAGGCAAAAGAGCTGCTAGTGTCTGCACATGGTGTACTCATTAACCCTTCCCATATTCCCATGCTATGCAAATAGCACCAGGGAATGTGTCCTAGCTCCTAGGGGTGAGGCTAAAGAGCTGCTAGTGTCTGCACATGGTGTACTCATAAACCCTCACGACATTCCCAAGCCACGTAAATATCACGGGGGAATGTGTCCCAGCTCCTAGGACTGAAGCCAAAGACGTGCTAGTGTCTGCACATGGTGTACTCATAAACCTTCCCCACATTCCCAAGCCATGTAAATAGCACTGGGGATTGTTCCCCAGCTCCTAGGGGTGAGGCTAAAGAGCTGCTAGTGTCTGCACATGGTGTACTCATAAACCCTCACGACATTCACAAGCTACGTAAATATCACGGGGGAATGTGTCCCAGCTCCTAGGAGTGAAGCCAAAGACGTGCTAGTGTCTGCACATGGTGAACTTGTAAACACGCCCCACATTCACAAGCCATGTAAATAGCACTGAAGAATGTTGCCCAGCTCCTAGGAGTGAGGCAAAAGAGCTCTTAGTGTCTGCACATGGTGTACTCATTAACCCTCCCCACATTCCCAAGCCAAGTGTTTAGCACCGGAGAATGTCTCCCAGCTCCTAGGAGTGAGGCTAAAGACCTGCTAGTGTCTGCACATGGTGTACTCATAAACCCTCCCCCCATTCCCACGCCATGTAAATAGCACTGGGGAATGTGTCCCAGCTCCTATGAGTGAGGATAAAGAGCTGCTAGTGTTTGTACATGGTGTACTCATAAACCCCCCACATTCCCAAGCCATGTAAATAACACCGGTAAATATGTCCCAGCTCCTAGGAGTGAGGCCAAAGACGTGCTAGTGTCTGCACATAAACACGCCCCACATTCCCAAGCCATGTAAATAGCACTGGGGAATGTGCCGCAACTCCTAGGGTTCAGGCTAAAGACCGGCTAGTGTCTGCACATGGTGTACATATAAACCCCCTACACGTCCCTGAGCCATGTAAAAAGCACCAGGGAATGAGTCCCAACTCCTAGGAGTGAGGCTAAAGACCTGCTAGTGTCTGCACCTGGTGTACTCATAAACCCTCACCACATTCCCAAGCCATGTAAATAGCACCGGGAAATGTGTCCCAGCTCCTAGGAGGTAGGCCAAAGACGTGCTAGTATCTGCACATGGTGTACTTGTAAACACACCTACATTCACAAGCCATGTAAATAGCACTGAGAAATGTGTCCCAGCTCCTAGCAGTGAGGCAAAAGAGTTCCTAGTGTCTGAACCTGGTGTACTCATCAACCCTCCCCACATTCCCAAGCCATGTGTTTAGCACCGGAGAATGTCTCCCAGCTCCTAGGAGTGAGGCTAAAGACCTGCTAGTGTCTGCACATGGTGTACTCATAAACCGTCCCCACATTCCCAAGCCATGCAAATAGCACCAGGGTATGTGTCCCAGCTCCTAGGAGTGAGGCTAAAGACCTGCTAGTGTCTGCACATGGTGTACTCATAAACCCTCATCACATTCCCAAGCCATGAGAATAGCACCGGGCAATGTGCACCAGCTCCTAGGAGGGAGGATAAAGAGCTGCTAGTGTCTGCACATGGTGTACTCATAAACCCTCACTACATTCCCAAGCCCTGTAAATAGCACTGGGGAATGTGTCCCAGCTCCTAGGAGTGAGGATAAAGAGCTACTAGTGTCTGCGCATGGTGTACGCAAACCCTCCTCACATTTCCATGCCATGTAAATAGCACAGCGGAATGAGTCGCAGCTCCTGGGAGTGAGGCTGAAGACCTCCTAGTGTCAGCACATGGTGTACTCATAAACCCTCACCACATTCCAAAGCCATGAAAATAGCACCAGAGGACGTGCCCCAGCTCCTAGGAGTGAGGCTAAAGACCTGCTACTACCTGCACATGGTGTACTCATAAACCCTCACCACATTCCAAAGCCATGTACATAGCACCAGGGAATGTGCACCAGCTCCTAGGAGGGAGGATAAAGAGCTGCTAGTGTTTGTACATGGTGCACTCATAAACCCACACCACATTCCCAAGCAATGTAAATAGCACAGCGGAATGAGTCGCAGCTCCTAGGAGTGAGGCTGAAGACCTGCTAGTGTCAGCACATGGTGCACTCATAAACCATCCCCACATTCCCAATCCATGTAAATGGCACCAGGGAATTTGTCCCTAATCCTAGGAGTGAGGTTAAAGAGCCGCAGACAAAGGGAATTTGTCCCTAATCCTAGGAGTGAGGTTAAAGAGCCGCTAGTGCCTGCACATGGTGTACTCATAAACCAGCCCCACATTCACAAGCCATGTAAACAGCACTGGGGAATGTGTCCCAGCTCCTAGGAGTGAGGCTAAAGAGCTGGTAGTGTCTGCACATGGTACACTCATAAACCCTCCCCACATTCCCAAGCCATGTAAATAGCACTGGGGAATGTGTCCATGCTCCTAGGAGTGAGGCTAAAGAGCTGGTAGTGTCTGCACATGGTGCACTCATAAACCCTCACCACATTCCCAAGCCATGCAAATAGCATCAGGTAATATGCTGCAGCTCCTAGGAGTGAGGCTAAAGACCTGGTAGTGTCTGCACATGGTGTACTCGTAAACGTTCCCCACATTCCCAAGCCATGTGAATAGCACTGAGCAATGTGTCCCAGCTCCTGGGAGTGAGGCTAAAGAGCTGCTAGTGTCTGCACACGTTGTACTCATAAACCCTCCCCACATTCCCAAGCCATGTAAATAGCACAGAGGAATGTGTCTCAGCTCCTAGGAGTGAGGCTAAAGAGCTGCTAGTGTCTGCACACGGTGTACTCATAAACCCTCCCCACATTTCCAAGCCACTCAAATAGCACAGAGGAATGTGTCCCAGCTCCTAGGAGTGAGGATAAAGAGCTGCTAGTATCTACACATAGTGTACTCATAAACCCTCCTCACATTCCCAAGCCATGTAAATAGCACAGCAGAATGAGCCGCAGCTCCTAGGAGAGAGGCTAAAGAGCTGCTAGTGTCTGCACACGTTGTACTCATAAACCCTCCCCACATTCCCAAGCCATGTAAATAGCACAGAGGAATGTGTCTCAGCTCCTAGGAGTGAGGCTAAAGAGCTGCTAGTGTCTGCACACGTTGTACTCATAAACCCTCCCCACATTCCCAAGCCATGTAAATAGCACCAGGGAATGTGTCTCAGCTCCTAGGAGTGAAGCTTAAAACCTGCTAGTGTCTGCACCTGGTGTACTCATAAACCCGCCCAACATTCCCAAGCCATGTAAATAGCACCAGGGAATGTGTCCCAGCTCCTAGGAGTGAAGCTAAAGAGCTGCTAGTGTCTGCACATGGTGTACTCATAAACCCTTCCCACATTCCCAAGCCATGTAAAGAGCACTGTGGAATGTCCCCAGCTCCTAGGAGTAAGGCTAAAGACCTGCTAGTGTCTGCACATGGTGTACTCATAAACCACCCCCACATTCCCAAGCCATGCAAATAGCACAAGGGAATGTGTCCCAGCTTATCGGAGTGAGGCTAAAGAGCTGCAGGTGTCTGCACATGGTGTACTCATAAACCCTCCCCACATTCACAAGCCATGTAATTAGCACCGGGGAACGTGTCCCAGCTCCTACAACTGAGGCTAAAGACCTGCTAGTGTCTGCACATGGTGTACTCATAAACCCTGCCCACATTCCCAAGCCATGCAAATAGCACCACGGAACGTGTCTCAGCTCCTAGGAGTGAGGCTAAAGATCTGCCGGTGTCTGCACATAGTGACTCATGAACATTCCCCACATTCCCAAGAGGACTGAGGCTAAAGAGCTTGGTATTGTCAGCACATGGTGTACTCATAAACCCTCACCACATTCCCAAGCCATGTAAATAGCACTGGGGAATGTGTCCCAGCTCCTAGGAGTGAGGCTAAAGACCTGCTAGTGTCTGCACATGGTGTACTCATAAACCCTCCCCACATTCCCAAGCCATGTAAATAGCACTGGGGAATGTGTCCCAGCTCCTAGGAGTGAGGGTAAAGACCTGCTAGTGTCTGCACATGGTGCACTCATAAACCCTCCCCACATTCCCAAGCCATGTAAATAGCACTGCGGAATGTGTCCCAGCTCCTAGGAATGAGGCTAAAGACCTGCTAGTATCTGCACATGGTGTACTCATAAACTCTCCCCACATTCTCACACTATGTGAATAGCACTGAGCAATGTGTCCCAGCTCCTAGGAGTGAGGCTAAAGAGCTGCTAGTGTCTCCACATGGTGTACTCATAAACCCTCACCACATTCCCAAGCCCTGTAAATATCACAGGGGAATGTGTCCCAGCTCCTAGGAGTGAGGCCAAAGACATGCTAGTGTCTGAACATGGTGTACTTGTAAACACGCCCCACATTCACAAGCCATGTAAATAGCACCGGGGAATGTGTCCCAGCTCCTAGGAGTGAGGCTGAAGACCTGCTAGTGTTTGAACATTGTGTACTCATAAACACTCCCCACATTCTCGCGCTATGTGAATAGCACTGAGCAATGTGTCCCAGCTCATCAGAGTGAGGCTAAAGAGCTGAAGGTGTCTGCACATGGTGTACTCATAAACCCTCCCCACATTCCCAAGCCATGTAATTAGCACCGGAGAATGTGTCCCAGCTCCTACAACTGAAGGTTAAGACCTGCAAGGGTCTGCACATGGTGTACTCAAAAACCCTCCCAACCTTCACACACCATGTAAATAACACAGGGGAATGTGCTGCAGTGCCCAGGAGTGAGGGTAAAGACCTGCCAGTGTCTGCACATGGTGCACTCATAATCCCTCCCCACATTCCCAAGTCATGTGAATAGGACCAGGGAATGTGTCCCAGCTCCTAGGAGTGAGGATAAAGAGCTGCTAGTGTCTGCACATGGTGTACTCATAAACCCTCCCCACATTCCCAAGACATGTGAATAGCACCGGGGAATGTGTCCCAGCTCATAGGAGTGAGGCTAAAGAGCTGCTAGTGTCTGCACATGGTGTACTCATAAACCCTCCCCACATTCCCAAGACATGTGAATAGCACCGGGGAACGTGTCCCAGCTCCTAGGAGTGAGGCGAAAGACCTGCTAGTGTCTGCACATGGTGTACTCATAAGCCCTCACCACATTCCGAAGCCATGAAAATAGCACCAGGTAATGTGCCTCAGCTCCTCAGAGTGAGGCTAAAGACCTGCTAGTGTCTGCACATGGTGTACTCATAAGCCCTCACCACATTCCGAAGCCATGTGAATAGCACTGAGGAATGTGTCTCAGCTCCTAGGAGTGTGGCTAAAGAGCTGCTAGTGTTTGTACATCATGTACTCATAACCCCTCCCCACATTCCCAACCCATGTACATAGCACCAGTGAATGTATCCTAGCTCCTCGGAGTGCGGCTAAAGAGCTGCTAGTGTTTGCACATGGTGTACTCATAAACTCGCTCCACATTCACAAGCCATGTAAATAGCACTGGGGAATGTGCTGCAGCTCCTAGGAGTGAGGCTAAAGAGCTGCTAGTGTCTACACATGGTTTACTCATAAACCCTCACCACATTCACAAGACATGTAAATAGCACCGGGGAATGTGCTGCAGCTCCTAGGAATAAGGCTCAAGACCTGCTAGTGTCTGCACATGGTATACTCATAAACCCTCCCCACATTCTGAAGCCATGTAAATAGTACCGGGGAATGTATTCTAGCTCCTCGGAGTGAGGCTAAAGAGCTGCTAGTGTCTGCACATTGTGTACTCATAAACCCTCCCCACATTCCCAAGCCATGTAAATAGCACGGGGGAATGTGTCCCAGCTCCTAGGAGTGAGGCCAAAGATGTGCTAGTGTCTGCACATGGTGTACTTGTAAACACGCCCCACATTCCCAAGCCATGTAAATAGCACCAGGGAATGTGTCCCAGCTCCTAGGGGTGATGCTAAAGAGCTGCTAGTGTCTGCACATGGTGTACTCATAAACCCTACCCACATTCCCAAGCCATGTAAATATCACGGGGGAATGTGTCCCAGCTCCTAGGAGTGAGGCCAAAGATGTGCTAGTGTCTGCACATGGTGTACTTGTAAACACGCCCCACATTCCCAAGCCATGTAAATAGCACCGGAGAATGTTGCCCAGCTCCTAGGAGTGAGGCTAAACACCTGCTAGTGTCTGCACATGGTGTACTCATAAACCCTCCCCACTTTCCCAAGCCATGTAAATAGCACCGGGGAATGTGTCCCAGCTCCTAGGAGTGAGGCTAAAGACCTGCTAGTGTCTGCACGTGGTGTACTCATAAACCCTCACCACATTCCCAAGCCATGTAAATAGCACTGGGGAATGTGTCCCAGCTCCTAGGAGTGAGGCTAAAGAGCTGCTAGTGTCTGCACATAGGGTACTCATAAACTCTCCCCACATTCACAAGCCATGTAAATAACACCGGGGAATGTGTCCCAGCTCCTAGGAGTAAGGCTAAAGAGCAGCTAGTGTCTGCACATGGTGTACTCATAAACCCTCACTACATTCCCAAGCCATGAAAATAGCACCGGGAATGTGTCCCAGCTCCTACGAGTGATGATAAAGATCTGCTATTGTTTGTACATGGTGTACTCATAAACCCTCACCACATTCCTAAGCAATGTAAATAGCACCAGGGAATGTGCTGCATCTCCTAGGAGTGAGGCTAAAGACCTACTAGTTTCTGCACATGGTGTACTCATAAACCCTCCCCACGTTCACAAGCCATGTAAACATCACCAGGGAATGAGTCCCAGCTCCTAGGAGTGAGGCTAAAGAGCTGCTAGTGTCTGCACACGGTGTACTCATAAACCCTCCCCACATCCCAAGCCATGTAAATAGCACCGGGGAATGTGTTCCAGCTCCTAGGAGTGAGGCTAGAGACCTGCTAGTGTCTGCACATGGTGTACTCATAAACTCTCCCACATTCCCAAGCCATGTAAATAGCACCGGGGAATGTGTTCAGCTCCTAGGAGTGAGGCTAGAGACCTGCTAGTGTCTGCACACGGTGTACTCATAAACCTCCCACATTCCCAAGCCATGTAAATAGCACCGGGGAATGTGTTCCAGCTCCTAGGAGTGAGGCTAGAGACCTGCTAGTGTCTGCACATGGTGTACTCATAAACTCTCCCCACATTCCCAAGCCATGTAAATAGCACCGGGGAATGTGTTCCAGCTCCTAGGAGTGAGGCTAGAGACCTGCTAGTGTCTGCACACGGTGTACTCATAAACCCTCCCCACATTCCCAAGCCATGTAAATAGCACCGGGGAATGTGTTCCAGCTCCTAGGGTGAGGCTAAAGACCTGCTATTGTTCTGTACATGGTGTACTCATAAACCCTCACCACATTCCTAAGCAATGTAAATAGCACCAGGGAATGTGCTGCATCTCCTAGGAGTGAGGCTAAAGACCTACTAGTTTCTGCACATGGTGTACTCATAAACCCTCCCCACGTTCACAAGCCATGTAAACATCACCAGGGAATGAGTCCCAGCTCCTAGGAGTGAGGCTAAAGAGCTGCTAGTGTCTGCACACGGTGTACTCATAAACCCTCCCCACATTCCCAAGCCATGTAAATAGCACCGGGGAATGTGTTCCAGCTCCTAGGAGTGAGGCTAGAGACCTGCTAGTGTCTGCACATGGTGTACTCATAAACTCTCCCCACATTCCCAAGCCATGTAAATAGCACCGGGGAATGTGTTCCAGCTCCTAGGAGTGAGGCTAGAGACCTGCTAGTGTCTGCACATGGTGTACTCATAAACTCTCCCCACATTCCCAAGCCATGTAAATAGCACCGGGGAATGTGTTCCAGCTCCTAGGAGTGAGGCTAGAGACCTGCTAGTGTCTGCACACGGTGTACTCATAAACCCTCCCCACATTCCCAAGCCATGTAAATAGCACCGGGGAATGTGTTCCAGCTCCTAGGAGTGAGGCTAGAGACCTGCTAGTGTCTGCACATGGTGTACTCATAAACTCTCCCCACATTCCCAAGCCATGTAAATAGCACCGGGGAATGTGTTCCAGCTCCTAGGAGTGAGGCTAGAGACCTGCTAGTGTCTGCACACGGTGTACTCATAAACCCTCCCCACATTCCCAAGCCATGTAAATAGCACCGGGGAATGTGTTCCAGCTCCTAGGAGTGAGGCTAGAGACCTGCTAGTGTCTGCACATGGTGTACTCATAAACTCTCCCCACATTCCCAAGCCATGTAAATAGCACCGGGAATGTGTTCCAGCTCCTAGGAGTGAGGCTAGAGACCTGCTAGTGTCTGCACACGTGTACTCATAAACTCTCCCCACATTCCCAAGCCATGTAAATAGCACCGGGGAATGTGTTCCAGCTCCTAGGAGTGAGGCTAGAGACCTGCTAGTGTCTGCACATGGTGTACTCATAAACTCTCCCCACATTCCCAAGCCATGTAAATAGCACCGGGGAATGTGTTCCAGCTCCTAGGAGTGAGGCTAGAGACCTGCTAGTGTCTGCACATGGTGTACTCATAAACTCTCCCCACATTCCCAAGCCATGTAAATAGCACCGGGGAATGTGTTCCAGCTCCTAGGAGTGAGGCTAGAGACCTGCTAGTGTCTGCACATGGTGTACTCATAAACTCTCCCCACATCCCAAGCCATGTAAATAGCACCGGGGAATGTGTTCCAGCTCCTAGGAGTGAGGCTAGAGACCTGCTAGTGTCTGCACACGGTGTACTCATAAACCCTCCCCACATTCCCAAGCCATGTAAATAGCACCGGGGAATGTGTTCCAGCTCCTAAGGGTGAGGCTAAAGACCTGCTATTGTTTGTACATGGTGTACTCATAAACCCTCACCACATTCCTAAGCAATGTAAATAGCACCAGGGAATGTGCTGCATCTCCTAGGAGTGAGGCTAAAGACCTACTAGTTTCTGCACATGGTGTACTCATAAACCCTCCCCACGTTCACAAGCCATGTAAACATCACCAGGGAATGAGTCCCAGCTCCTAGGAGTGAGGCTAAAGAGCTGCTAGTGTCTGCACACGGTGTACTCATAAACCCTCCCCACATTCCCAAGCCATGTAAATAGCACCGGGGAATGTGTTCCAGCTCCTAGGAGTGAGGCTAGAGACCTGCTAGTGTCTGCACATGGTGTACTCATAAACTCTCCCCACATTCCAAGCCATGTAAATAGCACCGGGGAATGTGTTCCAGCTCCTAGGAGTGAGGCTAGAGACCTGCTAGTGTCTGCACATGGTGTACTCATAAACTCTCCCCACATTCCCAAGCCATGTAAATAGCACCGGGGAATGTGTTCCAGCTCCTAGGAGTGAGGCTAGAGACCTGCTAGTGTCTGCACACGGTGTACTCATAAACCCTCCCCACATTCCCAAGCCATGTAAATAGCACCGGGGAATGTGTTCCAGCTCCTAGGAGTGAGGCTAGAGACCTGCTAGTGTCTGCACATGGTGTACTCATAAACTCTCCCCACATTCCCAAGCCATGTAAATAGCACCGGGGAATGTGTTCCAGCTCCTAGGAGTGAGGCTAGAGACCTGCTAGTGTCTGCACACGGTGTACTCATAAACCCTCCCACATTCCCAAGCCATGTAAATAGCACCGGGGAATGTGTTCCAGCTCCTAGGAGTGAGGCTAGAGACCTGCTAGTGTCTGCACATGGTGTACTCATAAACTCTCCCCACATTCCCAAGCCATGTAAATAGCACCGGGGAATGTGTTCCAGCTCCTAGGAGTGAGGCTAGAGACCTGCTAGTGTCTGCACACGGTGTACTCATAAACCCTCCCCACATTCCCAAGCCATGTAAATAGCACCGGGGAATGTGTTCCAGCTCCTAAGGGTGAGGCTAAAGACCTGCTATTGTTTGTACATGGTGTACTCATAAACCCTCACCACATTCCTAAGCAATGTAAATAGCACCAGGGAATGTGCTGCATCTCCTAGGAGTGAGGCTAAAGACCTACTAGTTTCTGCACATGGTGTACTCATAAACCCTCCCCACGTTCACAAGCCATGTAAACATCACCAGGGAATGAGTCCCAGCTCCTAGGAGTGAGGCTAAAGAGCTGCTAGTGTCTGCACACGGTGGTACTCATAAACCCTCCCACATTCCCAAGCCATGTAAATAGCACCGGGGAATGTGTTCCAGCTCCTAGGAGTGAGGCTAGAGACCTGCTAGTGTCTGCACATGGTGTACTCATAAACTCTCCCCACATTCCAAGCCATGTAAATAGCACCGGGGAATGTGTTCCAGCTCCTAGGAGTGAGGCTAGAGACCTGCTAGTGTCTGCACATGGTGTACTCATAAACTCTCCCCACATTCCCAAGCCATGTAAATAGCACCGGGGAATGTGTTCCAGCTCCTAGGAGTGAGGCTAGAGACCTGCTAGTGTCTGCACACGGTGTACTCATAAACCCTCCCCACATTCCCAAGCCATGTAAATAGCACCGGGGAATGTGTTCCAGCTCCTAGGAGTGAGGCTAGAGACTGCTAGTGTCTGCACATGGTGTACTCATAAACTCTCCCACATTCCCAAGCCATGTAAATAGCACCGGGGAATGTGTTCCAGCTCCTAGGAGTGAGGCTAGAGACCTGCTAGTGTCTGCACACGGTGTACTCATAAACTCTCCCCACATTCCCAAGCCATGTAAATAGCACCGGGGAATGTGTTCCAGCTCCTAGGAGTGAGGCTAGAGACCTGCTAGTGTCTGCACACGGTGTACTCATAAACTCTCCCACATTCCCAAGCCATGTAAATAGCACCGGGGAATGTGTTCCAGCTCCTAGGAGTGAGGCTAGAGACCTGCTAGTGTCTGCACACGGTGTACTCATAAACTCTCCCCACATTCCCAAGCCATGTAAATAGCACCGGGGAATGTGTTCCAGCTCCTAGGAGTGAGGCTAGAGACCTGCTAGTGTCTGCACACGGTGTACTCATAAACTCTCCCCACATTCCCAAGCCATGTAAATAGCACCGGGGAATGTGTTCCAGCTCCTAGGAGTGAGGCTAGAGACCTGCTAGTGTCTGCACACGGTGTACTCATAAACTCTCCCCACATTCCCAAGCCATGTAAATAGCACCGGGGAATGTGTTCCAGCTCCTAGGAGTGAGGCTAGAGACCTGCTAGTGTCTGCACACGGTGTACTCATAAACTCTCCCCACATTCCCAAGCCATGTAAATAGCACCGGGGAATGTGTTCCAGCTCCTAGGAGTGAGGCTAGAGACCTGCTAGTGTCTGCACACGGTGTACTCATAAACTCTCCCCACATTCCCAAGCCATGTAAATAGCACCGGGGAATGTGTTCCAGCTCCTAGGAGTGAGGCTAGAGACCTGCTAGTGTCTGCACACGGTGTACTCATAAACTCTCCCCACATTCCCAAGCCATGTAAATAGCACCGGGGAATGTGTTCCAGCTCCTAGGAGTGAGGCTAGAGACCTGCTAGTGTCTGCACACGGTGTACTCATAAACTCTCCCCACATTCCCAAGCCATGTAAATAGCACCGGGGAATGTGTTCCAGCTCCTAGGAGTGAGGCTAGAGACCTGCTAGTGTCTGCACACGGTGTACTCATAAACTCTCCCACATTCCCAAGCCATGTAAATAGCACCGGGGAATGTGTTCCAGCTCCTAGGAGTGAGGCTAGAGACCTGCTAGTGTCTGCACACGGTGTACTCATAAACCCTCCCCACATTCCCAAGCCATGTAAATAGCACCGGGGAATGTGTTCCAGCTCCTAGGAGTGAGGCTAGAGACCTGCTAGTGTCTGCACACGGTGTACTCATAACCCATCTCCACACTCAGAAGCCATGTAAATAGCACTGGGGAATGTGCTGCAGCTCTTACGAGTGAGGCTAAAGACCTGCTAGTGTCTGTACATGGTGTACTCAGGCAGGCTTGTGAGTCACTTTCTACATTTTTCATTGACGACAAAATCAATAATATTTGTGATCACATTGCTACAGTCAGAAAGGAGCCTATGGCCCTCATTACGAGGTTGCCGGTAGACTGCTGGTAGTACTGGCTGCCTACCGGCAACCTTGGCTTGCCGTTTCGGCCGCATGATATCCCTGTAATATCTGGATGTTGCAGGCTGCAGCGGAAGAGTACTTTCCCATTCCTGTGGTGTCCGATAGGACTCCACAGGAATGGGAACACGAAGCACTGGCACCGTTAGCAACGGTGCCGGGGCTTCCGTTATTTATGAGCCGGTAGGGGCATGAACTACCGGCAGGTCAAGCCTGCCGATAGTTCACTGCCCCTACAGGCAGACTCAGAGTATGCCGGTCCGGAAAAGGTGCTGGTAACTGTTGTTGCTGGCACTTGTTTCTGGACCGGCATGCTCGTAATGAGGGCCATATGTCTTCTTCCCATGTATCCTTCATTCCCTGCTCCTCTCACTCGTGGTCATTCTTTGCCCTAGTCTCACAGGGTGAAGTTGCCTTCCGCGATTTCTAGACTTAAATCTGCCTCTCCTTCTGGTCCACTACCTCTGGCTCTCATCAAAGAAATCTCTCCTTCTATTATTTCTGTGCTCACCCATGGGGTCAATGTCTCTTTCACTACAGGCTTTATCCCAGCCTCCCTCAAGCATGCACTTGTGGTGCCTTTTCTGAAAAGTCTTCCATGGTCCCCTGTACCAGCTAATGTTCAGCCTATCTCTCTTCTTCCCTTCTTGATGAAACTCTTCGACTCTTTGGTGGGTCCTCTTCTTAGTTCTTTCCTTGAAGAATCTTCCTTCTTTGACCGTTCACAGTACGGCTGCAATCCGGGGTGAGGGACTAAGGGCGCGTTGGTCTCCGTGTTCCATGACCTCATGACAATATACGATCAGGGCGACATGCAAGCTCTTATTTTGTTGGACCTCTCCGCCGCCTTCAACATGGTTCACCACGCGATTCTTTTAGACCGCCTCGCCGGGGTGGGCATATCGGGAGTCGCCATTTCTTGTTTTCAGTCTTTTCTTCAAGACCGCTCTCAATCTCTTTCCCTTCCTCCTTTCCACTCTCTCCCTGTCAATCTCTCCTGCAGTGTTCTTAGGGGTCGGCTATTTCTCTGGTGCTATTCAATGTGTACATTCAACCCTCATTAAACGTATCTCTTCTTTTGGGTTTGTCTGCTACTCCTACGCACACAATACTCAAATCCTCTTTCATCTTGATATTTCTTCTGAAACTGCACCTAGGCTCAATCTTGCCTTCAATCGGTTGGGAATGGATGAGCCTGCATTGCTTGAAATTTAACAGAGACAAAACAGAGGTTCTCGTGACGGGTTCCTCTGTGGAGACCTCGCTCTGGACTCCCATATTCTGGCCCCCTTCACTTGGCCCTTTCCTCTTGCGCTCATCTTCTCTCTCCATGGAACTCCAAATCAAAACCGTTTGTCAGAAGGGCCACCTACAGTTGAGAATTGTACGCAAAGTTCTACCTTTCGTGCCATCTCAGTTCCACAACCCTGTGGTCGCCTCTCTCGCACTCTGCTCCCTTGATTATTATGATTTTTACCTTGGCCAACCCCTGTATCTGATCAACCATCTTTAGGTCCTCCAAAATGTTGCGGCTAGACTTGCTACTGCATCCCCAGAATGCTGCGGCTAGACTTGCTACCGCATCCCCCAGAATTCTGTGGCTAGACTTGCTACTGCATACCCAGAATGCTGCGGCTAGACTTGCTACCGCATCCCCCAGAATTCTGCGGCTAGACTTGCTACTGCATCCCCCAGAATGCTGTGGCTAGACTTGCTACTGCATCCCCAGAATGCTGCGGCTAGACTTGCTACCGCATCCCCAGAATGCTGCGGCTAGACTTGCTACCGCATCCCCCAGAATGCTGCGGCTAGACTTGCTACTGCATCCCCCAGAATGCTGCGGCTAGACTTGCTACTGCATCCCCAGAATGCTGCGGCTAGACTTGCTACCGCATCCCCCAGAATTCTGCGGCTAGACCTGCTACTGCATCCCCCAGAATGCTGTGGCCAGACTTGCTACTGCATCCCCAGAATGCTGCGGCTAGACTTGCTACCGCATCCCCCAGAATTCTGCAGCTAGACTTGCTACCGCATCCCCCAGAATGCTGCGGCTAGACTTGTGTAATAAACACCTTCCGGATGTGGACACGGCGCAGCGATCTGGCAGCACTTTTCCGGGCTCCTTCCTGTAACATGGTGGATTTCAGTACTGCAGGCGGCTGACTAGTGTTGCAAGCAGTGACTGACCTATCCATGGCCACGCCCCCCTACGCACGCAACGCTTATCATGAGACGGCGACGGCAGTTCAGTGCGTTGCTACTCTCCACAGAGCCCAGCTACGCTTCGTGAGTTCGTTTACTAACTACTTACTTCTTCTCCTTGCCATACCTAGAATTATCTCTCTAGCTCTTCCGTCCTGATAGGCACTTTAACCCTTGTTCTGGCTTTCGTCCCAACCTTTTCTCCTAGCTGTCTGGAAAGGAATCCCTTCTTCGGTCCAGTATACTTCCGCCAGCACGGCGCGGCGGAGACGTCTCCTTTGACAACAAACGCTCGCTGAGCGGGTACGTCTCTTCGTATTCTTCCCATCTGCTCTCTCATCATATAGCAGTGAGAGATCGTGTGGCTTCATACGTAGATCTCATTTCCTGTTTTTCTTCAGGCAAAAGCTTCAATTCGTCCACAAGGGATGCGACTCTCATAGCTATTTTCTTCGACCCACGTTCGGAGCGGAGCTCTTCTCACCATCTTTCTCCGAGGGTAAGATTCCCCAAGAGTTTCTCTAGGAAGTCAGTTCAGTTCCCTTATCTACCTGGTTCATACTTTTCGGCTTTTTCCACAGCCTCTTGGTCAGTTCCTACTAACATCCCGGGTCTAAGATCGGGGGCCACACCTTTCCTCTTTCAGTGCTAATCTTTTGCTAGTTCTGGGTAAGCCTCCCAGTTCCTCTTTCTTATACTCCATTCATTGTTTAATGAATGCGTTTGTGGGTTAAACTTTAATGTCCTCTTATATTGTTACCCGTTTCCAGTAGTCCTTACTGACTGCATGAAGATCATTTATTACATTGAGAAGTAACATCCATATCATCCGGATCATCCCTGGGGAGCAGCTATCTGGACACCTCGAACCCCAGCAGCTCTTCTCGGCACAGGGTTTTTTCCCCTACGGGGGTTTTCCCTGGAGGGCTCACCCCTGGCCTGGACCTTGTCGTTCCGGTCAGCGGAGGGACTTCTAGGTATTTCCCCATTCTCGTCCTAGTCTCAGGGAAAGGATTCAGGTAGGTGTTTCCTATTTTTTTGATCAAGCTGTGCTAAAACATTTGTGTGATAGTTATTACAGTTAGCAACGCCCAAGAAAGAAAAAGAAGTATTTTGACATGGCTTGGACATATCTAGGTGACACCTAGAGTAGGATGGATCAGCAAATCCAGCAGCTAATAGCTGCGGTACAGGCATTAACTGTAACGCTCACCTGATTCTCGCAGAGGCGCCCGGTCTTGACTGCGCAACTACCGTATCTTCAAAGGTGATGTGTAGCACCCGGTTGGCTCTTTGGGGCTGGACCTCTGTGCACTGTATGCCTGACGTGTAGAGTAAGATGTCTGCAGATAGAAAATATGGGGTTAATGGACTGGGGTTATTGGGGTGTCCCTATCTCTTTCCTCTTCGCCTCTCCTGTAGACCCCCAAAGGTTAACGCTCTCACCTTAGGTAAGTGAATGCCGAGCTCTCCATCTGCCTCGGGGCAGGGTGCTGTAACCAGTTTCTTCACTGGATAGGTAGCGCAGGCCTCTTGACTTCAGAGGACCGCTGTCCGTCGTTTACTGCACGAACGGTAAGTTTTCGAGTAATTCAAATGTCTTTAAAGTCTTTAGTAATGATGTCTCTTGTTTTGCAGGGTTCCGGCGTTGGCGGCTGACGGGCTGAAGTGAGTTGAAGATGGAGCCCGTGTGATAAATAGAAGCGCCTGGAAGCACGTAAGTAAGCGCTTGTTGCCTGCTTCACAATGCGCTCTAACTGTCTTTTTATTTTGCAGGTACAAGTTCGGAGCGGCTGCAGGGTGCCGGAATACCCACTGGGTTAGATGTGGAAAGGAGTAATGGCACGTGAGTATTAAAGTTCCCCAATGTCTTTAAACGCACCTTGTTTTGTCTTTCAGATGTGGGATGCAGCGCCGAAGGCCTCCGGAGCGTGCGAAGAGTTGGTAAGCTTTTGTCTTTCAGATGCCGGAATGCAGTGTGAAGACCTCCGGAGCGCACGAAGAAAAGGTAAGCCTTTGCCTTTCAGATGCCGGAAAGCTAACCTGTTCTTTCTTGTCTTTATAGGTGTTGCTGAAGACTGGATTCAGGATGGTAAGCCTTTTTCCTTAGGCCCAGGACCGGATGCAGAAGACACGATGAGCGTTCTGCTGCAGAGGGTGCAGAATAACGCAAAGCAAGATTCATCCACCGGTGTGGTTTAAATAGCCTCCTGTAGTGCTTAGGTGTCTCCTTCCACAGCCACGCCTAGGTAAGAAAGAGTTCCTGGTAAGAAAGAGTTCCTGCTTTCCAGAAGAGTTCCAGTGTTCTGAATCTAGGGAGTGGCTCCAGCCCCACCCAACAGGAAAAGTAGTTCCAAACAGAAGGGGATCAGGAGGCTCAACTGGCAGGCAAGTAAGCAGCATGGTCTGCTGCAGGTAAGTCCACCCAAGCATTATGAGCCCGGCGCTTCCAGCGCTGGGACTGGGCATATTTATGAGCCTGGTGCCACTGGCGCCAGGACTGGGTCCAAAAGGTCCCAATTGGGACTGGTTGGCACTCGGAACCTGGGTTATGAATCTGCTTCCAAGGGAGTTGGGAAAACCCTGACCTTTTGGAAGCAGAGATCATGACAGTACCCCCCTCAAGGCCCCTCCCAAACCGGGCTTCTCCGGGGGTTTTGGCTTTGTCAGGAAATGTTCGGTGAAATCTTTTGATTAGGCGAGGAGCGTGGACATATTCAGCAGGTTCCCAGGATCTCTCTTGGGGGCCGTAGCCTTTCAGTCAATTAGGTAGAATAGTTTAGATTTGGAGATCTTGGAGTCCAGAATGCTTTTGACTTCAAACTCGAGTTCTCCATCAACTAGGATAGGTTTTGGAGATTTGGTTAGTCGGGTTTGAGGTTGCACGGGTTTTAATAGAGAGACGTGGAAGACCGGATGTATCTTCATGTGCGGGGGCAAGTCCAACTTGACCGCTACTGGGTTTACTATGGTAGTGATGGAATAGGGACCAAGGTATCTTGGGTTGAATGTGCGTGGCCCTTTTAGAGATAGATATTTGGTGGATAACCAGACTTGATCCCCTACTTGATAGTGAGGGGCTTCCTTCCGATGTTGATCTGCTCCTTTCTTGTATTGTTCTTTAGCCCTTTGAAGGTGAGAAACAGCTTCCTTAAAGGCTTGGGTGATTGTAGAATGCAGGTAGTCTACTGCTGGTGTTTCAAGATCTTGGAGGGGATCCAACTCCGAGGTTCGAGGGTGACTGCCGTACAAAAGAAAAAACGGGGTTTCCCAGTTCCCGAATGGACAGAGTTATTGTAGGCATATTCGGCTATCCAAAGGATATCTTTCCAAGTTTTTTCAGTTTGTTGCAGCATGCAGCGTAAATACTGTTCCAGAGTTTGATTGGTCCTCTCGGTTTGTCCGTCGGTCTGAGGGTGTGACTGGTCGATAGTCTCACATCAATTTGAGCCGACCGACAGCAACTTCGCCAAAAATGAGAAATAAATTGACTACCTCGATCCGAAATTAGAACCGAAGGAAACCGTGCAGTCGGACGATGTTTTCGAGAAATTCTCGGGCCAGTGTTGCTGCTGTTGGCAAGCCTTTGAGCGGAATGAAATGCGCCATCTTGGAGAATAAGTCCACGATTACTAGAATCGTATTGTATCCGGAGCATGGAGGTAGATCGGTGATGAAGTCCATAGAAAGCGTATGCCAAGGGCGAGGTGGGATGTCAATAGGGCGTAAGAGGCCTGCTGGTCTTTCCTTTTGACTCTTGTTTTGGGCGCATACTCCACAGGACATTATAAAGTCTCTGATATCTTTTTTTCCAAGACGGCCACCAGAAGTAGCGCTTGATCTTTTCTGAGGTCTTGGCCATACCGGGATGACCTTCCATTAAAGAGTCGTGATAACAAGAGATTACTTTTTTCTGTAAATCTGTGCTGGGTAGGTATAATCGTTCTTGGAAATACAATAAGTTGTCCTTTACTGCAAAGTCCTTTCCCTGCAGATGCCAATTCTGTATGTCTGCTGGAGTTACAAGTTGCCTGGCTTTATCCTTAACTTCCTCTATGGATTCTGTGGCGATTACACCCAGAATTCTTTGTTCGGGAATGATTGGTACAGGTTTAGGGTTGATCAATTGTTCTTCCACTCCCATCCGAGAAAGGGCATCAGCTTTACCGTTCTTTGTACCAGGTCGATAGGTAATTATGAAGTCAAACTCGGCAAAGAATAATGCCCAACGGAGTTGTCTAGAGGATTGGGCTTTTGCGGTTTTCAAATATTGCAGGTTTCGGTGATCCGTAATCACAGTAACGGTGTGTCGGGCCCCCAGCAGATAATGCCGCCAAGCCTTAAAGGCAGACTTGATAGCCAGAAGTTCCTTGTCAGTAATCGTGTAATTGATTTCAGGAGGCGAGAATTTGCGGGACCAAAATGCCACGGGATGCAACTGATTGGTTACCGGGTCCTTTTGTGATAGAACTGCCCCCATGGCAAGGCTTGAAGCATCAGTTTCCACGATGTAGGGGAGTTCGGGGCGAGGGTGTTTTAAGATTGGTGCAGAGATAAATTTAGACTTCAAATTCTGGAAAGCTTGCTCCGCCTCGGTAGACCATTCAAAACGTTTGTTTTTCTTTAACAAGGCAGTGATGGGCTGGACTATTCGAGAGAATTCGGGGATAAACCTGCGGTAAAAGTTAGCGAAGCCTAACATGCTTTGCACACCTTTACGGAGGATGGTGATGGCCATTTGAGAACTGCATCGACCTTCTTTGAATCCATACGCACTCCGCCAGGTGATAATATGAATCCCAAGAATTCAACTTCAGTCACGTTGAAAACACATTTTTCCAACTTAGCGAAAAGTTTGTGTTGACGCAATCTTTCGAGGACCATTTTCACGTGTTTCCGATGTTTCAGATTCCGATGAAGAATAAACGAGAATGTCGTCAATGTAAACAACAACACACACATCTATGAGCTCTCTGAGGACATCGTTCATAAAATATTGAAAGGCGGCCGGGGCATTGCAAAGTCCGAAGGGCATGACCTGATATTCAAATAGCCCATACTTGGTGCGGAAGGCCGTCTTCCATTCATCGCCCTCTTTTACTCGTACCAAGTGGTAAGCTCCTCTAAGATCCAGCTTTGTATATATGCATGCTTTTCTGACTTGGTCCAGGAGTTCAGGGATCAAAGGTGTTAGGGAGAATTCTCTGTTTAGGCTGAATTTCCCTACCTAGTGAGTCCCCCAGCAGCTTTGCTGGATTTCTGGGGTTTCTTTTTTTTCTCCTGCCAAGAGTGAGACTCTTTTACCCTCACTCTTGGACATGTTGAAGTGTGTTTTCTTGGTTAAACCTTGTGTTGAATGGGCTATGGGGTCTTTTACTCCATAGGGCCTCATGTATTTTTGTGATGTGGGTTACACAGCACCCTCTGTGCCGTGACCCAGGGGTGTCCTAGGACTCCCCAACATAGACTCCATACCCTGGGACTGACTACTGTCTCCAGGGCATGTAAAGTCACCAAAGACTTTGCTAGTCTTGAATCCTGAACAGAACCAGTACAAACCATCATATTGTGGACGTACTGGCTGGGGCAATTTGATTGCCCAGGGTCTGTTAGTCGAGGGGGCACGTCTCCGTCCCCCTGATCGAGTTTTGGCTGGTGGCAGTGGAAACTACTTTTTATATTCGACCGCGAATATTTTCCTATGGGATTTCCCATTGTTTTGGGCTAACACATTTAATTATTTATTTACGGTAGCCTTAAACATACCGCCGGTTTATATATTTATTATTATAACTCCGGTTGGGACTTTTTGCCAAAACTTGATCCTAAAATGGCATTGGCGTTCGCCTCTGTAACTCTGACCCAAAGTGGAGCCCTTTGTTCCACTTTTGGCGGGCTTCTCCACAGAAGCCCTCCAAAGTGGTGCCACTCTGTCTGGGGTACTTAGGAGGGGTGGAGGGGGATTTAGGCACCCTGGACTGAGTTACCTTGGTAACTCAAGTCGCACTCCGTCCTGATTGGCCCAAGTGGTGAGCCGGCCGGCTCACCACTTAGCATGTTTGAGTGACAGCTAGGCTGGGTGAATGGGGGTTTGCTGCATAAAAGCAGGGCTTTGGGGACTGGAACTTCAGAAGTCGCCACAGGACCAAGAATCCGACGAGGGAAGAGCTGAGCCGACCTGCTTCGACGACACCACCCGTG
>CM030321.1:997794678-997892531 GCA_002915635.3 Ambystoma mexicanum
ATTAACCTATGTTTCCACAGGGCATATTATCTATTTTAACCCTATGTTGTGCAGGGCAGTGCAGCATAGCATTAACCCATCAGAAAATGCTTTCTGGTCTACGGGGCAGCGGGGGCAGGGGCAGGGGCAGCGCTACATTAACCCTATGTTTCCACAGGGCATATTATCTATTTTGACCCTATGTTGTGCAGGGCAGTGCAGCATAGCATTAACCCGTCAGAAAATGCTTTCTGTTCTACGGGGCAGCGGGGGCAGGGGCAGCGCTACATTAACCCTATGTTTCCACAGGGCATATTATCTATTTTGACCCTATGTTGTGCAGGGCAGTGCAGCATAGCATTAACCCATCAGAAAATGCTTTCTGTTCTACGGGGCAGCAGAGGCAGCGGGGCAGGGGCAGCGCTACATTAACCCTGTGTTTCCACAGGGCATATTATCTATTTTAACCCTATGTTGTGCAGGGCAGTGCAGCATAGCATTAACCCATCAGAAAATGCTTTCTGGTCTACGGGGCAGCGGGGGCAGGGGCAGCGCTACATTAACCCTGTGTTTCCACAGGGCATATTATCTATTTTGACCCTATGTTGTGCAGGGCAGTGCAGCATAGCATTAACCCGTCAGAAAATGCTTTCTGGTCTACGGGGCAGCGGGGGCAGGGGCAGGGGCAGCGCTACATTAACCCTATGTTTCCACAGGGCATATTATCTATTTTGACCCTATGTTGTGCAGGGCAGTGCAGCATAGCATTAACCCATCAGAAAATGCTTTCTGGTCTACGGGGCAGCGGGGGCAGGGGCAGGGGCAGCGCTACATTAACCCTATGTTTCCACAGGGCATATTATCTATTTTGACCCTATGTTGTGCAGGGCAGTGCAGCATAGCATTAACCCATCAGAAAATGCTTTCTGTTCTACGGGGCAGCAGAGGCAGCGGGGCAGGGGCAGCGCTACATTAACCCTGTGTTTCCACAGGGCATATTATCTATTTTAACCCTATGTTGTGCAGGGCAGTGCAGCATAGCATTAACCCGTCAGAAAATGCTTTCTGTTCTACGGGGCAGCGGGGGCTGGGGCAGGGGCAGCGCTACATTAACCCTATGTTTCCACAGGGCATATCTATTTTAACCCTATGTTGTGCAGGGCAGTGCAGCATAGCATTAACCCGTCAGAAAATGCTTTCTGTTCTACGGGGCAGCGGGGGCAGGGGCAGGGGCAGCGCTACATTAACCCTATGTTTCCACAGGGCATATTATCTATTTTAACCCTATGTTGTGCAGGGCAGTGCAGCATAGCATTAACCCGTCAGAAAATGCTTTCTGTTCTACGGGGCAGCGGGGGCAGGGGCAGGGGCAGCGCTACATTAACCCTATGTTTCCACAGGGCATATTATCTATTTTGACCCTATGTTGTGCAGGGCAGTGCAGCATAGCATTAACCCGTCAGAAAATGCTTTCTGTTCTACGGGGCAGCGGGGGCAGGGGCAGCGCTACATTAACCCTATGTTTCCACAGGGCATATTATCTATTTTGACCCTATGTTGTGCAGGGCAGTGCAGCATAGCATTAACCCGTCAGAAAATGCTTTCTGTTCTACGGGGCAGCGGGGGCAGGGGCAGGGGCAGCGCTACATTAACCCTATGTTTCCACAGGGCATATTATCTATTTTGACCCTATGTTGTGCAGGGCAGTGCAGCATAGCATTAACCCGTCAGAAAATGCTTTCTGTTCTACGGGGCAGCGGGGGCAGGGGCAGGGGCAGCGCTACATTAACCCTATGTTTCCACAGGGCATATCTATTTTTAACCCTATGTTGTGCAGGGCAGTGCAGCATAGCATTAACCCGTCAGAAAATGCTTTCTGTTCTACGGGCAGCGGGCAGGGGCAGGGCAGCGCTACATTAACCCTATGTTTCCACAGGGATATTATCTATTTTAACCCTATGTTGTGCAGGGCAGTGCAGCATAGCATTAACCCGTCAGAAAATGCTTTCTGTCTACGGGGCAGCGGGGGCAGGGGCAGGGCAGCGATACATTAACCCTGTGTTTCCACAGGGCATATTATCTATTTTAACCCTATGTTGTGCAGGGCAGTGCAGCATAGCATTAACCCGTCAGAAAATGCTTTCTGTTCTACGGGGCAGCGGGGGCAGGGGCAGCGCTACATTAACCCTATGTTTCCACAGGGCATATCTATTTTAACCCTATGTTGTGCAGGGCAGTGCAGCATAGCATTAACCCGTCAGAAAATGCTTTCTGTTCTACGGGGTAGCGGGGGCAGGGGCAGGGGCAGCGCTACATTAACCCTGTGTTTCCACAGGGCATATCTATTTTGACCCTATGTTGTGCAGGGCAGTGCAGCATAGCATTAACCCGTCAGAAAATGCTTTCTGTTCTACGGGGCAGCGGGGGCAGGGGCAGGGGCAGCGCTACATTAACCCTATGTTTCCACAGGGCATATTATCTATTTTGACCCTATGTTGTGCAGGGCAGTGCAGCATAGCATTAACCCGTCAGAAAATGCTTTCTGTTCTACGGGGCAGCGGGGGCAGGGGCAGCGCTACATTAACCCTATGTTTCCACAGGGCATATTATCTATTTTGACCCTATGTTGTGCAGGGCAGTGCAGCATAGCATTAACCCGTCAGAAAATGCTTTCTGTTCTACGGGGCAGCGGGGGCAGGGGCAGGGGCAGCGCTACATTAACCCTATGTTTCCACAGGGCATATCTATTTTAACCCTATGTTGTGCAGGGCAGTGCAGCATAGCATTAACCCATCAGAAAATGCTTTCTGTTCTACGGGGCAGCGGGGCAGGGGCAGGGCAGCGCTACATTAACCCTATGTTTTCCACAGGGCATATTATCTATTTTAACCCTATGTTGTGCAGGGCAGTGCAGCATAGCATTAACCCGTCAGAAAATGCTTTCTGTTCTACGGGCAGCGGGGGTAGGGCAGGGGCAGCGCTAACATTAACCCTATGTTTCCACAGGGCATATTATCTATTTTAACCCTATGTTGTGCAGGGCAGTGCAGCATAGCATTAACCGTCAGAAAATGCTTTCTGTTCTACGGGCAGCGGGGCAGGGGCAGCGCTACATTAACCTTATGTTTCCACAGGGCATATTATCTATTTTGACCCAATGTTGTGCAGGGCAGTGCAGCATAGCATTAACCCGTCAGAAAATGCTTTCTGTTCTACGGGGCAGCGGGGGCAGGGGCAGGGGCAGCGCTACATTAACCCTATGTTTCCACAGGGCATATCTATTTTAACCCTATGTTGTGCAGGGCAGTGCAGCATAGCATTAACCCGTCAGAAAATGCTTTCTGTTCTACGGGGCAGCGGGGGCAGGGGCAGGGGCAGCGCTACATTAACCCTATGTTTCCACAGGGCATATTATCTATTTTAACCCTATGTTGTGCAGGGCAGTGCAGCATAGCATTAACCCGTCAGAAAATGCTTTCTGTTCTACGGGGCAGCGGGGGCAGGGGCAGGGGCAGCGCTACATTAACCCTATGTTTCCACAGGGCATATCTATTTTAACCCTATGTTGTGCAGGGCAGTGCAGCATAGCATTAACCCGTCAGAAAATGCTTTCTGTTCTACGGGGCAGCGGGGGCAGGGGCAGGGGCAGCGCTACATTAACCCTATGTTTCCACAGGGCATATTATCTATTTTGACCCTATGTTGTGCAGGGCAGTGCAGCATAGCATTAACCCGTCAGAAAATGCTTTCTGTTCTACGGGGCAGCGGGGGCAGGGGCAGGGGCAGCGCTACATTAACCCTATGTTTCCACAGGGCATATCTATTTTAACCCTATGTTGTGCAGGGCAGTGCAGCATAGCATTAACCCGTCAGAAAATGCTTTCTGTTCTACGGGGCAGCGGGGGCAGGGGCAGCGCTACATTAACCCTATGTTTCCACAGGGCATATTATCTATTTTGACCCTATGTTGTGCAGGGCAGTGCAGCATAGCATTAACCCGTCAGAAAATGCTTTCTGTTCTACGGGGCAGCGGGGGCAGGGGCAGGGGCAGCGCTACATTAACCCTATGTTTCCACAGGGCATATTATCTATTTTGACCCTATGTTGTGCAGGGCAGTGCAGCATAGCATTAACCCGTCAGAAAATGCTTTCTGTTCTACGGGGCAGCGGGGGCAGGGGCAGGGGCAGCGCTACATTAACCCTATGTTTCCACAGGGCATATTATCTATTTTGACCCTATGTTGTGCAGGGCAGTGCAGCATAGCATTAACCGTCAGAAAATGCTTTCTGTTCTATGGGGCAGCGGGGCAGGGGCAGGGGCAGCGCTACATTAACCCTATGTTTCCACAGGGCATATTATCTATTTTGACCCTATGTTGTGCAGGGCAGTGCAGCATAGCATTAACCCGTCAGAAAATGCTTTCTGGTCTACGGGGCAGCGGGGGCAGGGGCAGCGCTACATTAACCCTATTTTTCCACAGGGCATATTATCTATTTTGACCCTATGTTGTGCAGGGCAGTGCAGCATAGCATTAACCCGTCAGAAAATGCTTTCTGGTCTATCGGGCAGAGGCAGCGGGGCAGGGGCAGGGGCAGCGCTACATTAACCCTATGTTTCCACAGGGCATATTATCTATTTTAACCCTATGTTGTGCAGGGCAGTGCAGCATAGCATTAACCCGTCAGAAAATGCTTTCTGTTCTACGGGGCAGCGGGGGCAGGGGCAGGGGCAGCGCTACATTAACCCTATGTTTCCACAGGGCATATTATCTATTTTAACCCTATGTTGTGCAGGGCAGTGCAGCATAGCATTAACCCGTCAGAAAATGCTTTCTGTTCTACGGGGCAGTGGGGGCAGGGGCAGCGCTACATTAACCCTGTGTTTCCACAGGGCATATTATCTATTTTAACCCTATGTTGTGCAGGGCAGTGCAGCATAGCATTAACCCGTCAGAAAATGCTTTCTGTTCTACGGGGCAGCGGGGGCAGGGGCAGGGGCAGCGCTACATTAACCCTGTGTTTCCACAGGGCATATTATCTATTTTAACCCTATGTTGTGCAGGGCAGTGCAGCATAGCAATAACCCGTCAGAAAATGCTTTCTGTTCTACGGGGCAGCGGGGGCAGGGGCAGGGGCAGCGCTACATTAACCCTGTGTTTCCACAGGGCATATTATCTATTTTAACCCTATGTTGTGCAGGGCAGTGCAGCATAGCATTAACCCGTCAGAAAATGCTTTCTGTTCTACGGGGCAGCGGGGGCAGGGGCAGGGGCAGCGCTACATTAACCCTATGTTTCCACAGGGCATATTATCTATTTTAACCCTATGTTGTGCAGGGCAGTGCAGCATAGCATTAACCCGTCAGAAAATGCTTTCTGTTTTACGGGGCAGCGGGGGCAGGGGCAGCGCTACATTAACCCCGTGTTTCCACAGGGCATATTATCTATTTTAACCCTATGTTGTGCAGGGCAGTGCAGCATAGCATTAACCCGTCAGAAAATGCTTTCTGTTCTACGGGGCAGCGGGGGCAGGGGCAGGGGCAGCGCTACATTAACCCTATGTTTCCACAGGGCATATTATCTATTTTAACCCTATGTTGTGCAGGGCAGTGCAGCATAGCATTAACCCGTCAGAAAATGCTTTCTGTTCTACGGGGCAGCGGGGGCAGGGGCAGCGCTACATTAACCCTGTGTTTCCACAGGGCATATTATCTATTTTAACCCTATGTTGTGCAGGGCAGTGCAGCATAGCATTAACCCGTCAGAAAATGCTTTCTGGTCTACGGGGCAGCGGGGGCAGGGGCAGCGCTACATTAACCCTGTGTTTCCACAGGGCATATTATCTATTTTGACCCTATGTTGTGCAGGGCAGTGCAGCATACATTAACCCGGCAGAAAATGCTTCGATGCCATTTTTTGACAGTGTTTTTTGTAGCCAACCATATGTTGTACGGAGCAGTCAGCATTAACGCTATGTTAGCAATTTGTGTTATCAATTTTAAACCTGTGTTGTACAGGGCAGTGCAGCATTAACCCTATGGTGGCAATTTTGTACCCTATGTTACATCATTTATGGTGCGATTGCAAAATCAGACAGCAGCCTAAGCAAATTCTGACGGCACATAAAATGCCAATTTCTGCTGCCCTGCAAATGCGCCTGTGTGGAATTGTGGCAATATAACCCTATGGTGGCTTGGCGCCGTCCTTCACGGGCAACTGGAGCTGTGCCTCAGCATGTTTAACCCCATGTTGCATCATTTCGCCAGCCTAAGCAAATTCTGGTGGCGAATCCGCTGTGGAATCGCGGGTATTGAGTCCTTTCATTTTTTCTTTTGTTCTTTTAGAGTTAAGGCTGTTTTTGCTTAGAAGTTTACACATTTTACTGTTAATGTGATGATTGTTTTGTAAAGGTACATTTTAACCAAACACAATAAAAAATGTTTTTACAAAAAATTGAGTCTTTTCCTTTCCCCAGCTGTACAACCTGCAGGCTTGTCCGGGCCCATTTTTAATTCCAAGGCCCCCCCCAACCCTTTTTGGTGTTATCTATTGTGGTGGTTGCCCTCCCCGGGCTTTCATTTTGCCTTTAAAGTTTAGCCTCCCTGGTGCTTTTATTCTGGTTCTGGGCCTCTCTTTTATTCTGGTTCTGGGCCTCTCGGACCCCTCGAGCCTCATGGGGGGGCAGAAGAAACTCCTCTATGTAATGTCTTCGAGGTCCGGTCTTGTGGCGATGAGGTGCTGGTTGGCCCCCCTCCTTCTCCCGTGGGCCTCCTTTTGTGGGACCTATGTTCTGCAGCTACTTGGGGATTCTCTCCTCGTGTAGGTCATGGGGCTATACCTGGCGGGTTGTCTCTCTCTCCTGGACCAGGTCTGCAGGGCCCCTAATCCTTTACATCCCCCGCTTTTAGGGGGCAATGTCTCCCAGCGACTCCCCTGCCTGGGGTGTCCGCTTTGCCCCTCTTGATATTAGAGGCTTCATCTCCTGTGGTTGCCACTGTTTGTCTGGTTAGGCGTGCCTGCCCCCGGAAGCTCCACCTTAGCTCCTTTATCCTGCTCTGGGGAACCGTGGTGTCTGGCGTCACTCTTGTGGGCCCTTGATCAGATTTCGCCAGGGCCTCCACAGTGCGGTGCCTTGGCCCTTCCTGGCCTCAATCTTCTCCTGGGTGGTTGGTGTGGTGGGGGTTGTGAGGTAGTCCTCTTTGTATAGCTGACTGTTCTGTGGTCCGGAGCCTCCTCCCTCCCTTGCTATATCCTACGGTATCTTCCTCTGTGTGTTCCCATTAATAGAGGTGCCTCACCTGTTGCTCTTGTCGGGGTTGCACTTGTCGGGATCCTTATGAGGCTCCACGGGTGCTCCTGCTATCCCCCTGTTGCTCTCCTCTATGCTTGCCCCTTCAAGGCTCCTGCTGTCCCCCTGCTGCTCTCCTCTACGCTGGCCCCTTTAAGGCTCCTGCTGCCCCCGTGTTGCTCTCCTCTACGCTTGCCCCTTCAAGGCTCCTGCTGTCCCCCTGTTCTCCTCTACGCTTGCCCCTTCAAGGCTCCTGCTGTCCCCCTGTTGCTCTCCTCTATGCTTGCCCCTTCAAGGCTCCTGCTATCCCCCTGTTGCTCTCCTCTATGCTTGCCCCTTCAAGGCTCCTGCTGTCCCCCTGTTCTCCTCTACACTTGCCCCTTCAAGGCTCCTGCTGTCCCCCTGTTGCTCTCCTCTACGCTTGCCCTTCAAGGCTCCTGCTATCCCCCTGTTGCTCTCCTCTACGCTTGCCCCTTCAAGGCTCCTGCTATCCCCCTGTTGCTCTCCTCTACGCTTGCCCCTTCAAGGCTCCTGCTGTCCCCCTGTTGCTCTCCTCTACGCTTGCCCCTTCAAGGCTCCTGCTATCCCCCTGTTGCTCTCCTCTATGCTTGTCCCTTCGAGGCTCAGGGGTGGCTCCAGCTGCTTTCCCACTCATAAGGCACTGGATGGACGGAGAGGCTATTTGCAACAAAACTAGCTGCTTAGCCTCCGGGCCTGCGGGTTTGCGCGTTATAAATAAAATAAATACAAATACAAATACATAAATAGTTGGTAGAATCGGTTTTGGAATGAAGAGATATTTTTTCTCCTCATCAGTTATGAGGCCTTGCCTGTACCATCCATCTATTGCATTTCCAAGATCCTGAATAATTTCCTCCTTAGGATTCTTTAATAGTCTATTGCTATGATAGACTATTAAAGACTACCAACTATTTATTTTCTCCCGAAAATACACAAACCATTTTCAATAATTCCAGAAGGCAGAATAGGCTGGGCCACGGAACACATTTCGGAATATATTGACAATTTATTAAGACCGAAAGTTACAAATGTACAAGCTTACTTGAAGGATTCAACCTTAAGCAATAAACATTATTGAGACTATTCCATGGCATCCGACTTATTTACTGGCAACCTGGGATGTGAAGGCACTTTACACGTCTATAAGCCACAACCTTGCACTAGATGCAATTGACCATACCTTTAAAAATGAATCAGCATCCTATCTGCCATTTGTCTGCATGCTCAAAGAAATGCTTATGGCTACTCTAGACAACAGCATCTTTATGTTTGACAACAGTTTTTACAAACAAAAACGTGGTGTAGCTATGGGAGTAAAATATGCACCGGCCCTAGCAAACTTAGTAATGGGCATGTTTGAAGATCTTAGGATTTGCACAACCGAGACATACAGCCAACATGTTGTAAAATGGACCAGGTACACTGACAACGTTTTTCTAATATGGCAAGGAACACCACAACAATTAGAGCTTTTTCGACAGGAAATAAATACCAATGATTTGGGTATTGAGTTTGCAGGAGAACATAGTAATACTGAAATTAACTTTTTAGACTTAACAATCTATGTATCAGGCCACAGTCTGCAGACTCGAACATTTCGCAAGAGCACAGAGGTACATTCTACATTACCTGCCACCAGCTGTCATTATGCACCTGTTATTCGTAACATTCCCAAGGGCGAATATATTAGAGCTAGAAGGAACTGCTGTGAACAAACAGACTTTGAGAAGGAATGTGAAATCCTGTCTACTAGATTCAAAGCTAGGGGCTATCCGAGAACAAGCATCAAAACCGCTTACAAAAAAGCGCATCAAATGACAAGACTTCAAACACTCAAACAACGTAACAAACCAGTTCAAGGCAAGGAGGTACAATTTATTACCACCTTCTGTACTAATAACCAGGTGATGAAAAAAATCCTCAGAAGACACTGGGGCCTGCTGAAATTGGACCCACATATTGGACCACAAATACAAGATTACCCTTCGATAGTGTATCGACAGGCGAGAACATTAAAACTGAGCCTTAGCCCATCACTATTACCTGACGATAAGGAGGAAACAAAAGAGAACTGGTTACAACCCAAATTAGGGTTCAGAAAATGTGGAACATGCACCCTGTGTAGGCATGCGGTTAATATGAGTGACCATTTTGAGAACAAAAATGGCATCAAAATGAAAATACGTGAGCAGATTAACTGCCGTACAAAGTACGTGATCTATGCGATTATATGCACTTGCAGCAAAATCTACATAGGAAGCACGATCCGAGAAATACGCACGAGAATTTGTGACCATTTGGCAGTGATTGGAAGTCAAGACAAAAATCTACCATTGCCGGAACACTGGCAGAGACATCATCAGATGGATTGCAAACAAGACATTAAATTCATTGGTCTAAGAAAGGTGTCCTTGGGATGCCGAGGTGGAAATCAAGAACTCAGATTGAGACAAGAAGAAGCAAAATTAATCAAGTATTTTAGATGTATTGAAACAGGTTTAAACACAGACAATGAGATGTCCAGTTTTTTGTAAGAAAAAATTGTGTGCAGCAACATGGACCTATGCCGCAATATGACTATATATGATATCTTGACATGCATTTGATATATTTTATGTATCCTCACAACTAATGTAACTATTGAACCATATGTCATTATTGTGTCTATATATAGGTAATTATTTTATGTATTTACTCCTCGCATGAAATCTGATAATTGTTTAGATTTCCATGATATCAGGAATGTCCGGAAGAAAAATGGTAACTTTCAACTTATATTTGGCAACCAGATGTAAAACCAACACATATATAGCCAATTGATTGACTTAAATATTTCTTGAACACAATAGGAACCACAGCTCCCATAAGGCTTTGCGAGAATCAGACACACATGATATCGCTATATATTAAAACAAAAGATATGTTTAATTTCCACATGAGTGAGAACAGGAGTAACTGTTTTTCAAACACATGTTCAAACCGCAATATCCAAAAACAATACATACATAGCTAATAGATTGCCTTAAATATTTCTTGAATACAGTAGGAACTACAGTTCCCATGATGCTTTGTGAGAATTAGACATATGTGACATCGCTATATAAAAACCAAAATATGTTTTATTTTCACATGTGCAAAAACAAGAGCACCCGTTTTCTAAATACATGTTCAAACCGAAATAGGAAACAATGTGTCCGTATAAATGCATTAGAAAATGAGAATGGAACTTTGAAAACAACACGATATAGATCTGTAAAGTCAAAGTATCCCAAAGTATGGCGGACGGCAGGAAGAATATGGAAAGCGAAGTAGGACAAAAATGATTGCCTTAGCAACAGAATACATACTCCCCATTTCGAATGCGGCAGACACCTAGTAGGACACGACGCTTGAGGCCGGTACTGTGACTTTGCAGGTAAGCCCTAACAGAGCATGAGACCACCCATTGCCATTTCCTATCTGGATTGGATCCGCAAAAAAGACGAGACGGTCAGAACGGCGCATTGTTTCTTGAATGACAAGTTAATTATGAAATGAACCGCTGTTAGGAAGCACAAGGGTTTATGTGTGAAAGAAGGAGGCGGCCATAGCAGGCCCCTATTTTTCTTTCAAGATGCATTAGGCATGTAGAAATATAGTAAAATGAAACAAAAAGACTAGATTTAATTCAATGTTGCATTCTATTTTATATAGGATCGTAAAACAAAGCAAATGCATCTATCGCCTAGTTTAAAATTTCTATCTATAGGAAAGAAGCAATGTTGTGAGCGCCAAGATGAGGGAACTAATCTATTCCCAATACTATCTTTCTTTATCCGACTAGGACGTACATCGTCCATGAGTCTGACGGGACTCCTTATGCTCTACACATGTTATTAGTGAGATCATGAACACCAAAGATTGGTAAGCTCCATTTTAACTAACACTTGCACCTAATAGACAAATGGAACCTTAGAAGACAAATAGCACTAACTCCACTGTTATATTTTGTTGTTTTTCTCTCCTCTCGTGCTATTTATTATTTCTTTTTCCTTTCATTTTATTACCCTCCCCCTCATACCCCCCTGTTTCTCTCTCCTTCCATTTCCTTTGGAATACTAAACTATTACGTATGTATCAACCCTGCAAATGGACAATACTATGGTATGTGGTATTTTTGTTTTGCATTATATGTTTCAAAATAATGTCATTGAAAATTATTAATTTTTGTTTTTTTTATTTTTCATTTAAATTGGTTTTTCTTGATGAATGTGGATATTACTATTTCGGTATAGAAAGTTATTGAAAGTTATTGCCCAGATTTGAGAAAGGCAAATGAGTGCCGAAACACGTGTCATCAACATGGGCTACAACCAAAATTAAAAAAGCATACGAAACAATGCTTTATATAAAAAAATCAAACTAAACTGGTCTCGAACAATATTTCTTGTGGCGCAATAATGGATGCATGTGGAATTTTCTAGTTTCACTTTCAACAAACGAAGTGGGGGAACTCTGGGTCTTCGTTTTCTACACACATCATTGCGACACGTTTAAGCTGTTATTTAAGGATAATAGTCGCGGAGGTGTAAGAGTGCGGTTAGAAAAAGCTCCCCAAGTTTGTATACAGATCAGACATTACCCTTCATCTTGGAGACTGATGCCTCAGCAGTAGCCATCGGAGCAGTTTTATTACAAACGGTGAAGGGAGTGGAGCATCCAGTTGCGTACCTATCGAAAACTCTCTCACCCAGCCAACTCAACTACTCGGTTCTGGAGAAAGAACTTCTGGCGATGAAGTTAGCCTGCGAAGAGTGGCGGCACCTCCTCATGGGAGCAAGACATCAATTCACTATTCGAACAGATCACAAGAATCTGAGGGTACTGCAAGACATGGAGTGTTCCAACTCCCGCCAGGCCCGATGGGCTTACTAGTTTTCGCAATTTGATTTCCGTATCACCTACATCCCTGGTACGATGAATCGCTTAGCGGACGCCCTGTCCTGCAAGGATCCATATAAGGAGAGGAAGTCTGATCATTCGGAGCCCTTGTTTCAGAGGAATCGCATCTTGGTCCTTGTAGGCACTTTTCTTCAGGAGGTTAAAGCGGCGGTTGCTCCGGAGTTAGCTCAATTACCACTTCGCCCCAACTCTCATTAGCAGAACAAGGATGGTTGGGTGTTCTACAAAAAACGTTTATACATCCCAGCAGGTCCATTACGCCAGAAGATACTGAACCAGTGCCACAACTCCCGAACAGCAGGCCATAGAGGTTCGGAAGGTACTATAGACCTGATCTCAAGGTCATTCCTCTGGCCTAATCTGAGAAGAGAGACATTGGAATATGTTCGAGCATGTCCCATCTGCGCCAGAGCCAAATACCCTACGGGTAAACCCCTTGGCCTTCTGACACAAACGGAACTCCCTAGTCGACCATGGGGACTTATCTCCACGGACTTTATTGTGGACCGTCCTCGTTCGAACGCATGTACGTGTATCATGGTCACCGTGGGCACATTTTCCAAAATGGCCCATTTTTCCCCCCTTACCGGACTTCCAAACGTAGCCGTCATGGCAGTAAGTCTTTGCTAAAGAGAACTTCTGATTACATGGAATCCCGGATAAGATAATTTCAGATCGAGGGAGCCAGTTTATCTCTAAGTTTTGGAAAGCTTTGTGTGCCAGACTCGGAATCGAAAGAGCGCTTTCCTCAGGGTTTCATCCTCAGACGAACGGCCAGACCGAACGCCTTAATGCCACATTGGAGCAGTATCTGAGATGCTACATTAATCTACATCAAGACGATTGGGTTTCATTACTTCCCACAGCGGTATTCACGTATAATAACACCAAGCATTCTGCTATTGGCCTTTCCCCTTTTTATTGTACCTATGGAGTTCATCCCAAGGCTTTTCTGCTACATGTTCCGAGTCTCTGCAACTCGCCCGCAGCCGAAGAGGTCCTACAGAACATAGCGGCAGCTCAGACTTCAGCCATTCAGAGCCTTGAGGACAGCCGGAGACACAATAAGGTTCAGGCCGACAAACACCGCAAAGAATGTCCAAAGTTCAAGGCGGGTGAAAAGGTGTGGTTGTCCTTCAAAACTATCTCCCCGCTTCTTGGGACCCTTTTCTATCCTCTCTCAAATCAATCCTGTCACTTTCAGGCTTCAGCTCCCTCCTGCACTCAGTCGCATCCATCCTGTCTTCCATTCTTCTCTCCTTAAACCTTTCATAGCTGATCCACACAGAAGGAAGGTTCCCCGTCAAAACCTCTCCCCTGAGAAGATCGAGGATGAATATGAGATATCCTCCATACGGTACTCTAGGTATTATAGAGGCCGTTTGGAGTACTTACTGTCCTGGAAGGGCTACCCCGAATCGGAGGACTCGTGGGAGCCAGCCTCCCAGGTTCATGCCGCTAGATTGCTTTTTAGGTTTCACCAATTACACCCAGGCAAGCCAGGATTTTCCCGCACTGGAGGGGGGCATACTGTCATCGGCCACCGCCGTGACTGGCGGATACTTCCGCGTTATCGGTGGCAGCGGAGGTTTAGAGGTCGGTAGTCCTTCCTCTCTGTTCACGGCTCTAGTTGCTGTTCTAGTTGTTCTCAACGCCCTGCCGCCGGAGTATTTACTCCTCCCTCTCCCGGTCAACCCTGCGTTGCAACCCCTGTGGATTCTTTCCTCTACTTCCGGGTTTACGCTCAGCTGACACTTCGTCCGGAACGTCAGTGCCTTTCCTCTCGCTCTCGGGCTTCGTACCTGTACGAAGTTCACTTTCCCCCTTGCTACCCCTTTTCTACCAGCTTTCTCCGGTCCTCCGATCGAGTCCTCTCCCTCCTTCGGGGGCCGGTCTCTCCCTTCCGGGTTTCTCACTCTTGGTTTCCCGGGTTCTTCTCTCTCTCTCTCTTTCTCTCTCCTCTTCCTGTTGCTCCTCAGTCCTGCCGCTGTTGATCTTCTCCACGTCCACGCCTTCCTGCTCCCAGTCCGGAACGGTTCTTCCTCTCCTGCTCCAGATCACGTCTCCTCCAGCTACGAACATTCACTTCAGCTACTCACCTCTACACTAGATCCAGTTGGAAGTGGAACAGAGCGCATCGTCGTGCCTGACAAGGGTTTTTTACACCATCTGGCTTTTTCCCTTGCTTACGGCTTGATCCCGGAGAGGGAGCCACGGACTCGCTGTGCCTTCAGCAGTCACGGTGGCTTCCCTCCGTGGGAGGCAATTTTCAGCGAAAAAGGAGAAGGACTACTCCGCCCGACGAAACCTGTCTACCATAAGCCTCGACCCAAGCATCTCAGGTGAGGAGAGAGGGGAGACAAGGGGTGAAGGGGGAGTCAAAGAGTGTCAGAAGGGACATGAATGCAGGGCAAGGAGAAATCAATCCAAGGAGAGATGGCGGTTAAGATCCTGGAGGGATGAAGTCAGAGAGGCAGCTTTGACCCAGTACATGGGGTAGCAGGCAACCAGCAATTAGAACGAGCAGAATAATGCAATCCAATATGCAGGCCGGGATCTGGTACACGTGTGAGCAGTAACAGAGAAAAGAAAACCCACGAAAGTAGAAAGAAGATTCTAACGTGGGCGAAGGCAGGAAAAAGAAGAGGACAGGGAGAAAAGACAGGAAGAGAGGTAAGGCAAGAAGAAAGGAAAGGAAGAGAGGTCAATAAGGGAAAACTGAACCGAACAAAGCAGGAACAAGAGAAAAGGCACTGAAATCAAAGTTGGCGGGCTGGACGGAAAACACAGGGAGTGATAGCAACAAGCGGAGTAACCGGAAGCGTTGCAGCGCATCCGCAACCCAGAATAGGTGGAATAAATACTCCGGGCCGCGCCTATGTGCAACAACTAGTCCGGTGATAGAAAGATCGTGACGGGTAGACAGTCACGGCGCAACGGGAAGATGATCATCTCCCGCTCCGCCAGCGGCTCCACAAGCTCCACCCGCCTCGTGGCATGACAATATCTGGGCTTCAGACAAAACTGACTTTGGCTGCAGGGACAGTGTGGGAATCGGATGGCGCTGCCAAACCGAATTAAGGAAAGAAATGCTAGCTTTCACCACACATGTAAAAATGGGCCTTTGCAAACTGAAGGAAAAAAAAGTGTCTGTTTAAAAGGGAAATTGGTGAATGAAAGCTTGCCTTATTTAGCAATGTAAAGGGGTTTGTTGTTAGTGATAATACACACATGGGCTATTTTCTTCTGCAGGTTTGTTTAATTCAGGACCCAAAATAAGAAAATAAAGATTTTAAACACATGGGCTGAATTTGGAAGCTCCCAAAAACCAGTTATTCCAGATGGCAGTGCCTGAAACTTCCCCCTAAGGAAGGGAGCCACACCAGAAACTCTCAGCAGATACTAACACTTGAATGATAATTACGGGGTTGGAAAGAATCTTGTCTAGGCCAACCCACTGAAAATGGGACTCCCAGGTCAAGGAAGTTTGAAGTGTGAAGGGGCAATAAAACCTTCAATCAGGCTGAGAAACCCCCACCTTGCTTCGAAGGAAATGACAGTTGGTTACAGTTGAAGGAAGGAAAAAAATGATCCACTGACAAAGGACTACATTGGTTTCCAAAGACTATTTCATAAAGAAACTTTAAAGACTTTTATCTCTGCAGCAAGACTTTGAAAAAATGTAGAATTTTCGCAGTGTAAAAGTGAATTTTTGGGCTTTATTTTAAGACTTGGTAGAATTCATTGACACCTTGGGGACAGAAATGGCGGATTACAAGAAAAACGTTCATGTTGCAAATGCGAATTTTTGTACATACATCCCTTATGATAATCCACATCCAGTTAAGTTATAGAATTTTGAGTAATATAAATCCCATTGAAAAGCTCGAAAAACTGTTAGAAGGATGAAACAAGGTCTCACGAACTGGATGATTGGACTGCAATGTGCTGCACAAAATATGTAACATGTGTATATAAATTGCTAAGAGATTTCAATTGTATGAATGTATGTTTGTGGCAAAATCGGATTTTAGTTAAAGTAACCATGGGAGGTTTTTGGACATTGTAAAATTTACATCATAAATCTGACTTAATTTTTCTGAAATCCAAACAGCTGAGAGCGAGGCGGAGACTTCATCCTTGTCCAATCCCTTTGTTAGAGGCGTGTTTATTTAAGCCTGCCCCAATCATATACTTTGATGATGTCACTGTGCATTATAAATAAGAGTCCCTGACAAGACACACACTCTTCCTGAAGTGCCTGCGCTGCGTTCCTGTTTCTTCCATCCAGATTCCAGATTACAACTACAAGGCCAAAGCATAGCTGACCCTACTCTAGGGCCCACTGAAAAACCCAAGCATTGTTGATCCTGCTCCATCAAGGCCTCAAATCTGAAACCCCACTAAAATTCCCAAACAACCAAAGGGGAAAGCTGTGGTGTTTTTGGGAAGCATCCTGATACCACTAACTGCATGCATCCTGCCATCCTGACATCCAGCTGATCTTTAGTATCCAGTGACCAGAATTGCCATTCCAGTCCAGTGCCATCCGGTGACCAGAGCTGCCCAGCTGTTTGCCAGGGCCCTGCCGTGTAGTGACCAGAATCGTTGACTGTCCAAAATCCCCAAACTAAAAAGTGGACTTTGAGTATCAATTGCCACCCCATCTAAACCCATAGCCCATCTTGTCTTTGTCCTTATCCCACTCTCTAAGTCACCCTATCCTTATCCTGATACCTTGTTCAAACTGTCACAATCATTCTTGCAACCCTGCCCTTGATTTCTAGTGCTAGCACTATCTCTTTAGTAATTTTGTCTTGTGTAAATTCTAAGCCATTAATCCTATTTCGAGTGATCAGACTTGTTCTGCCAGGGTTGGGCGCTGGGGCGATAGGGTTGAACTCGTGAATCAACCCTGGAGCTGACTGTGTCCCTCCTTGGTGGCCTCGCCTGAATACTCTAGTGTAGAGTAAAACTGTTCTTGTCACAACTGATTCCCTTTCCTTTTTCACCGCTCCATTTTACTCAAAGCGCACCTTTCTAGATCTTGCATAACTCATCCAATTTACCAGCTAGAGTCTTACTTTCACTTCCACATTGTACCTGTGATCTATAGCTACACCCCAACCAAAAAAAATCATTTGGGTACTTTCAGGCGGGAATTGCAAAATTGCAAAGTTTCCAACGTGTCATTTTGCTGAAATAATTTTTAACCCTGCCACTCATTTTTTAACTGTATGCTTTTGGTAATCCATTCTTTGTGATTGTTAGTGTATTTGCATTGTGGCTTTAGTGAGGAATTATATTTGCTTCAAGGGTTTTCACACACATTCATTATTTATTTGTCCATTTCCGAGTGTCATTTCATAACATTGCAAGGGGTTTAAACTCCGTTTTTCTCTCTTATTTGGGGAGGGAAGGTCATATTTGGATTCTATTTCTGGTTTCTTATTCCTGATTACCTGCTGCTTATGTTTATCCACTCGGAATTGATTATTTGTGGGTTGAGGGAACATTGCAGGGGGAAATCTTAACTTGGGTGCTATCTTTCCCAAACCAAAAAGTGCTCCTATTCCGCTGTGCTGCATATCTGTTTCACTAGAAGGTTAAATCCAGTGCATTTGTTCACATTCTCATTGTAATTATCACCCCATTGGTGATTGCTGCACCATATTAAAAAGTGTATGATTTCTTTTGAATTTCAAAATAAATAAATAAATCTTGTATTTTACCGACCAGCCTAGTTGATGGTCCATTGTGACCCAGGGAATTTGAAAAGGGTGTGTGATATGAGTGGTGCACCATCTCAATATTGAATCAATTGAAAAAGATAAGCATTTCAGTAGTGTGCTGCATACTAGGCCGAGACCAAGGTGTGTGTCGCCTGATTTAAATCCTTAACAAATTTACAAGTAATTTCACTTTACAATTGGTTGTTGGGCAACCAAGTACCCTCCTGCACCTGCGAACCGTTTTTGAGAGAAGCACATTGCTGATGCTGTCATTTCCCAGCCTGTGACATGACTGGAGATCAGGAAGCAGCAGTGTATTAAGTCCAAGCCTGCTGACACGTGGCTCCACCAAGGGAAGTTGAAATGAAAAGAAATGATTTGTGTGTGTGCATTGAACTGCTACTACTGTGGGTGCTGCTCTTTCATGCTGCCCGCCTGCTCCGTCCAGAGAGAATAATTAAGGTGCAGATGACCGTGGTTGTATGTCATGACCACTACCCCTCGCCCTGGCAGTCAGGCCCCCCTGGGCCGCACCACGGTGTCTCATCATGGCCCAAGGGCCCAGTCATGTCCCCCAAGACTCTCTTGGAGTCAGTCCTGGCGCCGTTGGTGCCAGGCTCATATGGCAGAAAGGGGAGTTGGAGCTCTCAATGGCAGTGTCACAACATGGATGCCCGCACATGGTTCAATTCTAGAACTGAACCATGCGGTCTAGCATTTAAGGTGTGGTCTGGCCTGAAGGCACCTGGGATACCTGCAGGCTATTTGAGCCACGCCCAAGCTGGAGAACACGCTTCGCGGTGCTCTGCTCTCGCAGCGTGATGTTCACCACGACCTGTCGGATCTTCTTCAGCATTCCGGGCCGACACCTGCAACAACAAGAAGAACATCATTAATACTCTTACCTGTTTGCGAGCCAGCTCCTGTCATCCGCTCCAGTGACCAGAACATCCAGCTTCTCAGCGAACGCTCGCTCTCTTCCTTGGAAGACGCAACCTTGGGAAAGAAAAGCAGCATTAGTAAGCGTTTATTCTTCACATTTAAACAACCATCGGCAGCCTCACGCTTACCTGAGTTGAAATTGCTGGTTGAAGGCCATTTCGGTCTTCCGTCTATCTGCAAGAGAAAAGGGCAAGACTGTTTAACGCGCATAATTACTCTGACGCAATTCGAACAACATCTACTCACCGCTCCGCATCCTCTCAGCAGCTATCATCCGGGACATCACAGCAGCCTGCAAGAGAGGGACAATACAGGTCAGTGCCCGGCAAGAAAAGCACATAGCGCCGCGCTCCGCGCTTTCACTTACCATCTCGAGAACAGCCCCAGCCAGCACGGCTTCCTCAGAACTCCTTCCGCACCTAAAAGAGAAGGAAAGACATTAACAGGGGCAACTGCAATTTAGGACAAGCTCTCAAAACAGCAGACTTACCTGAGAGACTGAGTCGCAGCAGGACTGGACTCACAGGGCCTGTACCAGTGAAGAAACTCGGTTGCGGGGCGCCCATTCACAACGCACCCCTGCACAGAACAGCAGGACGGAGAGCGCACCATATCGAAAACCAAGGTGAGGAAAACACTCAGGGGGTCGTTGGGTCCACAAGGGAAGTGGGCTCAAGGGAAAAGAGACTATAATCTAAAATCAGTACTTCTGTATTCCAGACTAGGTCCTCGGCAGAACAAGAACCTGAGGGAGTGGGTCCAGGTCGGAAGCAGTCCAGGCAGATTGCGGGGCATCCCTGTGGATACCAGGTGAGCATTACATTGTAAAGGTAAATTGGAAAGAAATGTGTATGCATGGCATGCTTCTTTAAATGTAATGTAGTCTGTGTGTATACGTGTGACTTTGGCCATGTATTTATTGAATGTTTGTGTGAATGTCTGTGCAAATGTTGCTCAGGGACGTAATTTCACCAAAATGCCATGGGTAGTGTAAGTGACATCACATGACCCTTGACATCCGATGACATTACAGGAAGTGATGTCATTTAATCCCACCCAAAATGAAATCAAGGGAAGCAATGGAACATGACCTTTCACCCATTTTGACAAAACAGGAAGTGGCATCACATAGCATTGTTCCTAAGTACACTACGAAAAATATGGTTTCGATATCACTATAATGTGATATACGTTTCATACAAGAATGGCTCACCATATGTATCAGGAAAGGCTGAGTTGAGGTGTTTAAGAACAGACTTAATCAGTGACTCACCCATTGAAGTGGGCCTAAATTAGTCTAGTAATTATTGTATAGAATTCCAGAAACTCAAATTATTTGTTATTCCCATACTTTCTTATTTAGGGTCACTGCTCAAGGTGTTACACTTGTGGAAACCCCTCTTTTTTTTTAAGAGGCCTGAACAAGAAAGTCACCCACCCCAGTAACAAAGAGCCACATGGTGCTATTTTAAAAAAAAGAAATCTTTTTAAAATAATTTGTTTAGGGGTAGCAAGGGAAACCTCAGGGATCGCATGTGCGACCACTGGTGACATAAAAAAATAGCGTTGCTGGTGTTGCTGTGTGTGGGGCGGCGTGTTTAAGTGAAACGTGCGTAAGCATTTATTTGGCATGGCTGAGGGGCTTTATAACTCATAAGGGATTTACAGATGGAATACAGCATATCTTGTGGGGAGTGGCGCGAACACAATAAACGTGATATCAAGCAGCATGCTTCTCACATCTGATTCCACAGGCAGTGGGAGAGTGAGAGAGCCGAAGCGCATGCAAAGAGGGGACAGTGAGTGAATATAGGCTTGTAATAGCTTTGAGTCAGTGTGGTAACAGAAACTGGTGGTGCTTTCTAAAGGAGTATTGCTGGCAGTGTGGGGCAAACTGTTTTCTGTGAGTGCAGCGCACCTTGAGGGGCAGAGGATCTAGGCCCACATTATTTTCAAACAAGCAGTGCTCCTGGCAGCCTTACGACAAACTTGGTAACTCATGTTTATTTTTGGCTTATGTGCAACATCTCTGCCCGCTGTTATAGTTATGATAGACATTTGTAAATTGCCCTGTGCTTGTGATTTAACACCGTAAAACAGCAAAAGACAATTGTAGAGGAGCAATGGCCCAAAAACTGCACACAAAAAGAATTCAAAGGCTAAACAGAAACTGAACCGTTTTTCAAAGGAAACCGAGGTTCATTACATGCAAAAGGTCTCAAACAGAACCATAGAACTGAACTGACACGGAGCTCCTTCATCCCACGAAGTTACAGGTTATATAGTGGGAGAATACCACATTTGATTACACAGGTTACAATATTATCCCTCCACCCTCATTGGCTCCCACCTATAGAACATGGTGATACCCCAAATATAGTCCCTGGACCGATTGGCCACACACTATCTAAACCCACTCTCCTAACACGTGGTCGCTCTAGATCATCACTGTCGGATCCAGGTATGGGATTGGCTTCTCAAACATAATGGCATATTGATAAATTGAGACTGCCACATGGCATGCACACCTCCATTCCAGACATGACCGAAGTATGCTGACGAGACCAACTCCACTTTAACAAGACAATAGGCCTTCTCATTATACCAGACACAGTGGCGCACACAAGTTGCCTCCCCGACCTTGTACTTAATTTACAAGCATCACATCTGCTTCTCCTACCTGTCAAAAACCAGAGGGTGTTTCACTGCCAAGACCCCAGGGATCTCTTACTCAGGTGGCCAGTGCACGGCCATCACCTTTGGATCCAGACCCTGGGGGTGGACAAGTGTAGGAGGATCACCTGGGTGAAGGGTACTCGGGGAGTGGGGAAGAGACACTCGATGGCGAGACATGGTTTCCCCCCTTTACAAATACCCCTATCCAATCCTAGCAGAAAGTAAAGGAATAATCCCAACCTTAATGCCAGTAAGACAGAGATCCTCCTCATCGGAACACCAGCTCCCTCCTTTCCTCTCTCTCCTTGGCCTCACACTCTGGGCCTTCTTCCTGCTCCTACCTGTGAGGCTAAGAACCTTGGGGTCATCTTCAACTCCACCCACTCCTTTTCTCCTCACATCTCCGACGTCTCTAAGAAGTCAAAATATCAGCTGCACCTTCTCAGAGGTATTCTTTGTTTGCTCGCTTTCCCCCAGAAGCTCACTCTCTCCAGAGCTCTGGTCTTCTCCAGGCTGGACTGCTGCAACAGCCTCTGTCCTTGGGTTCAAGCCCAGGGATCGTATCTCTCCAACTCTGAAATCTCTTCATTGGCTCCCAGTGGCAGCAAGGATGAAGTTCAAGACCCTCTGCATTGTCCACAAGGCTTTCTGGGGCCTAGGACCGCACTACCTCCAACTCTCTCTTCCTAAGTATCTCCCATCTCAAGCTCTCCGCGCCTCCACCTCCAACTCTCTGAGGGTCAGTTGCTTTTCCAAGCAGAGAGTTGGGGGCAGATCTCTTTTTTCGTCTGGGGCCTCCCTCTGGAACAGCCTCCCTGCCTCTCTCAAACTTGAGCGGAACCATCTCTGTTTCCGGAAGCAACTCAATACCTTCCTCTTTGCTTCCGCTTTCTCTCTTCCTCTCCCCTGCTGATGACCCGTCTGTTCCATGCATTGGTCACCTGGCCACCCTCTGAATTTGGGCCCAGGTCCCTGCCTGTCCAGTTGCACCTCGCACTGCCTCTTCTTTCCCCCAGCACTTGCGGTCTGTATCTGTAACCCTACAGTCCCCTCTCTCTGCACTTATGAGCCACCCGTTGGCTGCACTTTCTGATTACCTGCACTGAGTCGTCAGCTGGCTGCACTTTTGATTACCTGCACTTCTCCACCCTCCCCTTTGCACTTCTCCCCTTCCCTGCGCTTGAGCGATTTGAATGATACAAGGGGCCTCATTACGACCCGGGCGGTAAGGGAGTAATCCCTTACTGCCCTATTCCGAGGTCCCTTTGCGGGTCCTCCCTTAATGCCTGGTTTTACCAGGCGTTAAGGATGGGACCTGCAAAGGGACTTTGGAGGTAATAACGGTACCGCAATTTGCGGTACTGTAATTACTGCCTTCCCCATTCCCATTGAGCCCAGTGGGGGTTCAAATAGGAATGGGGAAGGGCCTTGGTGAATGGGGAATTACCGCCCCCGCCAACCTTGGAATGGGGCGGTAATTGCTCCATTCACCAAGGCGGAGTCGGTATGGGTTTGGAGGCAGCCATGGCGCTAATAGCGCCACGGTTGCCTCCAAACTCGTAATGAGGCCCAAGGCCTAGTAGGATCGTTGTTTTGTCCTCCCTCTGTTTCCCCCTCCTTTTCTTCTCGTGCCTAGAAACACTTGTGTACAGGTGCGTTATAAATGCCATATCATATCATATCATATTTCATAGGATATTCCAACTTCCCAAACCCACCACCTTTCTAACACAAACACTGAGCTGAGGAAGAGGAGGTCTAAGGCTGAAAGGATTACCACCCATGCAATACAGTGGACATGGCCCTCAAGCGAGATCAGGCAGGGTCAGGCACTTGACTTTAATCACACACACCTAATACCTATTAACTCTCTGCACATGGTTAAAAGGTGGAACACTGAGACACACTTTGAGAGGTGCACAAGCAGGACTAGTACCCCCAGGGTTATGGTGAACCAGGCGAAGGAGAGCATCAAACCGAAGGGTTGAACCGAAGGGGCAGGAAGCCAGAGACAGCCCCCGGCGAGAGATGGTTAGATGGCTGTGAGGATTGCGCACAACAGCCCATCTGGAAGGGAGAAAGAGTCTTCCGAGTGCTACAAGGTTACCATCCACCCTCCCGGGTGAACAACAGAGTTGGGGAGGTGCAGAAGCGGCATTGGTAACAACCTTTAATGTTACATCAAAGGCGCGAAAGACGGAAAGCATCTTAGCACGACCGGTGAGTTGAAAGAAGCAAAGAAAGCCCGGTCTGTGTTTAATTGAAATGCTTGCGACAGTATCCGAGGGATGAAGGTTACACGAGCGCTGATAAGCTGCAAGAGAAAGTGAATCCATAGTTAAGAACTGTGAATACAAAATACAAGGTAGCAGAGTGGTCCATCGAAGTGAGATTGCCCAATCGAAAGTCTCAGTTAAATGTTTTAAAGCTGCAGAGGCAGCGGGAAGCAAGAGAAAGAAAGTAACCACAAAACTGCATGAAAGAAAAGTTTGAAAGACTTGATCTAGGAGCAATTGATATGAAAGCAAGTCAGGCATTGCAAGTACATTTTCCAAGAGACATTGGAACTGAAGGAAAATATGTAAAGTGGAAGTAAAGAAAGAAAGGAGGGTCGAAATGGTCATGTGGATGTGAGAGCAAAAATCCTCCTGTTTTCGAATGTCTTTGACACAAAAATCAAAACACGAAAGGTGGCTCGACCCCGACGGAGGGAAGCCCATGTGTGGAATGTGATGAAAGCTTGGGGAAGGGAAACCCACCATGGAGAAAAGGTTTGAGCCCGATTGAGGGGAACATATAGTGAACTGCGACCAAATACTATACTTAGAAACTTTGTGTTGCAACTGTGTAGAGCTTGAAGGGTGGCCTGGACTTGGGTGATGGGAACCTGATAGGTTAAACCCATTAACTTGTGACTCAGACTTGAACGGCCAAGAAGGCTCTGGAGGGCAGAGCCAGCCACCTAACTGTGTTCACAAGCCGATGTTCATGCATCAAGTGGTCCATCTAACCCCGTACTATACAACGTTGGGACGAGAATGAATACTGATTTATATTGCCATTCTGACATTTCGTCTCACCACTGATTTTTCCTTTTTTAGATACATATCCCAATGCCACATTAGTTTGTATAGGAGTGAGGGCAGGCATTAAGTTTTTGTTTTGGTAGTATAGGCCTTTATTGTTTGACTAAGACTGAGTGAGACTGTTTCTTTATTATTTGATGGTCGAGGCTACTCCCATCTTATTTCTAGGGCCAGACAGGAGCTTTTCCAATTCCCTTGAATCTAACAATAACAGTTGAAAAAAATGTACAACTCTTGTGTCAGTGTCTACTTGTGATACCATGCCACCCTTAGACATCTCCCTTACAGTACCCAAATCACAGGACGTTCCAGAAACGGTTCGCCCCTTATCTCTTCCTGGCCCCAGGTGCCTCGTAATGACGTGACTGGAGGACCGCTTTGGTTGTGTATCTTTGTGTAATTCATATGGGATGACCGCTCTTGGAGAGGCCAGTAGTGCTCTTAAATCTCTGCGTGGCTTCTTGGCATCCCAGAACCTTATGCCCGGCTCTCATTTATTTATTTATTTATTTATTCATATTTGTAGAGCGCGCAACAGCCCGGAGGCATCGTGGCGCTTGTTACAGTAACGTAGAAAAGCTTAGTTACATATAACAACATACAGGCATATATATTTTTTGTACAGTTTGCTGGTGCCTGTGACGGGGTGGGAGGGGAGGGAAGGTTAGTTAAAGAGGGCAGTTTTGAGTTTTATTCGAAAGGCAGTGAGAGAGGTTTCTGCTCCGAGGGCCGTCGGGAGGGCATTCCATAGCTTGGGGGCTAGGTAAGGGAAGCCAATCCCTCCTGCTTTGGCCCTGTTAATGCGTGGTGGGATGAGTTAGTTAGTGGAGCATGTTCTAGTGGGCCTAGTTGAGGTGGCTCTGGCTAGTGTGTCAGAAAGGTAGGATGGAGCTGTAAGGTTAATGCATTTGTGCGTGGTTGTGAGAATTTTAAAAGTAATGCGGTCTTTGACAGGGGGCCAATGAGCATTCTTTCTTGCTTGTGAGATGTGGTTTCTATTTGGAATGCTAAGGGCTGGCTGCTCTAAGTGAGTTCCTTTGGGTGATTTGGAGTTTGTCTATGTTTTTTAAGGAGGTGCCGGCAGTAGCCTAGCTTGGCCCCTATGGTAGCTCTTGCTATTGAGAGACAGTTGTCCTTAGTTAGGAAAGGTTTTATGGTGTTGATGAGTTTAGTGCTAAGGGTGGAGGCGGAGGCAATGGCACTGACGTGTTTATTCATGGACAGTGTAGCATCAATATGGAGCCCTGAAGTCTTGACAGAGGATAAGACTGGGATGATGCAGTTGTCAATGTTGAAGTTGGCATAGAGACAGTCAAGCTTGGCTAGTGTGGACATTTGGCCAAGAATAAGAATCTCAGTCTTGTCCCCGTTGAGGCATAAGCCGTTTGAGGTATTCCAGGCTTGGATGGTGGAGTAGATTTGCCTTAGGGCTGTAGCGTCTTGGTGATATGAGCCTGTTAGAGGAAGGAGCACCTGGGTATCATCAGCATAGTTTGTGTATGCAATCCCAAGTGCGTCCAATTTATCATGAATTGGTCCTTCACAAGGCTCATCCCTACCAGCTCACATGCCATTCCCACCACGTTCAGGCCCTGCAACTGGATACAATTGGCACTTATCTGTGCACCTCGGGTGCCTCTGACCACGGCTTCTCTCCTGGGAGACGGCAAAGGGGATTTATTTTCAAAATAACTACACAGAGCCACAGCCCCACATCAGGAACTGTGTTCTATTCTGTTAATAATATTCTTATGCCTCTACTTCCATATTGGCGTTACTCCTGCCCTGCTAACACACTGGCCTCGCTGTTACCACAGCACCTCTCTGACTCCATCTTCCGCCTACCTTGACTTTTCTCACACACAATTCTATGTCCCTACTTACCTGTATTGTATACTCGTGCACCACTGTGGAAATTGTCTCTCGATAATTGAAGAGGACGATACTCACCTGTATTTCCCTTGAAAAACAAACGTTTGTTCTAAAAAGCTTTCGTGCTTATCGAAAATCTTGTAAATGTTTAATTCTATTCATCTGTGCAAAATCGTTTTGAAGACAAAATAAAATAGCTTCAAAACTAGACAGCTGTCTACGGATCTCTCACCCTGATTTCTAGTATTTTGCATATATGGTTATGCAGTTTTACTGACTGTTTTGCACCCTCGTGTGCCTGTCGGATCTCAAAAATGCAAAACTGATTAAAAGCTGTGATGATAGAGTGAAGTGGACATGCACAACATTGTTAAAAACACCTTTTATTGTGATCTACCTTTTTTGTTTTCAGAAATACAAAGTGCCCAGATGTGCTACTGTTAATATGGTGGCACAGTTTTGTAAAGGTAAGAGAAAATACAGGCTAAGGGACCGCTGTTAACATGAGGGCTTTTGCCATTAATTTTGAATTAGGCCTTGTTTCTGCATCACTCTAGAGAGTCCAATGACTGGCAGGTACGTGGCAGTGTGAGCTAGCAGCACATATATTAACCAATGTATTAAGTAATAGGCCTCTTAGCATTCAGCCATTTTATTTTAGTGTGTCTGCCATGTTGAATCAAGTTTAATTTCTAGTTCTTATCCAAGAAAGCCTTTGGGCTGCCATGTTCGTGACTGGATGGCCTGGCAGCACAAATATTAGCTATGATTCTAAGAGTTAGGCCTCTATTACACTTTCTCATGAAATCTTTTCCTAGGGAGTCGAACACACTATGGAATCATGGATCCCGTCCTTCGCATAGACAGACAAGTATGCAATGGCAACAAGGACATGCCTTAACGTGGGAGAGCAGCAGGCGTGGGGAGTAGCATGGGATGCCAAGATATCTGGTCGCATGGACGAGAAAGGCCTTGTATTCAGTTTGTTGCTGAGGAGGGCAGATGTGGCTCTTCGTACTGACTGTGCCTGCTTAGCCCATCTGCGGGGGGAAGCACATCTACAATGTAACCTGCTACTATACCAACCAATCAGAACAGGGCAATGTACTAACCAATTAGAATAGGGCATTTTATGCTGATTTAGGTTTTATATAGGCAAGAGCCAATAGGACGCTTAGGGCCTCATTACACGGTAGGCGGTAAGGGTTTACCGGTACCGTTATTTTACCGGTACCGGTAAATCCCTACCGCCTTACTACGAGGTCCCTTTGCGGGTTGGGGAATTTAACGCCTGCTTTTTGCAGGTTAAAAACCAACCCGCAAAGGGACCAGTGGAGCTAATTACGGTACCGCAATTTGCGGTACCGTAATTAGTGCCTTCCCCATTCCCATAGAGCCCTATGGGGCAAAAATGGGAATAGGGAAGGGCAATGGTGGTGGAAGGGGGAATTACCGCCCCTCCAACCTTGGAATGGGGCGGTAATTCCCCTTTCCTCCACGGCGGTACCGGTAAATTACCGGCATGAACCATGGCGCTAACAGCGCCATGCTTTACCGCCTACCGTGTAATGAGGCCCTTAGAATATAATTACAAATAATGTTTACATTGTATACAAATGTATTATAGTTTGGTGTTTTTTGTCTTTAAACACTACTGTCAGATGTGGGCAGGGCGAGTTTTCAGTTTTCGTTCCTACACGACTGACTGACTCTCTCTGCCATTATTTTGCATTTGCAATAAAGTTGTTTTTTGTACAATTCGGGCCTCATCGTCATTGTTTGGATTTTCTTGTGGGTCTACACTTCCCAAGCTCCCCATGCCTACAGTCACGAGCCACACAGCGCTCATGACTGCCATTGATAGCAAAATATGTCATGTAGTGTTTGCGGTGTGATATAGCAGTTCATTCTGGATTGCCCCTTTTGTGCTGCAAACAAGAGTTGTGTTCATGTGTTCTTTAGACTGCGTGTGTCAGGTCATAGAAGGACATTTGCTGACAGGAATCGCGTGTAGTGATGATTGGTGCTAAACCTTCTATTCTTCGTTAGTTTTCAATACTCTTGATTCATAGGTGGCACCAACAGTGCCTTTTCCAATCCAGCCTCTGCACATTCATGAAACTGTCATTTGTTGTTAGCAGTGTGTATACTGCAGTTTCCATTAGTTGTGTGTGTGTTGTCATTCGGGAAGAAATCCTTTGATTTGATTAATAGTTAATAGGCTGCAGATGTGCGACTTATGCCTTTGCTGGAAATGCATCTGTCTTGGGTTACTTTTGTGTAACCTCGTGAGAGGCAAATGTGTCTTTGTCCTGCATAAACATATTTCACTCTAACACCTGTTCACCTCCTGTATCGTCACTTGTCAATGCATATGTTTGAGTCCCTCCGCTTTTTTTTAGGAATAGTGCCCTGATGCTTGTTCTGTCGATCACAGGACCTCTCTACAAGTAAAGAAAGGAATGAAACTGCAGTGTCCTCAGGTTTCCTGTTTGACAGAAGGGCAGCCAGTACTCATTTTTATTTCTATTCTGAGACATTAGTTGTGCTTGTCCCTTTTTGAACTTTAGGACTACAAGTCCCAGAATTCAAAGAAAGAACCAGCAGCAAATAGCCTTCTAAAGCATGCCTTTGGCCAACCCGTGAGCTCGGAAAATGCATTTGTGAAACTTAAGTAAAAAGTGACATTTGAGACCATGCATTATTGTGTTTACAAGAAAATACTCAAACACCCGTTTTATTTCTGGATTTTTATAACCTCTGCATTGCAAAACTGTCTGCTTTTACTGACTAAAGGAGATGCATCCAAATCGTTGCTGGTAAGATAGCTTGTGCTGTATCAGAAGGGCCCCAGCCAAACTCAGCTAAAGTCCACAGTGAGCCCTGTGACAAACCCAGAGGTTACACCTCCTATCTGCCAATAGGCGAATACTCTTCCCGTAACTAAGTCCCACCCTTATCAAAATCTTTTTACAACCTTCCCTATTAATGAAACTAGGGTCTGTGGAGAAGCGAACTATCGCCCAGACTACACAATTCTGCAATAAGGAAGAAACCAGAAAGCCTTTCAATGTATAATAAATACACTCCTACTGTGACGAGGAGGCCCTACATGGAGGCAAAAAGGAAGCTCAAGTAACATTCTAGTTGTTTTGAAACAACATATTTTTTATTTTTTTTATTTTTTTTAAAGTGTAGTGTTTTAGTTTAAATTTAAACTTTTATCACACTTTCCGTTTTATTTCAATTCATCTCTTTTTTCTTTCGTTTCGTCGTGACTGTCTTTACGTCCATCACCTCCTAAGGTATATGTTTGTTTGTTCACTTGGTGTGTCCAGATGTTTGCATGTTTTCATCCGCTAGTTCATCATCTTTTTCTTTGAGGATTTTATCCAAAAAGTTTATACCCGCACATGAGAATCTGGGATTGTGTCCTTGAATAAAATAGTCCCATCGTTCCTCATCGTTGCTTTGGGTTAATTTTAACATATACCTTGATAACAAACGCTTTCTGTCCTTTGAAACGGCGGTGCAATTTAACATGAGATGCATCGGTGTCTCCAGTTGACACTCTTTTTGACAGAACCTGCAGCGCCCTTTGTTAATACCTCTTCCTCCAGTTCTGTTTTTATGTTCATTTGTTGGGTAGACTCCCAACCGGATTTTTAGTAATGTTGCTCTATGTGTGTTTGATGGAAATTTTACTAGATACTCTGGAAGCACATTTCTTTTTCTGTGTTCGACTGCCATTGTTTTTATGTTCGTTAGCTTCATTTTGGCCTCTCTTGTTGCAATCCAATCCTGTCTCATGAGCTTTTCTTTTACTTTATTGGGATTTGTAACCGGTTCTTCTTTAGATGAGTCCATTTTTATTAGTACTTGGGACCATTCTCTTTTCCAATGGTTAAGGTAAGTTGAGCTTTTGTCTACTCCTTTGGTTGCCAGTATTTTATAGCTCTCAGCCGGACTGGTTTCACAGATCTTTCTCAACAGGCATAATGATTTCCATTTCATTATGGCTTCTAGTGACTCGAGCCCTAGTTCCGCTCTTATTGCCACTATCGGAGTGCACCTTGGAAGCTTCAATACTGGTTTCCAAAATCCACTTTCCAGTTTCGACCATATTTTATATGATAGATTCAAACCGGCTTCACTTCCGTATGTTAAGGAGGGCAGAACTTTTTGAACGTAGAACAATCTTACTGGAGCCAATGAAAATTTTCCATATTTGCCATCTAGGACCCTTCCTTGTGCACTTAGATTTCTGACTTTTACAAGCAGAGTTTCTGCCCAGCTCTTTTCCACTGTCGAGGCGTTGATTCCGACTCCTACGTATTTTATCGTCTGTATTCGTTCAAGAGATTCTCCTGCTATATGCCATCTAAATTTTTTCATTATGGCATTGTTCTTGCCGTTTATAGTCAAGATCTTTGATTTTCCCACGTTGATCATCAGGTCATTTTTTTGCATGTAGATTCGTAGGTTGTTTATGAGTCGTTGCAGCCCGATTCTTGTTTCATCTAATATTACTATGTCGTCTGCATAGCATATTATCGCCACTTCTTGGTTGTTTATTTTCGGACTGAAATGTCTTGTGCATGATGTTATTTCTGGAATGTCGGCTATAAACAGTTTGAACAATGTTGCTGCAAGCGGACAACCTTGCTTCACACCCTTGTTGATTCTGATGTTGGCCGTCAAATCCCCTCGATCATTTACTCTGATTTGAGTGGTCGTGTTTTGATGTAAAGCCCTTATTGGGTTCAATAATTCCGCAGGACATGACCAAGATTTTAACTTTTCCCATAGCTTTCTTCTGTTTATGGTGTCAAATGCTTGGCTTAGATCAATAAATGCCAAATGTAGTTCTTTTTTGAACTCTATTGCGTTGGTTTTTAGCATTGATATGATAAATAGGTTTAGATCAGTTCCTGTACGCTTTGTGAACCCTGTTTGGCGCGGGTCAATGATGTTATTCGTCTCTGCCCATTTTGACAGGTTTTTCTGTAAGTCTGCTGCAAAAAGCTTTCCTGTTGTTGCGAGTAACGAGATTGGTCGATAATTTATAGGCAAATCACGTTGACCTTTTTATATATTGGCACTGTTATGCTTTTTGTCCATGTGTCTGGGATCTTTCTTTGTAGTACAATTCTCTTGAATAAGATGTTTATTATCACTGCCATGATTTTGGATCTTTCTTCAGGTGGATATTCGTCAACCCATTCAGGTCCTGCAGCGGAGGAGTCTTTTAATTTCGAATAGCGATTTTCAATTTCCTCCTCGTCCATCATTTTCATCCAAGGAAGTGTTGTTATATCTTCAGGTAAGTCTATGTCCTCATCTCTGGCTGAGAAGACTTCTGTGTAATGTTTTATCCAGTCATTCTCAGATACTCCACATATTAATCTACTTTGGTGGTTCAGGGTACAATTGTTTATTAGGTCCCATGTTTCTCTGGTATTGGCCTTTTGTATGGTCTTTAGCATTGACTCCCCTTGCTCTTGAAGTCGTCTTGTTTTGAAGTCTGTGAGCCAGTTTTTATATTGATTTCGGCATACTTTGATGTTCCTTTGTTTGTCTATATTTGAGTCTTTTTTTCTTTTTTTACAGGCTCTTATTTCCTTTCTTAGTTGTTTCCTCCTTTCAACTAATTCTCTGCTGTATTTGTGCTTGTTTGTTAATGCGTCAGTTTTAAGTCCAGAGCTCGTTGTTTTGTAGGCTTCTAGTAATATTTCATAATTGAGGTGTCCCGTCAAATTATTTTCTGGTTCGACGAAGACCTCTTTCAGCGATAGAATATTTTTCATTGTCAGCCTTATTCGATTTACCGATGGATTTAAGGCAAAGTTAGTACTGTTCCCGTAAGATTTTAAGTTTTTCTCTCTCCTCCATGATGTTTTAAGGATGTTATGGTCACTGTCATTTTGAATTAGTATTTCAAAGTTTTCTATTTCCAACGCCAGGGGTAAAGAGACCCAAATATAGTCTATTGTTGTCGATGCTTGGCCATTCGTCCACGTGTGTTTACCTGGAATGTCGCCACGTGTTTGACCGTTTAACATCTGCAGGTTAAAACCTTTTGCCATCTGTGCCCATCTGGCCGCGTTTGAGTTCCCCATCTGTAGTTCTTCTAATCGCGGGAGCCCATTTTTTGTCAGACATTTTATGTTTAAATCACCACATACAATTATTTGACACGTTGAATTCTGTTCCCTTCTTTTGACTATTATGTCTGTTATTGCTTGAAGGAACTGGATGGTTGTTGTTCCTGCTGGGTTCCAATAGACGTTTATCACTAGTAATGACGACATTTCCACAATCTTAGAGTCGCTGTCGGTTTCTAACAGAGTCCACTGTATAGGGTGGGTTGCATTACCTTTCTCCATGATCCGCCAGCCACTTCCCTTTCTTATTAATGTGATTAGGCCGGCATAAGGTCTCCCATCTCGTTCTTTTTTTGCGGGGTTCATGGCGATCTCGAAATTTCTGCATACCGGCATTTCACGTAACCAGGTCTCCTGTAAACATATTATTGTGGCGTTGTTCAAAAGTGGGTTCTCCTTCGTCATCAAGTGCTTAAATCCCCTCGTGTTCCAAGAGAACAGTGATTCCTCGTTTCTTACTTTCGACTTTCTTTGCTATCGGTCTTTTCCATCTGAGGCAAGGGAACGTGCTAACCATAGCCAGTCTTCTTGGAGCTCTACATTCCTTTTCAGACTGTCTTTTCTGTCCCTATTTGTTTTTTCTGTTTTTCTTAAGTCATCTTTCACCATTTCCTCAAGTTCTCCCTTCATGTTTGTCACTGTTATTTTGAAGTTTTCTTTTTGCTTTCTGACTGCTCCCTTTTGCGGTACGGGAGTTATTGATGCTCTTTTCTGTTCACGAGGTGTTTGCTCTTTTTTCTTGTTGTCGTCTTATTTTGGATTGTTTGAAACTTCTCGAATCTCTGTCATGCACGGCGGGCGCGGCCGCTGGCAGTTGTGGAGACGCTGGCGCTGGAGCGGCCATTGAAATGGCCGTTACGACGCTGCACGTTCTCCAGCCGCGGTCAGCTTTCCCTGTCGGACCCGGCGCGCTGTTGATCGCGCAAACGGAAGATTCCGCATTGAACCTGATCCGTAGGCTTCCTGTCGCTGCCTTTTCCTCGTGTCGAGCTGTCTCTTTCCTCTGTGTTCGAGCCTTCTCCCGCTACCTTCTCCTGTGTTTTTGTGCCGTCCAGCCTTGTTATATCGGCTACTCCCGTTCCTCTCTGGCTTCCCTCTTCCTCTGCAGTCCCTCCATCCTCGCTACGTTCGTAGCTCCAACATTTCTTTCTCTGTCTGATTGTTACTCACCACTCCCATCCTACCCTCATTGGGTAGGCTTTTCATTCTGTTGGGTCCTCTCATTCCAATCATTTCGGCCTGGCATCCTGTCATCGTACTCATCCAAGAGGGGTTTTTTGTGCCTTTTGGCTTTTTCCCCTTCATTGGTCTGCCCCGTTTCGGGGGCCCCCCTAGGCCCCGAGTCAGAGGGGCAGGGTGGCTTCCTCTCGAGGCAGACCCCATCTGCATTCCAGAGAAGAGGCTTTGAGAAGAAGGAGATTTGGACTCCAAACAGAAGAAGAGTTGGCAGGTGAGCAGGAGGGCATAATGGTCACTTTGGATAGTGGTGAGGAGTCGATTGACCCAGGGAGTGATTGTGACAGTTTGCAACGCCTGAGAAGAAGTATGGCCTCCCCCGAGCAAATACAAGAATTAGTGGCTGCGGTCCAGGCCATGAATTTTGAATTGCAGAATGTAAAGGCAGATAATGCGGCCTCTGAGGCAGGTTGGCCAGAAAGGGCCCAGTATACAATTTGCCGTCGAGGATTGAAGGAGGAGATAAAGGATGAGCTGGCCAGGATAGCCCGTCCCACTACCCTGTCGGACTTATTCTCCATTGTAACACAGATCGACTACCGCCTTAGTGAACGCAAGGCTGAAAAGAAGAAGCAGAAAGCGTCGGTCACCCCTCTACCTAGTGCCTACCCAATGCCCTCACTGCCTCACTCCAGTAATAAGGAGGAACCAATGCAAGTTGGGTCCGCACGATCCTCTTTGACACCCGAAGAAAGAAGACGTCGGAGAGATGCGGGCCTCTGCATGTATTGTGGATCCAATTCCCACTTGCTTCGGAACTGTACTGAAGTCCCGCCTAGACGCTCGGGAAACGATCGACCTCGGAACTGAAAGGGACGAGTACCCGAGGTCCGACCACAAGTCCCTATGTTACGATGACTGTAGCTTCTCATTCCACCACCATGGACTCTCGCCTTATGGCTGTTCCCATCCTGTTGGAAACCCCGACAAAGCCTTCACCACCATGGCGCTATTGGATTGTGGCGCCGCAGGGGTATTTATGGATACCGAGTGGGCACACAAACATGGTCTCCTCTGCTGCAACTGGAAGAGGTCCAGAAGGTAGAAGGAGTTGACGGTTCTCCCCTGTCATCGGGGCCTATCACCATTCCACTGTTTCCTTGAAGGCGTGCTTTCTCCAGCATTCGGAACAGATACAATTTGACCTAATACGAGCAGCCCATTTCCCAGTTATCCTCGAATTCCCTGGCTAAGGAGGCATAACCCGCTCATCGATTGGGCACAGAACACCCTGGCTTTACCTCCTCATATTGTAAACAGAACTGTTTACTCCATGCCTCAGAAGATTTGGTACAAGTCCTTACCCCCAACAAGAAGGAGTACATGAAGTTTGTAAAATTCCCTCAGAATTGGATAAGTTCAAAGGAGTTTTTAAAGACAAACCTGTCTTGGATCTCCCTCCGCATCGGCCGGAAGACTGCGCCATCGAGCTGGTGCCAGATGCCCTGGTTCCGTTTAGTCGCATGTTTTCCTTGTCTCTATTGGAGAAGAGGGCGCTTCGAAATTACTTGGACTCTCATCTGACCAATGGCCTCATTCGTCCCTCCAAATCACCGGCTGGAGCCTCTTTATTTTTCATACCAAAAAAGGATTCCTCAGAATTAAGGCCATGTATTGACTATCGGGGTCTGAACAAGGTCACAGTACGCAACCGTTATCCAATGCCTTTGATAGCAGACATATTGGAAGCTGTACAAGGCGCGACCATCTTCTCTAAATTAGATCTCCGGAGTGCCTACCACCTTCTCCGGATAAGAGATGGGGATGAATGGAAGACTGCCTTTCGGACTCCGTTTGGCCTTTTTGAATATCGAGTGATGCAATTTGGCTTGGTTACCGCTCCGGCCATATTCCAGCGTTTCATGGATCGCCTGTTTTCTGACCTATTATTCATCTGTATCATAGTTTACCTTGATGACATCTTGGTTTTTTCAAAATCCTCCTCCGAACATACATCGCATCTTCAGACAGTGTTGCATAGGTTACAATCTCAACACTTATTGATTAAACCTGAGAAGTGCCTCTTTTATATTTGGGTTCCTTATTTGGGTTATATCTTATCCCATGAAGGCATAACCATGGATCCCAGGAAGGTGTCTGCCATCATGGACTGGCCTCCACCCACGTCTTTGAAAGATGTCCAACGGTTCTTAGGTCTAGCCAACTTCTATAGGAAGTTTATCGGACATTTTTCGCAAATAGTGCTGCCCATTACTTCGTTACTTAAGAAAGATGCCAAGCCATTTCAATGGTCGGAAACAGCCAATCAAGCCTTTTATTGATCTAAAGGGGAGATTCTGTTCCGCACCCATTCTATCCCAACCTGATCAGAATCAGCCCTTTGTAGTAGAGGCTGATGCTTCTGCTAGCGCCTTAGGAGCAGTACTTCTTTCAACTCAAAGATGGACTGGAACATCCTATCGCATATCTTTCTAAAACACTATCTACAAGTCAACAGAATTACTCTGTGATTGAAAAGGAACTTCTGGCTCTCAAGGTGGCATGTGAGGAGTGGAGACACCTACTTCAAGGCGGTTCACATCCATTCACTTTACGTACTGATCATAAGAATTTGAAAATTCTCCGGAATATGGAATGTGTCAACTCCAGGCAGGTGCGCTGGGCTCATTTCTTCAGCCATTATGACTTTTCTATCACCTACATTCCAGGCACCCAAAACAGCTTGGCAGACGCCTTGTCGAGGTGTCAGTCTTCCGAATATCACTCTTCTTCACTTAGTCATACTATGTTTCCCCGGAACCGGATAGTGGGGATAATCTCGTCATTCCTTCAAGAGGTTAAAGACAGCAACCCAACCTGATTTGGCAACCACTGTGCCGGGTGGCTTACACCTCAACTTCGTTGGTCTGAAGGTCTTTTACTGGTGGGACAGTGTTTGTACATTCCCTCTAAGTCCTTACAACTGAAGGTTTTGGAATGGGGTCACAAACCATGTTACCGCTGGACATAGAGGTGTCAAAGGTACATTAGAGTTGATTTCTCGCCTCTTTTTTTGGCCTACTATTTCTCGCGACGTGAAGCAACATTGTAAGTCGTGTATGGTGTGCGCCCGAAGTAAGAACTCCACTCACAAGCCCTATGGGTTGCTGATGCAACCGGACTTGCCAAGCCGGCCATGGTCCCAAATATCCACAGACTTTATTGTAGACCTGCCCCGATCCCAGGGATTGACATGTCTTATGGTTACCATCGATACATTTACCAAGCTGGCTCATTTCTCAGCACTGCAAGGAGTGCCATCCGCTACTGAAATGGCCGAAGTTTTCCTTAGAGACGTATTTAGGCTCCACGGTCTGCCTGATAAGATCATTTCTGACCGAGGCACTCAATATACCTCTCGATTTTGGGGCGCCCTATGTCAACGGTTAGGTATAGAGAGGGCCTTCTCATCCGGTTTCCATCCTCAGACTAATGGTCAGACAGAATGCATTAATGCCTCTCTGGAGCAATACCTCCGATGTTACGTCAATAAGAATCAGGACAATTGGGTGAGTCTTCTGCCCACCGCCGAATTCGCGTATAACAACGCTGTTCACTCGGCAACGGGACTCAGCCCCTTTTTTTGTTCTTATGGTTTCCACCCTCGCGGTATTCTACCGGTTTTCTTCTCACCCACCAATATACCCACCATCGAATCCACCTTAGATCAAATAACCACAGCCCACACTACCGCCCAACAAAGCTTGGTATCTGCCAGACGCAGGTATAAGGACGTTTCTGATCGAGGTCGTTTACCAGGTCCTGATTGGAAGGAAGGAGAGCGGGTCTGGTTGTCCACGAGATATTTGCCTAGATGGGTACACCCGACCAAACTAACCCCCCGGTTTATCGGACCTTTTAAAATAATCAAGAGAATTAACCCAGTGGCTTATAGATTACAACTTCCCAAGTCCATGTCTCGGATACACCCAGTCTTTCACTCCTCCCTACTCCGTCCAGTTGATTCGAGCACCCCTGTTAGAAAAGCTACAGGTATAGTGGGTACTCCTAAGTATATACCAGAAGAATATGAGGTGTCTGCTATCTTAGATTCCAGATATCGTAGAGGCAGATTGGAATACCTTGTGTCGTGGAAGAACTATCCCAGTTCAGAGGATTCTTGGGAACCCAGGTCATATGTACATGCTCCTCGACTGCTTAAGAGTTTTCACCGAACACATCCTGGGAAGCCCGGAGGGTTCGGATCTGGAGGGGGGCATACTGTCACGCACGGCGGCGGCGGCCGCTGGCAGTTGTGGAGACGCTGGCGCTGGAGCGGCCATTGAAATGGCCGTTACGACGCTGCACGTTCTCCAGCCGCGGTCCAGCTTTCCGCTGTCGGACCAGCGGCGCGCTTTATTACGAGCGCCAACCCGGAAGCCCGCGCGTTGCAACCTACTCGCGTTAGGCTTCCGAGTTGGTACGCTCCAGTCCTTTCCTCTGTGTTCGAGCCTTCTCCCGCTACCTTCTCCTGTGTTTTTGTGCCGTCCAGCCTTGTTATATCGGCTACTCCCGTTCCTCTCTGGCTTCCCTCTTCCTCTGCAGTCCCTCCGTCCTCGCTACGTTCGTAGCTCCAACATTTCTTCCCTTTCTTTCTCTGTCTGATTGTTACTCACCACTCCCATCCTACTCTCATTGGGTAGGCTTTTCATTCTGTTGGGTCCTCTCATTCCAATCATTTCGGCCTGGCATCCTGTCATCGTACTCATCCAAGAGGGGTTTTTTGTGCCTTTTGGCTTTTTCCCCTTCATTGGTCTGCCCCGTTTCGGGGGCCCCCCTAGGCCCCGAGTCAGAGGGGCAGGGTGGCTTCCTCTCGAGGCAGACCCCATCTGCATTCCAGAGAAGAGGCTTTGAGAAGAAGGAGATTTGGACTCCAAACAGAAGAAGAGTCGGCAGGTGAGCAGGAGGGCATAAGGGTCACTTTGGATAGTGGTGAGGAGTCGATTGACCCAGGGAGTGATTGTGACAATCTCGTAGCCTCGTTTCAACAACTCTTTTCCATCTTTTAAAATTAATTCTTTGAGTGTTGTAGATTTCAGATGTAAAACCACATTGTCCACACGTTCTTCGTCAATGTATTCAACCACCGCTATGTCTTCATTTCTTATCTTTCTCAATTTGTCCACACAGTGAAGCAGGGCAATCACGTTTTTCCGATTTAGGTTTTTTCCTTCGTTTTCTTCAAGCAAGTTTTCGACCAGCACCTTTTTCGGAGACTGGCCTCTTTCGTTTTGCAGTTTTTTCATGTGGTTGTGATTCTGCATATTGGACTGTTTTTTCCTCGGGTGCTTTGGGTTCCATGGATTACACGTTTCTCCTAAAAGTTTGCTCTTGATCTTTGCTTTTTCAGTCGGAAGTTTTTCCCTGTTAATTCTATTTCTTTTTTCATCTAATGTTAGAAATCCTGAACGTTCATGGTAGTCGTCTTCCTCCGATTCCCAGTACGCGCTTTCGTCGTCCTTTGTTTTTTCTTCACCTTGTGGTGGACTTACTTCATTTTGCACTTGACATGGCGACTCAGCCACTTCCATTACATTTTGCCTGTAGTTTGCTTCCACCTCTTCAATGTAGAAAGAGGCATCCTCGATCAGATCTCTTGAATTATCTTGCGACTCTAGGACGCTTTCTTCGTCCTCAGTGATCAGCACTACGTGCCTTTCACTTTGTTTGGAAGGCGGTCGAGTTGTTCGTTCTAATTCTTTACTTAAGGTCACGTCTTCATTTTCTCTTGTTTGTTTAACATTCCTAAATATTGGCCGTATGCTTTTTGTAGATCCCTCTCCTTTTTTTGAGGTTTTCGAAAAGCTCTTTTCTTTAGTCTCTACTGTTTTAGTTATTTTGAGAATTTTTTTCGATGATTTTGTAGCTTCGACCGTGTTTTTGTTTTGGGTCTCCTGCCTTTGTTTACGACCGAACACGGGATAGTGCTCCTCTTTGTTCAAGATTTTCTTTGTAAACTCGTTGTCTCTTGTTTCAGCTAAGAGGTCGTCGGCTCGTTTAGTCTTGTTGTTCTTCCTCGGGTCTTCAACCAGACCTTCAGAGGTTTTTTCCTTACAGTTCATGTTTTCGCTAGTGCTACTTGGTCGAATTCCTGCATCGTCTGGATCTTGCACTCTAATTTTTGCTAACGTAACTTTATTCAATTTTTCACTATGTGTTAGTACTGGGCAGTCTTCTTGATTTTCTTTATCATAGTCCTCGAGACTCTTTGTATCGGATCTATTTTCCATCGTGACCATTTGTTTAGTAGTTGCAACCTGCCTCTGGAGATTTTGGTTCCTCTCTGCAGACTCTATGGATTTCCGCATCCATTTTAGTGAGTCTAGCAAGGCATTTGTCAAGATGTCTTTTTCTTGTCTATCTCCACTTGCAAGGTCAAACAGTCTCCTTCGCCATGCCGCTGAGGTTTTGTCACGGCTCGCTCTCTTCGCTCCCGTTCTCGCTGCCTTCGTTCCCGTCCCCGCCACTTGGGGGCATGTTCTGGGGTTTATTCCTTACTGGACATTTCCCTCGAACCCTATGCTACAGTGTTCTGATGAATTGGGAGCGTTAAAACCTTATTTTCCCAGTTACTTCCCTTCCGGATCCATTCCTGGTTTTTGGCAGCCAGCATGCTATTTAAATCAAATGACTATGTTTCCCAGAATGCCTTGGCTCACTGTTTCACCTCCTGCTTCCCAGAATGCCTGGCTCACTGCTTCATCTCCTCCCTGGCATCCGGCATGCTACTTAAATCAAATGACTATGCTTCCCAGAATGCCTTGGCTCACTGCTTCACCTCCTGCTTCCCAGAATGCCTGGCTCACTGCATCATCTCCTCCCTTGCAGCACAACGCTGGGAGGAGGATAGGCAACACCTGTGGCTGCAGGTGCAGCAGGCGGCACGCCTGAGGGGTGTGCTCGTTAAGCAGCTTTAAAAGCCTCAGTTTGCTTCAGTCCGGCGCTGGTCATTGTAGCAGTGTTCCTGTTGTGACTAGTCCCTGTTTCCTTGTTCCTAGTTTCTGTGCCTTGTACCTAGTTCCAGTTCCTTGTTCATAGATATTGAGCCAAGTATCTATTTCCAGTTCCTTGTTCCTAGTTTCTGTGCCTTGTACCTAGTTCCAGTTCCTTGTTTATAGATATTGTGCCAAGTATCTAGTTCCAGTTCCTTGTTCCTAGTTTCTGTGCCTTGTACCTAGTTCCAGTTCCCTGTTCATAGATATTGAGCCAAGTATCTATTTCCAGTTCCTTGTTCCTAGTTTCTGTGCCTAGTACCTAGTTCCAGTTCCTTGTTCATAGATATTGTGCCAAGTATCTAGTTCCAGTTCCTTGTTCCTAGTTCCATGCCTTGTACCTAGTTCCTGTTCCTAGCTTTGTGCCCAGTTACTAGTTCCTGTGTCTTGTTCCTCTGTCCTGGATTTCGGATTTATGCGCTTATTTGATTTATGCTTTCTGAATTTCCCTTTCTGTCTTCCTCTGTCTGCAGACAGCCTTTCTCTGTACTTTACTATTTGATGCAGCCAGTTTGCCGGTGTTTTCTGTCCCTTTATGCTGTCCTGGTTACTGAAAAGCAGGATGTATTATTATTTACTTTCGTAGAATTAGTTACTGCCTTTTCTCCTTGGATTGGGTGGGAAAGGTTTCCTTTTGTGATATCATTTTCCCTGCTCCTGATCCTACTTTATTGAGATTCCACTCCATGTTTTCCATTGCACTTCTGCATTCATTTTCCATTGATTATTAGGTGTGGGTTTGTTGTTACAAGTTCCAGAGTGTTCCCCTTTTAGTTTTCCTCACGATTTATTATCACAATTCAGACTTGCCTTTTACTAGGGTTTATGTATTTTGTTATCTTTAACCCTTTGCTTTTACAGCCTTCTGGGTCCCTGTTTGATCTACAGGGTTCGTGAAATTACTGACATTCAAGTGGTCTTTCCGGTCCTCGTGAGTACTGTTTATAATTGCCTTATTCAGTATTCTACAGATTGTCAGTTCACAGAATCTGTCCTTGCTTGCCCGCTACGTGGGTTTAGCGCTGTCAGTATCTGTAAGAGCATAGTGGGTAAAGAGTTTGCCGACTTTCCTTTCAGTCATAAGGAGGTCCTAAGTGTTTACCCCACATCCCTTTTTCTATATTGGTAATACTGTTTTACCTTATTGACGTTCCTGGGTTTTACATATATACACAAGACTTGGGTATTATATACACGTTGTTAGATTCAGAGTTGTTCACAGTGCAACTGTGTGCACTTTCCCTTTTGCCATAGTATGCCTTCTTCCTTTCTTAACAGGTTTCTGCTTCTTGATTTAACCTTGCTTCCAGTTTTAAAGCTGTTAATTCTTGGGCGGTTAGCTTGGTGAGCATTAAAGCTACGAGAGCGTTGTTGTCCTTTACATTTTCACTGATGGATTCGTACAGTTTCATGTATGAGGCTAACGAAATTGTCAAGGCGGCCATTACATTATTCTGCAATTGTGTTCCCAGTTGTGGGAATGAAGTTGGACCTACAACTACTTCTTCGTTGATGTTTATGCTCTCTTTTGTGTTTCCTGTTGGTTTTCTTTTAGTACTTTGCGAGTGAATGATGTATTGAGTCTTTCTATGTGGTGAGCATTCATCTGTCTGTGTTGCGGTGCATCTCGTCATGATGTTCTCGCAGGACTTTTCCCCTTGTTGTATTTGAGCGTCAAGGAACCGGCGCCTCTTTTCGAATGTTGAATGCAAGCATCTTTTGTCAGTTGGTGAATATGTCGATAAGTCAGCATCTTCAAAATTAAGAAACTGCTGGGTTCTTAGTGCCCTACATGGGGTCTTCTCGGTTCGAAGTCCGTACGCGCTGGTCGTAGTTTTTGTTTGTGCTCCCAGGTCTTTAAGTTCACCTCTCCCTAGAGAGGGACTGCTTTCCTGGCTGGCTTTTAATCTGTTACCTGTTGTTATTCTCTTCATTGTGTTTCCTTCCATTGTTTTAATAAAGTGTTCTCTCCATTCATGTTCTCCAATCTCTTCGGCAATTGAGTTTTCCTGACCACCATTTTTAGCAACAGATCTTTTCCCTATTAAGGGGGAATGCAGTTTTTTCTTTGCTGATTGAAGGAGCTGGATTGTCTGTCTGTGTGGCTCAGTCCCCTCTTTCTGACTGATTCCAGTTTTCTGCGATCTTTGCTTGATTAATGATTCCAATTTTTTGTAGTCATTCTCATTTGGTCCTGCTTCCAATTGTGCCTTTATATTAGTTATTTGTTCTTTGGAGACATTCAAGTCGTCATGTGGTATTCTGCTGTTATCTGTCTTATGATTCTCTCCTTTGTCACTTATTGATAGTATTTCGGAAGCATCTGAGTAAACTGATTCGTCCAAGTCTTTGTTAAGTGGTTGTATGACTTTTTCAGTGTTGCTTTCGCTGGTGGTATCTTCATCTTCGATTGTCGTTAGTACTTTGTTTTTTAGATTTTGCTCTAACAGAGATTCTGGTGGATATAGTGCAACATGTTCTCTGTTTGTCATTGTTAGACTACCCTCGTTCCTTTCTTCCACGGGCAGATTTTCTCTTGTTTCAACCTCTTCCGTTCTTAAGTCAGTTCTGTTTTGCTGAGCTTCCAACAACATTCCAAGATCTGTGAGTTCGGCGTCTGTCACGTTTAGGAGTTCAGCTGGCAATGGTAATGTTGAATCTAAGTCTTCACAATGTGATTCCTTTTCGTTTATACACTGCTGTACTAAAACGTTTTCGCCTGTGGATGAGATCTGGACTTTTTCTGCACACTCAGTTGTCAGACTTTCTCTATAGGCTTTCTCACAGAAAGCGTTTCCTTCTTCATGAACTTTTATGATTGTATTTATGTGTGCGATTGCTGATGTTGTCAATTTGAATGGGTTGATATTCATATCTCGTTTGATTGCTTCCCTCCTCTGTTCCCTCCCTCCCAACTCTGTGTTTTCTGAGTTTTTTGACAAGTCATTGTTCGATATTCTGGGAAAGGCAGCAATCTTACCTCTTTCTTTGTGTATATCGTGGATATTCCCCGCCTTCTCTCGTTGTTGCATTGGAAGTCTTGAGGTTGCTCTTGTGAGTGGGCTGGCTGTAGCCCCTCCTAAAGAGATGTTGCTGCTGTCTTCTGTTACTGTTGTAGTCAAGGCCATCGTTCAATGCCTCTCTTTGTGATTGTCTTGTTGCTTTCAAGCACAGCCCTTGTGCCGCAGGACTTATTTGAAAATCGTTTCCTTCCCGGCTGGAAATTATAACTGTAATGTCATGGGTTTATGTTCAAGAAGGGGTTCAAAGAGGTTATATCTCCGCAGTCTCCCCAAGTTTAGGTGGTGCACCCCAGCGCCAAACAGCCGCACAACAGCCGATGTGCTTTACTCCCTCGGGCTTAACGCCGCGAGGGTGGGTGTCTCCGTGTTTTGAGGCAGCTGGGGGTCACGTGATGCCTCACGTGTGTCTGTCAGGCCACGCCTCCTCCAGGAAGCAGGCACGGGACAGAGGACTTGAAAGAGCCCCTTGGCAGCTCTGAAGCGTTCGTTTTCCGGTTCTTCCGAAAAGAAAAAAAATGCTGTTTTAGGTAGGTGCAGGTGCTCATCGGAATAAAAGGGAAGTTGAAAATGGACAATGTTGCATACTTGCCAACATTCTGTGACCAAAAAGATGTAGGATTTTTCAAGTTTGAAAAATAATAATTCCCATAACAATGACATCACAGGAAAATACAAAACATACAAACAGCACAACATGGAAAGATGTTGAAATGTTAAAAATGTATAATTCTGAATGCTAACACCAAATTGTCAGCAGATGCTGTGTGATGGTGTTACACTCCGCCACTTGCTTTCACTGCTGGATCACCTAAGGGTTGTCCCGGCAAGAGTGCAGGACAGAGTCATGTAGCTGTCAGGTCAGTGGATTGGTCTGAGCGCAATCAAAGTAATCACCTACCAGCCCACTGTACAGACAGACTAATTAATGTGTTTCATGCTCTGTCCTGCAGGCTGCCTTAGAATCACATAAATTACTTGCCCCTGTAAAAAGCAGTAGGATCTGTCACTGAAATCTGTAGGCGGTAGGGCTACTTCAAAAGCAGTAGCCTACTGCCTAAATCTGTAGGTTTGGCAAGTATGATGTTGTAGTAGTGGGAGCAGCAGTTGTAGTGGTCCTAGGCGACTAGATAGTAGTGGCTGCAGAAGGCGAAACTGTAGCAGGAGGGAGACGGAAGGTCGTATGTGTTGCGGGCCGTGACTAAAAAGGGAAGAAGCAAAGAAGCGCAGCAGAAGAAATTGCAAACAATATTATTGCAGAGAGCGGCGGGAAACTGTTTACCCAGCTCAGGTGACGGCAGAAACCAGGCCTGGGTGAAGGGGTGCTGCATGCGCTTGGCAGGCACAATAGAGGAGGTGCCGCTGCCTGCGTTTCGTGAGGCACAGCCCGAGGAGGGCGGAGTGAAGCCCTGCGGCGCCGGGAGGCTCACTGCTTCTCCGCTTCCTACCGGGACCACAGCTGGCAACACCTTGACGGAAGCGACGCAAAGTCAACACGAAGTGGGACAGCAGAACGGCATGGGCAGACTCAGTCCCATACAACATCAGCCGAGATAACTAAATGCTGGCGTGGGCAGACAAAAGAAACATGAATAAGTAAATAGGCATAATCTGGACACAACACCTGAACCTAGAGGGAGAAGATTAATCATGGCTACCCTTCCTCGTCCCAGTGGTTCTGGGAAAACAACATTGGCAGGGAACGAAACCAAGCCTGCCTATAAACCAGGGAAACATGCTTGCATGATGACAACCATCTCATTAGTTCGTATTGTTGAGGCGGGGTACCCCTCATAGAGTTAGTAAGCCATTTTTAAAAACCCTTTTAATATTTAAATAAAAGATATTGTGAAGTAAACAACCCAGTGTCTGTCTTCTTTTTCAGACCCGTCACCGCTTCCTGTGTGGAGAAGAATTAAAGTAAGCCGTGTTGATCACATTCCAATGACCATACGAACGGAACACCTTGTTTCATCAACTCTAGCAATGTTGGTATGTTGGGTAATACTGCGCACCACTTACACCCAAGGCAGTCTCCAGGTTCTCCCGTGGCTCTGCAAGAGAAGAGGGCGGGTGTGTTAGTGAGGATAGGATAGGTTCAGAACCAGGAGAAACTGGCATCTGTGTGCGTTGTCTTGCGCGTGGGAGTTGGTTTGAGTTGGTTCGTGAGGCCCTGCTTGTCTTAACTGTAATGGTAGAACTGAGTACCTGGGATGTGTGCTAGTGTTTGTGTTCGGTGTGTGAGTCATATGAGGTTAGGGTCGGGTTGCGGTTTCCATAAGGACGTCCAGAGTCGTGGATGACCGTTAGGTGTTTGATTTAATTGTGTTGGTGTGCGTTTGTGTGGTGTTGATGGATTTATGGACTATCTGCGTGGGTATGTTCCCTCTAAGGCTATTTCCAGAGTCACAGAGGTGGTTGAGTGTGGGTTTTAGGTTAGTTCTCAGTGTGTCTGTGTGTAGTGTGGCTATCCCCAGTAGTGTATAGTGGCTTGGGTTATGTTGGAGGAGCAGGAAAGGGGTAATTGGTTAGTAAGTCCGTTATTTTGACAGTGCCTCTGAAGTGCATCTTGGGCTGCCACTGGATGCTACCTTCCAACGTTCTTGGTTGCAGTCCATCGGCCAGCCCGCCCCCTCTCCAAGCATGAAGCCTAACATCCCCTATGGTTTTGAGGGCAGAGGGTTGGTTGTACTTAGTGTTTTCCTAATTACTCAGCAAGGATTAGTCGGAGCATTTGCATTTTGTTCTGTTGTGCGGTTGGCTGCTAAATAGGTGAACAGCTGGTAATGTGATACATTTGAGGAAGTGGTGCACGACCGGGCATCCCTAGTCATGTGGTTGAGTAATTGTTAGACTGATGTTTTGATTTAATGCATTACTTGTCTGGGCTTTCTTGAGTGCATACATTGCGCGTGGGGTTGTCTTTCGCTGAGTCTGTCTGTTGATTGGGTTGGCTACTCCTTGCCAATCTCTCTAGTTGTGGGGCATGACTGGGGTGGGAAGTGGGGAATGTGGGCGGTGGAGTGTTATGGTCCTCCTTGATTTCACCGCTGTTATTTGTGACTGCATTCATTTGTGTGTTACTTTTGGTCTGCAATTTTTTTTGCTGTTGTTGTCCCTTTGCACTTGGCATTGTCTGTTGAATAACCAGGTTTTCAAGCATTTCTTATGGTGTTCCATAGGTTAGCAATTAGGCATGAGAATGCTGTTCCTCCAAATGTCCTCTTTTCATATTGTTTTGTCTCTATTTATAGGTCGTCGCTTGATCTCAGGTTCCTTTTTGGCTGGTAGAGGCTGAGCTTGGCCTTAGGAATTTGGCTCCTTGTCTGTGTAGGAATTTATGGGCAATGCAGAGGGCGTTGAATCTGATGCATTTTTGTATTGGTAGCCAGTGAAGGCTTCTCAAAGCTGGAGTGATGTGGTATCTTCTGTTTAATCTCAGTAGAATCCTGGCTGCAGTGTTTTAGACCCATTGGAGTTTCTTGGTGAGTCTTTCCAGCATTCCTAGGTAGAGACTGTTTGCGTAGTCGATTCTTGTTAGTATCAGGGATATGATTGTAAGGGTTCTGTCTGGAAGGCGAGGTATAGGCTCAGCCCCCTGAGTAGTCTCAGGAGATAGACGTTGTTTAGGTTGTTGTTTGGTTCCTGGGTCTTGTGCATATTCACAATCGATTGCGTGTCGTCTGCGTAGTTGTGGGCAGACGATCCGTGGGTTGGAATGATTTTCATCAGGGGGGAGATGTAGATGTTGAAAAGCAGAGGGGAGATGGTGGATCCCTGTGGGACTCTGCAGGAAATGTTTTGGGTGTTTGAGGTGAAAGGTGGTAAATAGGTTCTTTCGGTTCGATTTTTTAGGGATGAGGTTTGCCAGCTTAGGGCAGATTCCTGCATGCCTCATTCCATCCGTCTTTTTATTAGTTGTGCGTGGCTAATTGTGCCAAATGCCACAGATATGTCCAGTAGTATGAGGGCCGATTGGTCATCTGCATTTATTTTCAAGTCGTCACATATCGATAGGAGTGCTGATTCTGTTCTTCTCATTGGTCTGAAGCCAACTTGAGACCATTGAGTATTCCGTTTGTTTCAACTTATTTAAGTCTGATCTTGTTTACATGGATCTCCAGGATCTTCGCTGGGTAGGGCAAGTTGGATATTGGTCTGTAGTTGCTTGGATCTTCTGCAATTTCTGATTCCTTTTTTTACCAGCGTTTAGAAGTATGTCGATTTGAAGGAGGGGGAACTATTCCTCTTTTGAGTAATTGATTCATTAGGTTCGGGAAGTTGCTGCAAGGTTGGAGTCCTTGATCAGTGTGGCGAAGGTTTCTTCGGTAATTGGTTTAAGAGAGATGAGTCTTGCTGTAGTCAGTTTTTCGCCCATTGTCTGTGGTTCAGGAGTTGTGGTTGTATTAGCTTGATTTGTGTTGATGGTCTGTTGGATTGTTTCTATTTTTGATTTTAAGTGGTTGGTGATGCTGTCACATAGTGCTTGTGTTGCGATGGCGACTTTCTTGCAGAGTGAAGGTTTTTTGTCTCTATTTGATGATTCTGAGGAGTTCTTTTTGTGGGTTGGTTGCCGATTCCATTTTTGAAGTGCAGTATTTCTTTGTTGCTTTGAGTACTGTTGATTTGTATAGTCTGCGTTGTCCCTGGTATTTTATTTTTGTCCTGTTGGTTGTACTGTTCTCTCTATTATTTTTCCATTTTGCGGTTGGTTAATGAGTTGCTGGTTGCAGGAAAGTCCTTGATATAGTGACTACAGAAGCTGGCTGTTACTAAAAAAGAACATACATCAATAATATCCGAAACAGCCGGGGTCCCTCTGATAGCTTCCATTTAATTCAGGTTGGGTTGCATCCCTTTGTTAGGACAAATGTGTCCAAAGAATGGTTGCTTTGTTGTACTGAATTCACATCTGTCCTTAGGAATGGAGTCGCCTGCCTAATCTAGGGATTGACAGTTCACTGGATCAAGGAGCCGGCGGTCGCCCTGAGTTAGTGGATGCAAGAGCCGGAGGAAGTATTTGGTGGGATGTTGGTCACTGTAATAGTTTCCCAAAGGGCAATGATAAGCACCATATGATACTATGTAGATGTATGACCTCATTATTATTGAAATTGTGAACATTGCAGTGGCGACTAGTTTGCCTTTTGTAGTGGCAAACACGTCCAAGGATTCTTGCTGAGTTGAAAGTTTGTCTGATGATCACTATTCCTCTGGGGATAAAACTATTCGGCCAAGCATTTGTGGGGGCCTTTCTAAGATGTTGCTGCCTCTTGCAGGACAGCACAAATGAGGTCTTCCATTTCTCCAGCATTGGATCTTTCATGGATTCACATGCTTTGAATATTCCCCGTCGTCAGGCTGGGAATCCCCGGTACATTATATAGACCCTTTCCCGTAGGAAAACTTTTTCGACGCTTATGCGTCCTATCCACCTCGTTTTGTATCATGCGTGCCCGTGCCGTCAGGACGTCATGATATAAATACAGGCCCCGCCCCCGCGCTCCTCAGATTTCAACCGTCTTTCAAAGCAGTGGGATCTTCGTGTTACTACTAGTGATAACTAGATTGTTTTTTTGTCTGTTTCGCGTAAGCGAAGTTCAAATCTGGAGAATTATGTCTGGAAAGGCGTTATTTCGCCATGTGCAACCTGTGGCCTCAAAAAGGGTTTATGAAGGAGACGGCCACATGGACTGTATCTACTGTCTCCACCCGCACCACACGGCGGATACATGTGAGATATGCCAGGGTTTCTCCCAAAAAACCCTTAAGGACCGTAAAAGAAGGCTGGTCGACTGGCTTAATGACGGAGCGGGTGCCTACCCGGCTTCGGAAGTTGGCTCCACGGCCTCCAGGAGCAAGTCGGAGCCTCCATCGAAGAAGGTGCGGCCAGCAGAAATTCGCCCTGAGGACAAGCATAAGGGGAACATGCTGGATCCTCCTCATCTCATAAAAAGCCCTCCTCCTCCTCATCATCTAAGACGGAGAGGCTGGCGCTGTCTAAATCCTCCTCAGGGGACCGTCCCAGGTCTTCCGTGAGTCGAGAAGCTTCAGCCGGGAAGTCGGCATCAAAATCGACAACGAAGTCTAAAGGCTCGACGACGACGACTTCCTCGTCGACCTCGGTGTCATTGACGATGCCTATTACCGTTCAAGCAGCAGCGGTTGGGATTCCTTCGTCGACGGAAACTCAGTCTATGGCTTGGCTGCCTGAGGTCTATGACCCGATCCCCCCTGAGGTCTTACTGCAGCCAGACACGGCCTGCTCGGCGGAAGGGGAAGGTGACATGGTTCTGCAGCCATTGGATTTAGGCTTACGGCCTTCCACGTCGACGACGACGGCGACGAGTGCGAGCGGGGGTATGGTACCTATATCATCCACGTTGCTGAACCCCAGACAGTTTTGTCTCTGGATGTGCTTAATACTCTTCAGAAGCTACTACAGCGGCTGGATACCCAGTTCCCTCAACCTGGGACGTCATCGTCACTTCTGTCTGTACCTTCCGTCGACGAGCAAACTTGTACGGCTCGCTCGTCGACGAATCACCCATCGGCTCCCCAGGCGGTAAAAGATCGTCCTCGAGCTCAGGAGGAGGGTGAGTTGTCGGAGTCCGACTCTATACATGATGACTCTGGGTCAGACATCTCCCTGTCACCGTCGAGGGACCGACATGGAATTCGGATGTAGAATTGGAGTCTACGAGGAGCCAGACACAGCCATCTCCCCCTGATGATGTGGGAGCCTTCCATGCAATGATGGGGAAAGCGTGTTCCGAATTCGGCTTGATTCCTGAGGAGCAGAGGAAAGACTGTTTCCTTTTTGACCATATGGGTCAAAGGAGAAAATCGGTATTTGCCATCCCAATCCTTGACCACGTGTGGCAAGAAGGTCTCAAAACGATGCGCCATCCGTTCTCGGAACCAGCCATAAAGGGACGGATCGAGAAAAAGTTTAAAGCTCCGGAGTCCACTCCAAAATGTCTAACATCACAGCCTTTGTCTGACTCGGTGGTGTCGGCGGCAGCAGCTAGGAAGGCCAGGGTCCAGCAAAAATGTTCAACGCCACCGGAAAGCGAGGCTAGGAGGCAGGACGCATTTGGAAAGAAGGTGCTCTCGGTCGGAGCGACGACAGTAAGAGCAGCCAATTCCTTAGCGATCGTGTCACGATATGATAGGGAAATGTGGCACAAATTAGCCCCTATCCTAGAACACCTGCCAGACGAACACCGAAAAGCAGCTATGTTACTGGTGCGGGACGGCGAGGAGGCCTCGAACCACGCTATTAATATCGCAGTGGACCTAGCAGAGTCTGGTTTCAAACAAATCAACCATGGAGTAGTGCTTCGTCGACAAGCGTGGCTCAAATGTACTACTTTCCGTCCTGAAGTACAGTACAAATCCTGGACATGCCATGCGAAGGGGAGCACCTGTTTGGCGAAAAGGTTGATGAAGCGCTGAAGGGATGAAAGAAGACACGGATACTGCTAGGTCCCTCGGCGCCCTTCAAACGGGTAGAAATTTTCGCTCTTTTCGCCCTTTCAGAGGTGCTTCTGGAAACTCCCGCTTTGGAGCCTCGAGGGACCGTGGATTTAACAGGCCCTCGTACTCTTCACAAGGGTTCAGACGAGCGTCCAGTCGGCACGTGGAAGCAGGGACTATCAAGCCTCCAGGCGGAGAGGCTCAGGTCCGTCGTCAACGAAGAACAAGCAAACAGCAACCAATGACGGCCTTCGGAACGTCCTGGGGGGTCGAGTCTCTCATCACTTCGACCGATGGAATGCATCACCAAAGATCGATGGGTCCTAGACACGATTCGCATGGGTCATGCGCTGCAATTCAAAGACAAGCCTCCGCGTCTTCCTCCTTTATTCTCGACACAGCCCCACCTCCAAATCCTACGACAAGAGGCGGAGCTTATGTTGCGAAAAGGGGCGGTAGAGAGAGTTCCTGTGGCACAGGAAGGCCAAGGAGTTTATTCCAGGTTCTTTTGTTGTCAAAAAGCCAAACGGCAAATGGAGGCCCATTCTCGACCTGAGGGTACTCAACAAGTGGCTAAAGAGCCAAAAATTCAAAATGCTAAAACTCCAAGAGGTTATCAGATCGGTGCAACCATGGACTATCTCTCTTCACTAGACCTTCAGGATGCTTATTTTCACATCCCAATACGCCCACGACACAGGAGATATTTAAGATTCGTCGTCGGGAGAAAGCATTTTCAGTTCAAGGTCCTCCCGTTCGGGCTCAAGTCCTCCCCCAGGACGTTCACCAAGTGCTTGGCCCCTATAGCGGCCCATTTAAGGAAGGATGGTCATCATGTCTATCCATATCTAGACGACTGGCTAATCAGAGGGTCATCCAAGGAACAAACACGAGACAGTCTACGAGCCACAATGTCCATCTTACAGGAACTGGGCTTCGCAATAAACTTCAACAAGTCCTCAGTAGAGCCTTCGAGGACCTTGGTCTTTCTAGGAGCGGAGTTTCATACGCACACAAGCCTGGTGAAACCATCCAGCGAAAGAATTCAGAAACTTCAAAACAAGGCGTCGGAATGGAGCGGCGGTACCAGAGTCTCTGTGCGCAAGTACATGTCCCTGCTAGGGACCATGTCGTCCTGCATTCCGTTAATAAACAACTGCCGTCTGTTTATGAGGCCTTGCCAGGAATTTCTAGCGGACCGTTGGGCACAGAGCAGAGGTCGCTGGTCCGACAGACTGGTCGTCGACGAACAACTAGTTCAAGCACTCGGCTGGTGGAAAGTGTCTACTCACCTAACGAGAGGGATGCCTCTATTGGAACCAGAGTTCCAAAAGACGGTGGTGACGGATGCATCGCTGAGCGGATGGGGAGCTCATCTGGATATGTTACAGGTACAAGGCCAGTGGTCTTTGCAGGAGTCCTCCCTGCATATCAACCTGCTAGAACTGAGAGCAGTGCGATGGGCTCTGAAGTCTTTTCTTCCGCAACTGAGGGACTCGGTGGTGCGTGTCATGACGGACAACACCACTACGATGTTCTACTTGAGGAAACAAGGAGGGACACGTTCCAGGTCCCTATCGACAGAGGCACAGAAAATCTGGCATTGGGCCTTCAACACAACATACAAATCTTAGCATTTCACCTACCAGGAGTGAAAAACGTGGAAGCCGATGCCCTCAGCAGAGAAATGAACGAGTTCACGAATGGGTGCTGAACGACCAACAACTTCAACAAGTATTCAAGGAATGGGGACACCCTTCCATAGACCTGTTTGCAACGAAGAACAACAAGAAATGCCATCAGTACGCAAGCAGATGGCCTCAGCAGGGCTCACTGGGGGATGCGTTCTCATTCCCATGGACGAACAAATTCCTGTACGCATTTCCTCCTTTTCCCCTTGTCAGGAGGACGTTGCAATGGATCCTCAGGTACCATGTCGGGTAATTCTGGTGGCCCCATACTGGGCCAGACAAGTGTGGTTTTCAGACCTACTACACTTAGCGGCGGCGGAACCGATGAGATTCCAGAAGACCCCCGACCTTCTGTCTCGACAGGAGGGTGTCGTTTGGCATCACGACCCGGACAGCCTCAAGTTGACGGCCTGGCTCCTGACTTCGCCGAATTTGGTCGGCTAACGATTCCGGAGGACTGTCGACGTATCCTGCAAGCGGCAAAGAGCACCTTCCACAAACGCCTCATACGCGTACAAATGGAAAGTTCTGTCAATGGTGTGAGGATCAACCAGGTTTGGCCCCGCAATCGATTAGGCCGGAACAGCTCCTTCCATACTTGCTGTTATTAGCTCAAATGGGCCTGTCGGTGTCGTCAATAAAAGTACACCTAGCAGCCATTTCCAGGTTTACTCGTCGACGGCACTCGGCACCATTGTTCAGCGACCGCCTGATTAAGCACTTCCTTAAAGGCCTCTTTCGGAGTTTCCCTCCAGAGAAGAAATTTCCACCGGAGTGGAGCCTCAATCTGATCTTAACGTCTCTTATGAAACCTCCGTTTGAGCCAATGTCATCATCGTCTCTGAAGTTTCTGTCGTGGAAATTGGCCTTCCTGGTGGCCATCACTTCAGCCGACGTATCTCAGAAGTTCAGGCTCTAATGGTGGACCCACCATACTTACGATTTTTCAAGACCAAGGTAGTCCTAGCCACTAACCCACAGTTCATACCAAAAGCTCCTTCGGTGTTTCATAAACACTCTTCTATCGTGTTGCCTACGTTTTTTCCGGAGCCATGCTCGGGAGCGGAGCGCATGCTACACACATTGGATGTAAAAAGGGCTCTCAAGTTTTATCTTCATCGTACGCAACCGTTCAGAGAAACGAGACAGCTGTTTGTGGCCTATGGGTTGGGTGCTAGAGGAAAAGCCATTTCAAAGCAAGGACTTTCAAGATGGGTGTCATCTACCATCTCGTACTGCCATTCCAAGGCAGGGAAGCCTCTTCTACGACGGCCAAGAGCTCATTCAACTAGAGCAGCGGCATCGTCGACGGCACTGTGGGCGGAGTCCCTCTAGGGGACATCTGCATGGCGGCTACCTGGGCGACTACACACACCTTTACCCGCCATTACTGCCTGTCGCAGCAACATGCCGAAGACACCCGGATGGGACAGGCGGTGCTTCGACACCTATTCCAGTAAGGTAAGCCCCGGCTGCGGGGTGGCATCCTGTGGAATTTATGACTGTATGTGGTCCGTTTTTTCCCTATGTAAACTATTACTGATGTATACATAATCTTAGGGAACGGCCTTTTGCGAAGAATGTATAGGGGTTTGCATGCACACCTCCTCTTGGGGTAGTACTGCTATGTAATCTATTCAAAGCATGTGAATCCATGAAAGATCCAATGCTGGAGAAGGAATAGTTTCTTACCTGTAACTCCATTTCTCCAGCATTGGTATCTTTCATGGATTCACATGCGCCACCTGCCTCCCCTGATCATGCAAACCGGTTCCCCCACTACTTTGGGGGCCGAAATCTGAGGGAGCGCGGGGCGGGGCCTGTATTTATATCATGACGTCCTGACGGCACGGGCACGCATGATACAAAACGAGGTGGATAGGACGCATAAGCGTCGAAAAAGTTTTCCTACGGGAAAGGGTCTATATAATGTACCGGGGATTCCCAGCCTGACGACGGGGAATATTCAAAGCATGTGAATCCATGAAAGATACCAATGCTGGAGAAATGGAGTTACAGGTAAGAAACTATTCCCTTCATCACCAACTAAATTGATGAATAAACATTGGGCATATTGGCAGTATATGGTTCCTGCTGCGCCTTTAGCTCTCAAACCATTCCCACGTAGACCCTGATGCTTGTGCATCTGACATCTCGAAGGGCAGCAGATGATCAAAGGGCCTGGCGTGGTCCTGGGAAGTGACTGAGTAGTGCAATGCTATTAAGACTTTATGGCTACTGCGTATTCTTGCTTTCACTAGAAATCCAACAGGATAGCTTGAACTGCTGTATGCTTGGTCATAGTGGACATTCCCAGTAGAAAATCATCTGATCTCTAGCTTTGGTCATTTAAGGAAGGCATGGTATCAAGAACAGACTGAAAGAGATCACACTTCAAGGTTGTTTATTAAACTGTTTGACACTACACACAACCTCCCTTAAGGCCCCTCAGTCCTTGTAGTTTTGTTAGCAGACAATTGTTCTCAGTTCAATGCTTTCATTTTCTTTCAGCAGTGGAATACCATATAGAGTCCTTCAAATGAGCACCCACGTGGCGCCAGACCACTCTATGTCTGGTTCCAACTTCACTCACAAGAGACTTCTATTGTCTTCTTTCTGTATGTACAATGTTGCCATTGCAACCTTGGGCTCAACACAGTTCAGTTTGCTATCACTTGCTTCCGACTCACCGGCTGGGTTGAACTCGTTGGCGTTTCCCGTTGTCACTGGAGTCAAGGGCGGTACCACGAGGAGAACCGTCTCTCCCTGCCCTGGCAATCGTTGCAGGAGGGTTCCATGTATCACGGACTTCCGATACGCGACTCGCCAGCTTTAACTCCCGGTCTTACGTTTACTTTCACTGAGGATTTACGAGCGTGGGTTGAAAAGATGAAGGGCAATTCCCTTCTGGTCGTCCTTTCAAATCTTTCTGCCTTTTTCCTCCTGTTGAACCGCCGGTCCGGTATGACTGCTTCCTTGTGCGTTCGGCCTTGCTCAAAGTGTGCTTTCATGCTCTGCCTTTTATCCCTGTGGGGAAGGGAAAGGGCCATCAGGTGTGCATAGTAATGGTTAATTGTCTCACTATGCCTGACCATTGTGTAGGGACATGTCGGTAAACGGCCCAGATGTTGGTCCATTGTCTGTCTCAGTGTAGGAAAGTGTTCGTGTTGGAAAAGGGTAAGGGGGGTATAACTTCGGATTATCCAAGAGGTTGGATGGGGAAAAGGTGTTATATGAAAGGGGGTACCGCGTCTCACCCGTCGATGTCCCACTTCCCCTTCCAAGGACCCCTCATCCAGGTGATCCTCCCGCACTGGTCCACCCCCAGGAACTGGATCAAATAGCGATGGCCGTGTCCTGGCCACCTGGATGACAGATCCCGGGGGACAAGTGATCACAGTTCAAGGGAGATTGTTGTTTGTTTATTTATTTATTTGGTAATGCGCACCGAACCCTTGGGTAGCTGGGCGTAACTCAGACAAGTATACTTGAAGCTTAGTTACAGCATGTGAATAGATGCAGTGAATACAGATTAATTACAATAGGTCGAAGTAAAGTACACGGCATGTGCAAAGTCGACAAGTGATAAAATATAGAAATAAAAGTTCAGATGATAAGAGTGGTAGAGTCACCGAATACACCTAGGGCAACCGTGCAGAAGGCCGATCTTAGTTGTCATTAGATCGAAGTCTGTTTATCATGTTGCGTCTAAATCTGGGGTATGGTTGTTCGGTTCTGACGGCTAGCGGGAGAGCATTCGAAGCTAAGGCTGCTTGTACCGGGAAGCTGGTACCTCCAGATTTGGAAAGTTTGAATCTTGAGACTTCTAAGCAGAGGGAGTTGGATGATCTGGTGAGGCGGGTCGGGGTTCTTCTGATCATACGGTCTGAGAGGTATGGGGGTGCGGCATTATTCAGGCACTTGAAAGTAAGGGATACTGTTTTCAGAAGGATATGTCACTAATTTTTAGCCAGTGTTGGTCACTTCTAATGTTGGAGATGTGCTCTCTACTGGGTATGCTCAAAGCTGCTCTGAGGGCATTGTTTTGTAGTGTTTGCATTTTGTTTAAGATGGTTTTGTTGACTCCTATGTATAAGGTGTTACAATAGTCTAATTTAGACATTATCAGCGCATTGGCAAGTGTGACACAATTAGCGTTGGAGAGGAATGGTTTGCATGCCCTGATGAGTTTGCATGTGTATGACGTTGATGAGGCCATGGCGCTAACTTGTTTTTTTAATGACAGGGTACAGTCTAGGTAAAATCCTAGTGTTTTTACCAGGGTTACTGCTTTGATTACATTGCCGTCAATATTGAAGGCAGTGTAACTGGGGCTATGTTTTTTTAGTTTGGCGTCAGAACCCAATATCAGGATCTCAGTTTTGTCATCATTCAGGCAGAGGCTGTGGGATGCCATCCATGCCTGAATGAGGAGGTATATCTTGTTTACCAAGGCTGTGTCTTCAGCAAAATTGCCCGAAAGGGGTATGAAGATCTGGGTATCATCTGCATAATTCGTGTAGGTGACACCCATTCTATCCAATTTGTCAAAGAGTGGCTTGGTAAAGATGTTATACATAGTAGGTGAGACACATGAACCCTGTGAGACCCACAGGTGATTTGGATTAGGTCTGCGGATGCCAAGGGGGAAAACACTCTCATCGTACGGTTGGCTAAAAAGGATTGAACCCAGGCTATGGCATCACTCGAGAAATGGGCAGCTGACGCCAAGTGTTTGCAAAGTACTGCGTGATCCACCAGGTCGAAGGCTGCCGATAGATCGAGGAGGAGTAGCATAGCTGTTTTACCTTTATTCTTCAACTCTTCAATTTGAGTCTTAAGGTCAATTAGTGCCGTTTCCGTACCGTATTGTGGTCTGAATCCGGATTGGCAGACACCTAGTAAGTGGTTAGCTTCAAGGTGATGCTGAATTTGGAGATAAGCTACTCTGTCGATTATTTTTAGAAGGAACGGGACTGTGGTGATTGGTCTATAGTTCGTTGGGATAGTTGGGTCAAGTGTCTGTTTCTTCAGTAGTGGTAGGACCGAAGATTCTTTGAGGTTGTTGGGTACGTGCTTGTCTTGAAGGATGCATTAATTAATTTAGTATTGAATAGCGCTAGGTCCCTAGCTGCGTACTTGATTATTTGTGCCGGGCAACTGTCACCCTGAAAATTTGAAGGCTTGAGGGAGAGTATGACTTTTTTCTGTTTCTAGTATGGAGATACTAGTGAATTGGAAGGTTTTGTCAGTGCTAGGTGTTACCGCGGGTAGGGTATGTTGTGTCCCAGTGGAGGGCAGGGATGCTTTTTTTGTTAGCTATTTTAGTTTGAAGAGTAGCTATTTTGTTCGTAAGAGCATTCTGGATGCTAGTGCACCATTGCTTGTCTCTAGGGACATTGGCCCTCATTAGGACCCTGGTGCTAAGTGTTTATCGGCTCCGTAAAAGGCTGCGGCGCCATTAAACACTTAGTGCCTAATTACGAGGTCCCTTTGCGGGACCCGACCTTAACGGCTGGTCTAGACCAGCCGTTAAAGTAGGGACCCGCAAAGGGACCTTGATAGCAATTACGGTACCGCAATTTGCAGTACCGTAATTGCCGCCTTCCCCATTACCATTGAGCCCTATGGGGCAGAAATGGGAATGGGGAAGGGCCATGGCGACATGGGGAATTACCGCCCCGCCAACCTCGGAATGGGGTGGTAATTCCCCATTCCCCCATGGCGGACTCCGGCATGGACCATGGTGCTGATAGCACCATGGTTTAGCGCCGGAGTCCTAATGAGGGCCATTGTCTAGGGGTGGAATGGGGGTTTCCATTTCACGGAGGATGGTGATAGCTCCTTGGTGTTGGAGTTAGCCTTAGTGATTCTGTCATTAAAGGTGTTCTTTTTGGTCAGGATAATTTCTTTTTTGTACGAGTTGGCGAAGTTAGTTAATTTGGCTGTTTATTACACTGTATAATGGGTGAGATAAACGCCTAATCTAAACCTAAATCTAAGATTGGAGCAAGTTACGTCCATCAAATAATAATAAGGCAGTCCTAGTGGCGTCTTGTCAAATAAAAGGGCCTATACTATAAAAACCTATAGCCAATCCTTACAGCTAATTAAAAAAAAAGTGTGGGATAATGTTCACAAGAAAAACAAAGAAATGTTCACAAATGATAGGTCAGGATGTTATAGCCGGGGCCTCCCTTCCCCACATTGTTTGCATAGGAAAAGGCAGGACCTTTGAGCACAGCACACTCCTGGGCCTTGCCAGCACGAGCTCACAGTTCCTTGTATCAATATCAGGGCCTTGTGTGCCCAAGTCTCTTTCATACAAAAAGTCTCTTCATTCAGAGGGCCTGATGTATTTTAACAAACAAACAAACAAATCTTCATGGGGCAATTACTCTTCGCATTAGGATCCCCCTCTGCCACGCCCAGATCCCTCTTACAACGTGGGCCTCCCTCCGCCAGGTTCACTATGGTCTTTCATTCACAATGTGACATTCCAGAGTCTCAATGTCTTATTGAACAACCATTCTACATTGTGGGCATTCCTCCGTCGGGTTCACTACGGCCTTTAATTATACAGTTCATGATTTGCTCATTCTCATCCGAAAGCGGGGGTTCCCTTCCCCTAGCTTTCTTTTGGCATCCCTCCGTCAGGTTCACACTTGCCACAGTTTTCACAACTCACTTGGTGTTCACCATGTGTCAAAGACTTTCAAATTGTATGAGGGACTTTACTTGACCCTCGTATGACCACTTTGAAACTAAACACAGCCTCCCTTAAGGCCCCTTGGTTTTAGTAGTTTTGTTAGCAGAATATTTTTCTCAGTTTCTTTCTTTCAGCAGTGGAATACCATGTAGAGTCCTTCGAAAGAACACCCACGTGGCGCCGGACCAATCTATGCCTGGTTCCAACTTCACTCAAAAAAGTCCTCTGTCTATTGTCTTCTTTATGCATGTACAATGCTGCCTCTGCAACCTTGGGCTCAACACAGTCCAGTTCGCTATCACTTGCTTCCGACTCACCGGCGGGTTGAACTTGTCGGCGTTTCCCTTTTTTGCAGGAGTCAAGGGTGGTACCACGATGAGATCCGTCTCTCCCCGCCCTGGCAATCAGTGCGGGAGGGTTCCATGTACTGCGGACCTCCGATACGCCACTCGCCAGCTGTAACTCCCGGTCTTACGTTTGCTTTCACAGAGGTTTTGCGGGTCTTGGTTGAAAAGGTGAAGGGCAATTCCCTTCTGGTGGTCCTTTCAAATCTTTCTGCCTTATTCCTCCTCTTGAACTGCCGGTACAGTATGGCTGCTTCCTTGTGCGTTCGGCCTTGCTCAAAGTGTGCTTTCGTGCCCTGCCTTTTATCCCTGTGGGGAAGGGAAAGGGACGTCAGGTGTGCATAGTTATGGTTAATTGCCTGACTATGCCTGACCCTTGCTGGGAAATGTCTGGTAAACGGCCTGGGTGTTGGTCCGTTGTCTGTCTGGTGTAGGAAAGTGTTTGTATTGGGAAAGGGGGAGGGGGAAGAACTTCGGAGTATCCTATGAGGTTGGATGGGGAAAAGGTGTTATATGAAAGTGGGTACCACGTCTCACCCGTCAGTGCCCCGCTTGCACTCCCTGAGGACGCCTCATCCAGGTAATCATCCCGCACTGGTCCACCCCCAGGAACTGGATCAAATATCGATGGCCTTGACCTGGCCACCTGGATGACAGATCCCCAGCCACTAGTCAGGGAGACACCTTCAGGATTCTCACATACCCTTCTTCCCTGCGATGTAGCTACAGTTGTTTCACAGGGGAACCAGGAAGGAAAATGTACATTTCCCTGGTCTTTTCCTTTTCGGTGTTCCACGGTGAAACAATAGAGTTGTAGGTCTAGAAATCATTGCATGACCCGAGGATTGGAGTCTTTGCGTTGGCTAATCCAAACTACGTGTGAGTGATCTATAACAAGTGTGAATTTTCATCCTAATAGGTAGTATCTAAGATGGATAGTGGGCCACTTGATGTCCAGGGCCTCTAGTTCCAACACAGAGTAATTCTTTCACGTGGGAACAGCTTGCAACTAGCAAATAATATGGAGTGTTCTAATCCGTCGCAAACCTGAGACAGGACGGCTCCTAATCCTGTAAGGGAGGCATCCGTCTGTAATACAAACTCTTTAGAGAAGTCGACTACCTTCAGGATTGGGTTCTGGCACAGAGTCTGTGGGCCTCATTACGACCCAGGCGGTAAGTTACCGCCTGGGTCGTACCTTTACCACCATGGCGTAAACTACGTTTACGACATGGTGGTTGGCGGACTTACCGCCCCATTCCGAGGTTGGCGGGGCGGTAAGTCCCCAATCCCCATTTACCCTTCCCCATTCCCATTTTTGCCCCATAGGGCATAATGGGAGTGGGGAAGGTGTTAATTACGCCACCGTAAATTACGGTGGCGTAATTAACAACAAGGTCCCTTAGCGCCATGGATTTTAACACCTGCTAAAAGCAGGTGTTAAGTCCTCCATGGCGCTAAGGGACCTCGGAATCAGGCGGTAAGGGTCGGCGCTGTTTACGCCGCCGTAAACCCCTTACCGCCTGACTCGTAATGAGGCCCTGTTTCTATAACATATATCATCTTCGTCATTCGAATGAAGTTTCTGGGGTTCGGCATTCTTGAGTTTATCTTTCAGCCGGGTGGTTTTGTCTCAAATGTTGGGGATAAACCTACGGTAATATCCTATTAACCCGAGAAAAGCTCTAAGATCTCTTTTGGTCTTGGGGGTTGGTCTAAGATGGCTTTTACCTTTTCATGTTGAGGCTGTACATTCCCATTTAGTACAAGGAAGCTGAGGCATTTTATGGCTGATTGGGATAATCTGCACTTAGCTGGGCTACCAGTTAGGCCGGCCCCTCAGAGGACTTTCATGATGGTATAAAGATGGAAGCGAACGGAATACCATGAAATGCAATTCTGCTCTAAACATGGAAACTTGACAGCTGTCAACACTGAAAGATAACTCTCAATGTTATGCAATGTAGGCTCACAATTAGAATAAGCCACTTCACCTGCAAATGAGGGCTTGTGACAGTGACATATTCTGAGAGGAGTGGGGAGATTTCTGAGATGTTTTTATGGCAACTGTTACATGGGGAATTCTCAAGCCAAGGAGAGAATCGAAGGTAGAGGCAAGGGCACCCAATAAGCATTTCTAACATGCGTGACACTATGGAAATTTAAGTCAGCACATACCGGCCTAAAGTTTGCTTTAAGTAGCACACTGGTGTCAGCTATCAGAGTTCCACAGAGCAAAGCCCGCTGACCTTAACATTATAAAGGAAGCGCTAGTTTAGCAATTATCAAACTAGCACTTAGTGCCTCTTTGATAATTGCACCTCATTTGCGGGTACACTGTGCTTCAATAGAACGCAATGTATGATAATAAGGAAAAAGTGATCATTTGGGTTTCCGTGCTAAGTAATGCTGGCACAGAGCACACAGCGCAGCGTTCTTTGATAATCTGGCCCTGGTCTAAACATATCCATGGAGCGGTGCGGGTGCCAACCGGGGCACAAAGTTCTAGGTTTTCGTTTAACAATTAATGTTGGGAGTATTTTTACTTCCTATTCCAATTTAACAGGAGTATTTGCCTATTCATAATGAGTAAAAGTGGCCGATACACCCCTTATCTGTAAAGCTGGGTCCACCCGTGCCACAGCTGTCTTTCCATAGACAGTCAACAGTCAGCCGCCACAGGATAGCCGCCACAACAACACAGGGTGCATGTGTATGGCATGATATACAAAGGATGCACACCCATCACACACACACATTGAGTCTGCAGACCCATGCATGATACAAATGACTGATGTTGTTATTCCACCCATGCAGGTGACTCAGGATACCCACAGCTGACGTGGCTGACAAACCCTGTGCGTGACCCACGAACACCACAAGACCACACCTACAACCATGCCCACAGCTGGACGTGCATCTGCATAGAACGCACCTCCGGACTTTAAAAGGCACAATTCCGGTGCCGAGATCGCACTGGAGGGGGCCTGATGTATGCCCCAGACAAAGTTGGCAAAATTGTATTGACATGTGCAATGCTGCACAACATCAGGTGGAATGTGCCCCTAAGCCCCCCCCCCTTCCCGATGCGGACAGGAAACAACCCAGGGGAAGATGATGAAGATGACCATATAGCCGGACCCGGAGCTGTCACACACAGGGATGAGGTGAGGGAAGGGAGACTAGCCCGACAGGCACTGATAGACAGTTACTTTTAGAACGGTGACCTGACCCAGTACACAACCTGCACATATTGATCAAAGAGCACAAGTACACAATCATGAATGTCCTTGCATTTGTCTGAGTTCAACGGGCATTAATGTGAATGATCCTAACCCCATCCCCTCTACCCACACCCACCACCAACACCCAAGCGCACAATCGCCCCTCCCCCACCACCAACACCCCAGCACACATTCCCCACTCCCCCACCCACCACCAAAACCCCAGCACACAATACCCCTCGCCCACCCACACCAACACCCAGCACACAATCCCCTTGCGTCACACCCACCACCAACACCCCAGCACACATCCCCCTCCCCACCCACACCAACACCCCATCACACAATCCCCTACCCCACCCACCACCAACACCCCAGCACACAGTCCCCTGTCCCTCCACCCAACAATGGGCCTCATTACGGGTCCATTGGTAACCCTGCTGGTACTGCTTCACTGTGGCCGGGATCGGCTTTGGGGGCGGACTGCCCTTCTCTTCACGGGCGCAGTGCCCTTATCACTTCACTGTGGCCGGGATCAGCTTCCTGGGCAGACTGCCCTTCTCTTCACGGGCGCAGTGCCCTTATCACTTCACTGTGGCCAGGATCAGCTTCCTGGGCAGACTGCCCTTCTCTTCACGGGCGCAGTGCCCTTATCACTTCACTGTGGCCAGTATCGGCTTTGGGGGCGGACTGCCCTTCTCTTCACGGGCGCAGTGCCCTTATCACTTCACTGTGGCCGGGATCAGCTTCCTGGGCGGACTGACCTTCTCTTCACAGGCAGAGCGCCCTTATCACTTCACTGTGGCCCGGATCGGCTTTGGTGGTGGACTGACCTTCTCTTCACAGGCAGAGTGCCCTTATCACTTCACTGTGGCTGGGATCGGCTTTGGGGGCGGACTGACCTTCTCTTCACGGGCGGAGTGCCCTTATCACTTCACTGTGGCTTGGATTGGCTTCCTGGGCAGACTGCCCTTCTCTTCACGGGGGAGTGCCCTTATCACTTCACTGTGGCCGGGATCGGCTTGTGGCCGGACTGACCTTCTTTTTACGGGTGCAGTGCCCTTATCACTTCACTGTGGCCGGGATCGGCTTTGGGGACGGACTGCCCTTCTCTTCACAGGCGCAGTGCCCTTATCACTTCACTGTGGCTGGAATTGGCTTCCTGGGCAGACTGCCCTTCTCTTCACGGGGGAGTGCCCTTATCACTTCACTGTGGCCCGGATCGGCTTTGTGGCCGGACTGACCTTCTTTTTACGGGTGCAGTGCCCTTATCACTTCACTATGGCCGGGATCGGCTTTGGGGGCGGACTGCCCTTCTCTTCACGGGTGCAGTGCCCTTATCACTTCACTGTGGCCGGGATCGGCTTTGGGGGCGGACAGCCCTTCTCTTCACTGGCGGAGTGCTCTTATCACTTCACTGTGGCCCGGATCAGCTTCCTGGGCGGACTGCTGTTCTCTTCACTGGCGCAGTGCCCTTATCACTTCTTAACACGGGCAGATTGCCCAATATTCCGTTCTGTGGCCTGGATCAGCGTCCTGAACTGGGTGGTGTTAGGGAGAATTCTCATTCTATGGCTAATTTCCCTCACCTAGTGAGTCCCCCAGCAGCTTTGCTGGATTTCTGGAGTTTATTTTTTCCACTTGGTAAGAGTGTGCCTCTTTTTCCCACTCTTACCTGTGTTTTGTCATGTGCATTTCTACTTGTTGTGTGATCTTGGGCTCTGGAGCACACCACTCCATGAGCCCAACTTGTTGTGTGTGTTGCACAGCACCTTTCAGTGCAGTAACATAGGGTTGTCTCGAAGACTTCCCAAGGACTCCTTTTTCTGGGGCTGACTACCGTCCCCCAGAAACAGGTAAAGTTGCCATTAACTTTACATAGTCAAATAACCACAGATCCAGTACACCCCATCTTACATGGAGTATTGGAAAGGGTTAATCCTTAGCCCTTTTTATCTGTCCCTCCTGGAGCATTGGTTTGCTCTTTTAACATTTAGGGCCTCAGTACACGGTAGGCGGAGGACCAAGGGGCTATTAGCACCTTGGTCCATGCCAGTAAAATACCGGCACCGCCTTGGTGGAAACGGGAATTACCGCCCTATTCCAAGGTTGGCGGGGCGGTAATTCACCCTTCCGCCATTGCCCTTCCCCATTCCCATTTTTACCCCATAGGGCTCTATGGGAATGGGGAAGGCACTAATTACGGTGCCGCAAATAGCGGTACCGTAATTAGCACCCTGGTCCCTTTGCGGGTTGGTTTTTAAAGCCTGCTAAACAGCAGGTGTTAAAGTACCTACCCGCAAAGGGACCTCGTAGTAAGGCGGTAAGGGTTAACGGTCACCGGTACCATTACCGGTGACCGTTAACCCTTACCGCCTTCCGTGTATTAGAGGCCCTTAGACTTGGCTGGTGGTAGTGGTATCTACCCTACATTTTCTACCGCGATTATACTTTATAAACGTGGTATTGTTTTAGGCTATTATATTAGCTTCGAACATAAACCCGCTTGACCAAATACTCTTTCTTTTTGCTCCAGTCGGGTTTATTCGCCATTTCTTTTTGTTAAAGTCCTTCTTGTGTTTTACTTTGTGCGGCAAACCAGGTTTTCCTTCTTTGTTCACCGTCCTTTGGTGGGCTTCTGCCAAGAGACACTCCTCTGGGCACCTGGGTGTCTAGGTGGGATGAATGTGAGGGAGGGGTGTAGTCACCCCCTGCACACGGTATCCTAGGCAACCCAAGTCGCACTTTGCCATGATTGGCTGAGGTGGTTGTCCGGGTTGGACAAACCCCCTGCTGCGTGATTGACAGGCTGTGTGAATGGGGGATTTTCGCATAAAAGGCAGGACTCTTGGGCTGGAAGTCAGAGTCGCCACTGGAACTACAAGGAACCAAGAGAAGCAGAGAAGAAGACGGCTGCTGCAACTACCCCGTCCCGGTGAAGCCCTGCTGCAGTCCTGAGTTATCTACCCTTCGACGACCAGAGAAGATCCAGTCCGGAGTCTTCTTCCTTTGAGCCTGGTGGGGTCAACCAGCTCATCTTCCACAGCCAGAGGATCCTCTTCGTGGTCGAAATCGCTGCACACTGCTGTAGTGGTCCGGATAGCCATCTGAAGAGCCTCGCCTGTTTTAAAGGAGCACACCTGTTATTCGCCGTCGCTGCTGCTGTCCTCATCCCTGAGTAGTGCAGACCCCTCCAGACGTCCTCCTTCTTGTCTCCACAACCGAAACTCCAGGAACCATGGCTCTGCAGGAAACTACCAGGAACAACTGCCATGGCACCAGCTTCTTCCTTGAATGAGGTACTGTGTTCTGCTTCGCGGAACTAGGGTGAATCCCTTTTCTCCTCATCCAAGGCTTGCCCTTGTCTTCCCTGCTTCTTATAACTTTTGCTTCCTCTGTTGACAATATCCAAGTACTCCTGGCAATGCTGAATCTTGAACTGTCTGACTCTGTGATCCTCGACAACAGGAACCCGGTTCCACTTGACAATGGCGCAGGCCTATTGACTTTTATCTTCCTATCAGCAAGTGTTCTGTGATTCTGTCTGCCTTGACAAAAGTGTTGCCTATGATTTTTGCCCCCAACTCTATCTGGTTAGCCCAGGTGCTAAGTGTGTTTTTGCCCCGATAACATTGCTTACCGTGGATACGCATTTCTTTAATATGACCGAACTGTCAAAAAGTGATCGCATATGTATTCCTGGTAACGTCTTTTGTTTCACAACACCGATCCGCCAAAACATAAGGTACTTACCTTGAGGTATTCTATGCCAAGAGAATTGGTTGTTTGTAGTGTATTTTTCGTGTGATTTTGAATGTATAGAAGTGTTGTGTTTTACAGATGGTTTAAAATAAATGTTCTTATATTTTTTACCTGAAACCTTGAGTCAGTGTTTGCTTGAGTCACAGTAATTGTGGTCCTTTGTGTAATCTCTACTACTGCTCATTTGCTCTTGAGATAAGTCTGGCTGCTCAGATACTGATACCACTTTAACAGTGTAGTACGAGCTTGTACCAAAGGTAAAACTTGTATTGCCACCTGTAGTCGCAATTGTGTGTAGTGGTCCCTAAGGGCATTGCACAGGATTCTGCCCTTTTAATGACGGGCAGATTGTCCTTTCCTCTAAACTTGTGCACACAAGGCCGTTTCCCTTGGTCGCCAGTTGTTGTGGCTAGTATGCCCCGGAATGAGTAGCACGCTTTCATCGTTCTCCCGCGTACCATTCTCATACATAGAGACGCCAGGAGCCACTGTATGTGTGAACCTCCTCTTCATTTCCCTCTCTAAATCTGGTCCCGCGCTCTAGTAGCCCCTCCTCTTTCTCCCTCCTTCCCTCGTGCTCCCAGTCTCTGCCTGCTCTTAAGGACGTTCCTCTTAAGGGCATCTGTACCAGTTTATGACGTATTGCTTTAGACTCCTGTTTAGTTTGACCAGCTCGCGTTCTGTACCTGGGTGCAAGTGCACGGTACTCGCACGCCTGCTGCACCAGTCTGATTACCTGTTGAACATTGTGTGTGCTAGCAATATCTGAAGCATGCAGGCATGCATCCAGAGACCTCGCTTTGAACGTGTGCCCCGCTGTCCCGTCTGCATTCTGAGTAAGATTCTGGCCGTTGTGACCTCCGTACACACGAATAATTAATATGCCTGCAGGCCACTTGTCGGGGTCGCAAACTGAGACCTTGTCCTATTGCTGACCTATGTGTAAATGTACAACTATATCAGCGAAACTGATCAATATGCATAAATTATAGGATTGACCTGGCAAGGAACCCAAGGCCCGATCCCAAGAATGGTTAACCCGCGAAAGGGTTGGCCAAGGGCTGGACAAATCATATAAAAGACCCAAGTATCCCAATGTACGGTCTCTCTACTAATGCATCGAACCCTCATTGAAGTTCGTTACGTTACTCTGAGAGCCGAATAGCTATCCGTTTGTCAATTGACTTTGGTAACTGTTGTAGCTTTTAAATAAAGCACTTGTATGTCCTTTGTAACCTATGTTGGTGTGTTTCTTTTGGGCTTCCCGGCCTCATATTATTTTTATGTTTTCACAGTTGGCGCCCGAACAGGGACCCTCAAGATTGATGCCGGATCATTGAAGGTTGACGCAGACTATCAAACCGGGATCGGACGGTGTGATACTGCGGGTGATACTGCGGGCCCGACCGAACGAGACGCGATACCTCGGCAGCGCTGCACGATCCGATCCTTGGACGATAGTCGTGTGGTCTGACACGGCATCTTGACGAAGGTCCATTTTTGAGGCGGGCAGAACCACCAAACACAAGGTAAAATTCGTTAGGTAAGTTCTTTGGTAAACCGTATGGTCCTCCTTAGGTTTGGTCAGGTGCAGTCATGACCCGCCTCTTAATTTAACCCTGACAATTTGAATTTGGCATATTGTATCTGCAGACACAATTATTGACCAGGTAACACCAATTTTTTGTGAAATGCCTGGGAAATTGTCTAGCTGCTTTAGGGCTCTGTCCCGCAGCGATCGACAATCTTTGGGATTTAGCCACCCGGCACCACAGGAGGGGTCGCCGGCATGTACTATGTACTGTAAGTATGGCATTGGAAGTATAGTATTTAATGATATTTGGCACAGACAGACCAGACATGCCTCCGAATTTCAGTGGCCAATCAATGGTAGTTTTGAGATCCCCCGTATTGAATACCTAGAATCGGTCTTGCTAAAAAAGAAGGATAGACCTGCAGCCTTTGATGTTTTGCAGAATTGGAAAAAAGAAGCATTACAGCAGCTTAAAAGTAGGGATAAACATGCACGCCGTCATAAAACAAATGCCGAAAAGGCGTTGTTATATGATAAGGAAAAACATTCAGAGTCAGTTAAAAATATGGATAGGGCTTTTTCACTCGGAATCCAGAAAATGTAACCCTCTAAAGATTTCCATGTTTCTGAAGAATGTATTGAAAAATTGTTAAACGAACGCAGGCCTGGTGCTTCTGCGCCACCTCCGTATGATCCTCTCCTGGGTGCTCTGCCCATTCCTGCTGTTGTCCCTGCTGTTATTCCTTTTCCCGCTGTACAACCTATTGTTCCTATTCCTCTAGCTGTTGTTCCTCCACCTATCGCACCACCCCTTCCTCCCGCGCCGATAGTTGCGCCCTTATTGAATTTGCCCACACCTCCGCTCCTGAGTGGTCCCGTATTGACTGAAGTTGATGAAGGTGCGGGGTCAAAGATTGTCACTCGTAATACTGTTTCTGCAGATAAGAAACGGAAATTGTTTGCATGGGCTAAGCACTGTATGGAGAAAGGTGATCAAGTTAATGTTTTTTCCACATTATCTAATTTGAACAGTTTTCCCGAGAAAAATGTTTTTATCGAAGGTTTGGGGACTCATTTATGTGTGATGTGGGGTAGATTACAAAATTCGGATCTCCCACAAGGAGTGAGGGATCTAAATGCTTTAGCACTTTCGAGGGACACAGAGAAGAAAGTACATGGTCATGTTGAAAGATTGCTTGAGTATAGGAGGGACTTTGAAAAGTCACGAGATGAGGATGATGAAGATGACAGTATGTATGTACAGAAACGGTTCCTTCCGTGTCGTAGATCGGCACCTGAGGAAGTACGAATTTGTACCAAAGATGCGATTCGATGGATCTCAGATTCATCGATATCGCCAGATGAAGTATATGACACGTATAGTCAGTTTACAGTAGAAATGCAAAGGAAGGTGATTCAGGTAATGGTACAGTACCTGCAGGAAGAATGTGTAAGGAAGAAGGTTAGTTGTCCTATAGAGTTGTTGGGAATTTGTAAAAGGGCTTTTTCGCCCGACACTTCTTCGACTGCCTTAGCGCTCGACCTGGCTCTGTTGCTTAGTAAGCGGTCGGAGTTACCTATATCTCAGTTGCCTATGAGAGTGGTTCCTCCGACATTTGTCCCAAAGGTTGAGATTCCCGCTAACGCTGGGACTGGTGCACCCGCTGTGGATATCCCTGCGCATTATGTATCGCAATTTGTTCACGTCCCGTTTTCACGACAGGAAGTGAACACTATTAAACAATCAGTTCCCGATATCAGGAAAAACCCGACAGGGTTTTACAAAGAGATAGAGTCCGTTTTGCAGTCCTCTGTGTTCACCTTAAGTGATATTGGCCCTCATTACGACCCTGGCGGAGGACCATGGTGCAATTTGCACCATGGTCCATGGCGCTAAGCTGCCAACTCCGCCAGGGTGGTTGGCGGACTTACCGCCCCATGCCGACCTTGGCGGGGCGGTAAGTCCCCAATCCCCATTTTACCCTTCCCCATTCCCATTCTTGCCCCATAGGGTATAATGGGAGCGGGGAAGGCGTTAATTACGCCACCGTAAAATGCGGTGGCGTAATTAACGACAAGTCCCGTAGCGCCATGGATTTCTCCGCCTGCAAAAAGCAGGCGTAAAAATCATCCATGGCGCTACGGGAACTCGTAGTCTGGCGGAGAGGTACGCCATGCACTACGCCGGCGTAAAACCCTCTCCGCCAGGGTCCTAATGAGGGCCATTGACTTGCTATTCCCTGTACTCCTACCCGTAGATGTATGGAAGCGGTTCAGACAATAGACGATGTGCCAGGGTTGGGAGATACGTGGGCTAATATGATTAGGGTTGATGGGGAAAGACCAGCTGGTGAGAAACCACCTCAGGCAATACTCACTTTGCCTGATAGAATTGTTGCAAAATTAAAAACTATAATTCCAGAGAAAATAATTATTTGGGACAAGTTACGGCCTGTGTTCAAGGAAAAACTGAAGGTGCCACCGAATTCTTTAATAGATTCGAACCCGTATTTTCTGACTTCAGTGGACAGGACTTGGGTACAGAGTCTGGGAAAAGGTTGTTTGTGGACAAATTTGTACGTGGATTTTTGCCTGACATCCAGTCACAGATTATGTCCTCTGAGAGCGCTTGGCAGGCAAAAATCTCAATCTGAGGTTTTGCACATGGCTCAGTATTATGAGAACCGTGTTAATAATGAGAAGGAGAAAATAGAGAAGAGGAAAGGAGATCTGAAAACTAAAGTATTATTACAACAAATTGTTAGAAACCCCAGAGGAGGCACGACACAGACCAGAGGTCAGTATGTCCCAAAAGGAAACGCTCCTTTGGGTTCTGTGAATATTAATCAATGTGCCTATTGCCGCCAGGAAGGTCATTGGCGAGCACAGTGCCCCGTCCTTCGACAAAGGTCAAATAATGCGTTTGGGAGTATGGGTAGACTACCTAGAGGTCGCCCTGGAGCAGGGGGCCCTGATAGGGGTCAGTTTTTACAAGATCCTCAGCAACCTTTTTCACGGGAAAATCAGACTTCGAGTGTGGACTCGAGGAACATATTTGATCACCCTTCTGCTGCCTACCTTTCTGAAGAGCTTCCTTCCGACGATACTCTATTTCATTAGGACTGCCCGAAGCAGGGTTTGGAACCTTCACCTATTCCCGTTAATCAGAAAGGCCCCTACGTTGAATTATTAGTGGGGAATAGGAAACACCAGATTTTGATAGACACTGGAGCACAGAAGTGCTCCATTGATCATTCCCGGGTTCCAAACATTCCACTGTCAGGGCAAACAAATGTTTCTGTGGGGTTTTCTGGTATACCAATTGTCTGACCGGTTTCTTCGCCGGTGTCTGTTTCTTTGGGTCCCTTTATGGACCATTGCCCTTTCCTTCTGACTTCGAACTGTGGAGAGAATTTGCTGGGGTTAAATTTGTTAAAGAAATTGAATGCAGTAATTAATTGTTCCTCTGATGGAGTACGACTGACGGTTTCACCACAGCAACTTCCCAATTCTCAATTTCTGATTCGACCATTGCCTCCTGAGTTTAGCGTTGTCCCGGAATGTTTATGGGCGGTTGACGACAATGATGTCGGGGTACTACAGATTGAGCCCGTGAAAATAGTTTTGAAACATGGAGTAAAATTACCACGCATTCCGCAGTATAAAATATCAGTTGAGGGCGAGCGTGCTTTGAAGTGCATTGTCTCCGATTTTGTACATCATGGGGTGATCGAGGAGATTGCAGGTAGTTTATGTAACAGTCCGATTTTGCCTGTATACAAGAAAGGCGACAATGCAATCCCATACCGGTTCATAATTGATCTTCGTGTTATTAACAGAGTTGTCACCCCACAATTTCCAATTGTGCCTGATGTAACAACAATACTGACAATGATCCCTACTACGGCTACGCACTTCAGCGTTGTGGATTTAAAAAATGCTTTCTTTAGCATTCCTATACACAAAGAGAGTAGATATTTGTTTGTGTTCACCTTGGGGGGACGTTCATTTACATTTACTCGGGCACCTCAAGGGTATACTGAAAGTCCAAGCATTTTTAGTAGAGCTTTGAAAGAGCAGCTCGACACCCTTGAATTGCCACCTACTTGTACACTGCTTCAGTATGTCGATGATTTGCTTTTGGCTGCAGATTCTGAAAGTGCTTGTAAAGAAGGCACTGTACTGTTGCTTGTTCATCTAGCTAAAAATGGTCATAAAGCTCCGCTCAAAAAATGTCAATATTGTTGTCAGGAGGTCACCTATTTAGGCTACCTCCTGTCAAAGGAGGGTAGAAGATTGACACCTGAAAGAATAAAACACATTTCTGGCATGTCTGTTCCAAATACACAGAAGGAAGTCAGAGCCTTAATAGGTATGGCTTCTTACTGTAGGTTGTGGATCCCGAACTTTTCACTAGTGATAAAACCGATGTTGGCTTTGATGAAGAAGGGCATTTCTCTGCCACTGCCATGGAAATCGGAACCTCAACGATCATTTGAGCTTCTCAAAACCGCGTTATGCTCTGCACCGGTTCTGGGTACTCCAAATTATGACAAGGCCTTTGTGTTGTTTGTGCATGAATGTGATTGATGTGCTTTGGCTGTGTTAACACAGGAACACGGAGGGAAGAATAGGCAGTGCGGCTACTACTCCTCCGCCCTTGATCCTGTCGCATGCGCTTTGCCTAGATGTTTGCGAGCTGTCGCTGCTGCTGCCGCGTCTGTAAAACAGATTGAGGGAATGGTCCTAGGCCATGATTTGATTTTGATGGTACCTCACTCTGTAGATATCCTATTGAACAAAACCCAAACGCAACACCTCACCTCTGCACGGCTAACAAGGTATGATTTAATTCTGTTTGCCCCTCACATTCAAATTAAGAGGTGTTGTGTTCTTAATCAGGCTGAACTCCTACCTTTCCCGCAAAATACTGTTTGCGGTGACGAAGAATTACATGACTGCCTGTATACCACTGAACAGGAAACGAAGGGCAGGATAGATCTTATAGGTGCTCCTTTGGACAATGCAGAAGGGTAGCTGTTTTGTGATGGCTCCTGCTTCAAACTTCCAGATGGTACATCTACAGCTGCTTACGCAGTTACTACGTTGAGTACAGTTGTTGAAACTAAGAGAATTTCGTATAACTCCACGCAGGCCGCAGAGATTATAGCGTTGACCCGAGCTTGTGAACTCTCCGAAGGGCGTATAGTAAACATATATACTGATAGCCAGTACGCCTTTGGGGTGGCTCACAACTTCGGGAGGCTCTGGTCGGAAAGAGGGTTCCTAACCTCACATGGGACCAAGATCCAGCATGGTCCCCTGATAGTGCAATTGCTCTCGGCACTTTCACTCCATAGGCAGTTAGCGATCATGAAATGTGCAGCATATCGTAAGGTCATAGATGATGTGGGAGAAGGGAACGCTTTCGCTGACCAGATAGCCAGGCAAACGGCCACAGACCTTAGCACGGACATGTATGCTCTAAGGGAAACAAAAGATGCCTATGTAATGGATGAGGGTATCGGGTCTGTGCGAGATATTCAAACTGATGCCACAATAGAAGAGTCTAAAAGGTGGGCCGAAGGAATGGGGAAACTGGATGATGATGGGTGTTGGGTGGATACATCTGAAGGAAAGTGGTTGCTCCCTGATTCATATGTACTGGCAATGGTTACAATGGCACACGGTCCCATGCATGTGTGTGCTCAGCAGATCACGAAAATGTTAGAACAAGTTTGGGTGAATGACAAAATTCTGAAGACTGCACAATGATATGTTCAGAACTGTATGATTTGCTTACAGCACAATATGGGGAAGGGGACAGTAACTCCAAGGGGAAGCTTTGGGCCCTCTTCTGTTCCCTTCGAGGTCATCCACTTTGATTTTATTGAGATGGAACGGTGTAACAATTAAAAATATGTTCTTGTAATTATTTGTGCTTTTAGTAAATGGGTCGAGGCTTTCCCCGTTAAAGATGCTACTGCCATGACCACTGCAAAGATTATGGTAAAAGAATTCTTTCCACGATTTGGGCTCCCAAGGGTCATTTGGTCAGACAATGGTCCCCATTTTGTTGCAGCAGTAATTTTGCAGATATGCACAGCGTTACATATTGAGAAACGATTTCACTCAGCCAGACATCCTCAAAGTGCTGGGTTGGTAGAAAGACATAATGGTATCTTAAAGAATAAGCTTGCAAAAACATGTGCCGATACCAAACTGAAATGGCCAGATGCCTTACCTATTGTATTATTAGCCATGCGTACCACACCTCAAACTAAGACTGGGCTTTCTCCATTTGAGGAAGTGATGGTGAGACCTGCTAACATTTGGGTTCTCCCAAAGCCTAAAGCCCTGAGGGAGGTGGAAAATGTATTGCTTGTAGACTACTGCAACCAGTTGACTAAAAACCTGTATTTCATTTACCATCAGGTTTACTCGGCTTTACCTGTACAGTTCACGGGCCCACGACACGATATTCAGCCTGGAAGTTGGGTCCTAGTGAAGGCCTACGAAAGGTCTTCCTGTCTCGCTCCTCGCTGGAGGGGACCCTACCAGGGCCTGTTGGTCACCCGGACAGCAGTGCGGGTGGCTGGGAAAAAACACTGGATCCACGCGACGCATGTCAAGAAACTTCCTCACCCGACGCCACACGTTACAGAAGAAGCAGAACCCCTCGCTGATGCTACAATCTCTGATCTTGGAGTAGCAAACAGCGCTGTGAGTGCGTCGGAGAATTTCTCTGAGCCCGTGGAGCTTGGGGAACAGTCCATTTCGTCTCTGCACTCTTTCGAAAAGTCACTTCCGAAAAACACTGTTTCAAGTTCTGCGACTTCCGTTGTCTCCGATACGTCGCTTCCCTCAGGAAGTGACAACGCCTTAGTTTCGGATCAAACAGTTTTGGGTACCACCAGGTACGACCTTCGGCGAAGAAAATAGAACTACGGCACGGGTCTTTCCGTGCATTTGGAAAGGAGAAGTGATTGAAAGTTTTCTCTTGTATAAAAAAGTTCCTTTCGAACAAAAGGAGCAAAAAAGGGATTCTGCTGGCTAGGGTTGGGAAGGACTAAGAAGTCGCGCGACCGTAGTGTCGCCAGCAACGAACATTGGGGTCGTCGATTGAGAAAATGCAATGCCTGCCATCTCCACCGCTGCTCCCCGCACTGGACTTGTAAATAGGGGGGTGACCAACTTGGACAACGAACAATGTGCCTGGGCCCCGAAAACGTATTGCTGTGTTGTGTTAATGATAATTGGTATTTGTGCGATTACTGCTGTAGGACTTTGGTACTTCGAAGAAATGTACCCTCTAAAACCTGTACTGCCAATTGAGATTATACCTACTGCTTTGACTCCCTCTGTACACCTTCACACTCTGTCACCTAGCAACTCCCAGCATAGACGAAAGTATCATAATAACACTCTAATGATAGTGATGAATGCAACACATGCCATTTTTAATAAGAGTAATTGTTGGATTTGCACTCATTTACCGCAACATGGGAACAAGGGGCTAGGATGGTATATTCACCCTTTACCTTTAACGACTGCTTGCTATGCCTCTCTTAGAACACTATTCTTTGGCTGTTGGAATGATAGCATCTCAGGGAACTTTGATGGAACTAATTTGAATGATTTTGAGAAACGTGAATTAACTCCCCTAGGATGCTCGCTTTTTGCAAATAGAAGTAAACCTAATGTTGCTTCTGTTAGGCCGTCTGATAAACTATCTCTTCCCTTTCAAACTCTAATTTCCTTTAAAATGGCTCCGATAGGCAATAAGGACGCTGTAGCTCCTTCTTACTCTATAAATCATAGCCCTGACTCAGTCCCTTCTGTGTACAGAGAAATGGCACTAGGCCAATGGGAGATTTTGAAGGTTGTAAAAACATTGTATTATGAAATTTGACTGGGGAAAACAGGCCTCTGTATTTAGGGGGGTGTTGTGCTCAGCAGTGAGCACAGTAGGGCACAGAATGTATGCCCCAGATACAGCATCTAAAGAGTTTGTGTTACAAGAGGTTCTGATGAACGACCTAATGGCTATAGACATTACTGATAAGGATTCAGGATGTATCGATGACAATGCATGGAGTTATTTGCAAAAGTATTAGAAATGATATTAGCACTTGGTATAGGCCAAAAGGAAGGTCTGTCGGAATTGAAATAATCTTATGCCTCCTATCACAGCAATTGTATGTGTATTGGCCTACGCCAAGTCGTCTAAAATATCATGCGAATAGACTCTGCGGCAAGGTCTTGACCTTAGAGAAAGTAATGTAAGTCGCCATCTTGGATTAAGCTGCCATTTTAGGTTCTCTTGTAATGTGGAAGTCACCCTGAACATCAAAATGGAGGCCGAATGACATTCTGAGTAAGATTCTGGCCATTGTGACCTCCGTACACACGAATAATTAATATGCCTGCAGGCCACTTGTCGGGGTCGCGAACTGAGACCTTGTCCTATTGCTGACCTATGTGTAAATGTACAACTATATCAGCGAAACTGATCAAAATGCATAAATTAAAGGATTGACCTGGCAAGGAACCCAAGGCCCGATCCCAAGAATGGTTAACCCGCGAAAGGGCTGGCCAAGGGCTGGACAAATCATATAAAAGACCCAAGTATTCCAATGTAGGGTCTCTCTACTAATGCATCGAACCCTCGTTGAAGTTCGTTACGTTACTCTGAGAACCGAATAGCTATCCGTTTGTCAATTGACTTTGGTAACTGTTGCAGCTTTTAAATAAAGCACTTGTATGTCCTTTGTAACCTGTGTTGGTGTGTTTCTTTTGGGCTTCCCGGACTCATATTATGTTTATTTTTTCACAGTATCTTAATATCTATCTGCTGATCTTTCCTGCACCTGTGATCGGCCGAGGTGTGTTCACTTTAGTATTGGGAAAGCTTGCGGTGTGCGCCTCTTCTCCACGTATCCCCTTCGACTTAATAGTGTAAAACACTGTTTGACTACCATTGATGCATCATTCGCAAATGCAAAGACATGTTGTCATGACAATGTCGGAGCTGGTATATGTCTTCTCTCGGCTGCCATCACCATTGCATCTTTAATCCAGCAGTCACAGTGGCCACGGCAGCTCTTCCTGGATCCATGTTTCAGCTCAAGGGCACAGGTGGAGACATGGCAGTGGCAGAACCAGCAGAGCCAGGCAGTGGCACTGGGGGCGGGTTTCCTGGCCAGTGGGCATCACTGCCACTGCTGTGAAACGAGGCCCGCATTAGATCCGTGGGAGCGTCCCACTATTCTATCCTCTACTCCTGGGCGTTATGCAGCGGCGTGTCTTTCAATGGAATGAACTCTGTGGTGCCCGCCCCTTTATTGGGTCACTGCGCAACCAGGTGTTGCCACTAGTAAGTGAATATTGCATTATATCACTGAACAGATTTGCTAAACATTACTGTGACACCCTTTACTGCCCTTTCACCAGGCCAGAAGGACGTCTTTGTTTTCCATGGGATGGCACTAGCAGCTCACCATCCACCCTCACCGGCCGTATGATCACGTCTTCCTCTGGCAGTTCTGCTTCTACGTGTCTTGTAATATGAACACATCTTCCTCTGGCAGCTCTGCTTCTACGTGTCTTGTAATATGAACGCATCTTCCTCTGGCAGGTCTGCTTATACGTGTCTTGTAATATGAACGCATCTTCCCCTGGCAGGTCTGCTTCTACGTGATTGTAATATGAACACATCTTCCTCTGGCAGGTCTGCTTCTACGTGTCTTGTAATATGAATGCATCTTTCTTTGGCAGGTCTGCTTCGGCGTGTCTTGTAATATGAATACATGTTTCTCTGGCAGGTCTGCTTCGGCGTGTGTTGTAATATGAATGCATCTTCCGCTGGCAGGTCTGCTTCTACGTGTCTTGTAATATGAACGCATCTTTCTCTGGCAGGCCTGCTTCTACGTGTATTGTAATATGAATGCATCTTCCTCTGGCAGGTCTGCTTCTGCATGTCTTGTAATATGAACGCATCTTCCTCTGGCAGGTCTGCTTCTACGTGTCTTGTAATATGAACGCATCTTCCCCTGGCAGGTCTGCTTCTACGTGTCTTGTAATATGAACGCATCTTTCTCTGGCAGTTCTGCTTCTACGTGTCTTGTAATATGAATGCATCTTCCTCTGGCAGGTCTGCTTCTAGGGAGGTCATTACAACCCCGGCGTTAAGGGTTAACAACGGCGTTAACCCGTAACGCTGGATTCCCACTTTAACGCCTGCTTTTGGCAGCCGTTAAAGTCCATGGTGCTAACCCGCCATGGTGCTAATTACGCCGCCGTAATTTACGGCGGCGTAATTAGCGCCTTCCCCACTCCCATTATGCCCTATGGGGCAAAAATGGGAATGGGGAAGGGAAAATGGGAAATGAGGATTTACCGCCCCACTCACCTTGGAATGGGGCGGTAAATCCACCATCCACCATGGTGTAAACATAGTTTACACCATGGTGGTAAAGTTGGTGCACTTAGCACCAAGGTTGTAATGACTTCCTATGTGTCTTGTAATATGAATGCATCTTTCTCTGGCAGGTCTGCTTCTACGTGTCTTGTAATATGATTGCATCTTCCTCTGGCAGGTCTGCTTCTACGTGTCTTGTAATATGAACGCATCTTCCCCTGGCAGGTCTGCTTCTACGTGTCTTGTAATATGAACGCATCTTCCCCTGGCAGGTCTGCTTCTACGTGATTGTAATATGAACGCATCTTCCTCTGGCAGGTCTGCTTCTACGTGTCTTGTAATATGAACGCATCTTCCTCTGGCAGGTCTGCTTCTACGTGTCCTGTAATATGAATACATGTTTCTCTGGCAGGTCTGCTTCGGCGTGTCTTGTAATATGGATACATGTTTCTCTGGCAGGTCTGCTTCGGCGTGTCTTGTAATATGAATGCATCTTCCCCTGGCAGGTCTGCTTCTACGTGTCTTGTAATATGAACGCATCTTTCTCTGGCAGGCCTGCTTCTACGTGAATTGTAATATGAATGCATCTTCCTCTGGCAGGTCTGCTTCTGCATGTCTTGTATTATGAACGCATCTTCCTCTGGCAGGTCTGCTTCTACGTGTCTTGTAATATGAACGCATCTTCCCCTGGCAGGTCTGCTTCTACGTGTCTTGTAATAAGAATATATGTTTCTCTGGCAGGTCTGCTTCGGCGTGTCTTGTAATATGAACGCATCTTCCCCTGGCAGATCTGCTTCTACGTGTCTTGTAATATGAATACATGTTTCTCTGACAGGTCGGCTTTGGCTTATCTTGTAATATGAATACATCTTCCCCTGACAGGTCTGCTTCTACGTGTCTTGTAATATGAACACATATTTCTCTGTCAGGCCTGCTTCTACGTGTCTTGTAATATGAATGCATCTTCCTCTGGCAGGTCTGCTTCTACGTGTCTTGTAATATGAATGCATCTTCCTCTGGCAGGTCTGCTTCTACGTGTCTTGGAATAAGAATGCATCTTTCTCCTGCAGGTCTGCTTCTTCGTGTCTTGTAATATGGATGCATCTTCCTCTGGCAGGTCTGCTTCTACGTGTCTTGTAATATGAACGCATCTTCCTCTGGCAGGTCTGCTTCTACGTGTCTTGTAATATGAATGCATCTTCCTCTGGCAGGTCTGCTTCTACGTGTCTTGTAATATGAACGCATCTTCCACTGGCAGGTCTGCTTCTACGTGTCTTGTAATATGAACGCATCTTCCTCTGGCAGGTCTGCTTCTACGTGTCTTGTAATATGAACGCATCTTCCTCTGGCAGGTCTGCTTCTACGTGTCTTGTAAAATGAATGCATCTTCCTCTGGCAGGTCTGCTTCTACGTGTCTTGTAATATGAATGCATCTTCCTCTGGCATGACTGCTTCTACGTGTCTTGTAATATGAACGCATCTTCCTCTGGCAGGTCTGCTTCTACATCTGTTTTAATATGAACGCATCTTCCTCAGCAGGTCTGCATCTACATGTCTTGTAATATGAACGCATCTTCCTCTGGCAGGTCTGCTTCTACGTATCTTGTAATATGAACACATCTTCCCCTGGCAGGTCTCCTTCTATGTGTCTTGTAATATGAACGCATCTTCCTCTGGCAGGTCTGCTTCTACGTGTCTTGTAATATGAACGCATCTTCCTCTGTCAGGTCTGCTTCTACGTGAATTGTAATATGAATGCATCTTCCTCTGGCAGGTCTGCTTCTGCATGTCTTGTAATATGAACGCATCTTCCTCTGGCAGGTCTGCTTCTACGTGTCTTGTAATATGAACGCATCTTCCCCTGGCAGGTCTGCTTCTACGTGTCTTGTAATAAGAATACATGTTTCTCTGGCAGGTCTGCTTCGGCGTGTCTTGTAATATGAACGCATCTTCCCCTGGCAGATCTGCTTCTACGTGTCTTGTAATATGAATACATGTTTCTCTGGCAGATCGGCTTTGGCTTGTCTTGTAATATGAATACATCTTCCCCTGGCAGGTCTGCTTCTACGTGTCTTGTAATATGAACACATATTTCTCTGTCAGGCCTGCTTCTACGTGTCTTGTAATATGAATGCATCTTCCTCTGGCAGGTCTGCTTCTACGTGTCTTGTAATATGAATGCATCTTCCTCTGGCAGGTCTGCTTCTACGTGTCTTGGAATATGAATGCATCTTTCTCTGGCAGGTCTGCTTCTTCGTGTCTTGTAATATGGATGCATCTTCCTCTGGCAGGTCTGCTTCTACGTGTCTTGTAATATGAACGCATCTTCCTCTGGCAGGTCTGCTTCTACGTGTCTTGTAATATGAATGCATCTTCCTCTGGCAGGTCTGCTTCTACGTGTCTTGTAATATGAACACATCTTTCTCTGGCATGTCTGCTTCTACGTGTCTTGTAATATGAACGCATCTTCCTCTGGCAGGTCTGCTTCTACGTGTCTTGTAATATGAACGCATCTTCCTCTGGCAGGTCTGCTTCTACGTGTCTTGTAATATGAACGCATCTTCCTCTGGCAGGTCTGCTTCTACGTGTCTTGTAATATGAACGCATCTTCCTCTGGCAGGTCTGCTTCTACGTGTCTTGTAATATGAATGCATCTTCCTCTGGCAGGTCTGCTTCTACGTGTCTTGTAATATGAATGCATCTTCCTCTGGCATGACTGCTTCTACGTGTCTTGTAATATGAACGCATCTTCCTCCTGCAGGTCTGCTTCTACATCTGTTTTAATATGAACGCATCTTCCTCTGGCAGGTCTGCTTCTACGTGTCCTGTAAAATGAATACATGTTTCTCTGGCAGGTCTGCTTCGGCGTGTCTTGTAATATGGATACATGTTTCTCTGGCAGGTCTGCTTCGGCGTGTCTTGTAATATGAATGCATCTTCCCCTGGCAGGTCTGCTTCTACGTGTCTTGTAATATGAACGCATCTTTCTCTGGCAGGCCTGCTTCTACGTGTCTTGTAATATGAATGCATCTTCCTCTGGCAGGTCTGCTTCTACGTGTCTTGTAATATGAACGCATCTTCCTCTGGCAGGTCTGCTTCTACGTGTCTTGTAATATGAACGCATCTTCCTCTGGCAGGTCTGCTTCTACGTGTCTTGTAATATGAATACATGTTTCTCTGGCAGGTCTGCTTCGGCGTGTCTTGTAATATGAACGCATCTTCCCCTGGCAGATCTGCTTCTACGTGTCTTGTAATATGAATACATGTTTCTCTGGCAGGTCGGCTTCTTGGCTTGTCTTGTAATATGAATACATCTTCCCCTGGCAGGTCTGCTTCTACGTGTCTTGTAATATGAACAAATCTTTCTCTGTCAGGCCTGCTTCTACGTGTCTTGTAATATGAATGCATCTTCCTCTGGCAGGTCTGCTTCTACGTGTCTTGTAATATGAATGCATCTTCCTCTGGCAGGTCTGCTTCTACGTGTCTTGAATATGAATGCATCTTTCTCTGGCAGGTCTGCTTCTTCGTGTCTTGTAATATGATGCATCTTCCTCTGGCAGGTCTGCTTCTACGTGTCTTGTAATATGAACGCATCTTCCCTCTGGCAGGTCTGCTTCTACGTGTCTTGTAATATGAATGCATCTTCCTCTGGCAGGTCTGCTTCTACGTGTCTTGTAATATGAACGCATCTTCCTCTGGATGTCTGCTTCTACATGTCTTGTAATATGAACGCATCTTCTCTGGCAGGTCTGCTTCTACGTGTCTTGTAATATGAACGCATCTTCTCTCTGGCAGGTCTGCTTCTACTGTCTTGTAATATGAACGCATCTTCCTCTGGCAGGTCTGCTTCTACGTGTCTTGTAATATGAATACATCTTCCTCTGGCAGGTCTGCTTCTACGTGTCTTGTAATATGAACGCATCTTCCCCTGGCAGGTCTGCTTCTACGTGTCTTGTAATATGAATACATCTTTCTCTGGCAGGATCGGCTTTTAGCTTGTCTTGTAATATGAATGCATCTTCCCTGGCAGGTCTGCTTCTACGTGTCTTGTAATATGAACACATCTTTCTCTGGCAGGTCTGCTTCTACGTGTCTTGTAATATGAACGCATCTTCCTCTGGCAGGTCTGCTTCTACGTGTCTTGTAATATGAATGCATCTTCCTCTGGCAGGTCTGCTTCTACGTGTCTTGTAATATGAACACATCTTCCTCTGGCATGTCTGCTTCTACGTGTCTTGTAATATGAACGCATCTTCCTCTGGCAGGTCTGCTTCTACGTGTCTTGTAATATGAACGCATCTTCCCTGGCAGGTCTGCTTCTACATGTCTTGTAATATGAACGCATCTTCCTCTGGCAGGTCTGCTTCTACGTGTCTTGTAATATGAACGCATCTTCCTCTGGCAGGTCTGCTTCTACGTGTCTTGTAATATGAATGCATCTTCCTCTGGCAGGTCTGCTTCTACGTGTCTTGTAATATGAATGCATCTTCCTCTGGCAGGTCTGCTTCTACGTGTCTTGTAATATGAACGCATCTTCCTCTGGCAGGTCTGCTTCTACGTGTCTTGTAATATGAACGCATCTTCCTCTGGCAGGTCTGCTTCTACGTGTCTTGTAATATGAATGCATCTTCCTCTGGCAGGTCTGCTTCTACGTGTCTTGTAATATGAATGCATCTTCCTCTGGCAGGTCTGCTTCTACGTGTCTTGTAATATGAATGCATCTTCCTCTGGCAGGTCTGCTTCTACGTGTCTTGTAATATGAACGCATCTTTCTCTGGCAGGTCTGCTTCTACGTGTCTTGTAATATGAATGCATCTTCCTCTGGCAGGTCTGCTTCTACGTGTCTTGTAATATGAACGCATCTTCCTCTGGCAGGTCTGCTTCTACGTGTCTTGTAATATGAACTCATCTTTCCCTGGCTGGTCTGCTTCTACGTGTCTTGGACTATGAATGCATCTTTCTCTGGCAGGTCTGCTTCTACGTGTCTTGTAATATGAACGCATCTTCCTCTGGCAGGTCTGCTTCTACGTGTCTTGTAATATGAACGCATCTTTCTCTGGCAGGTCGGCTTTACGTGTCTTGTAATATGAATACATCTTCCCCTGGCAGGTCTGCTTCTACGTGTCTTGTAATATGAACGCATCTTTCTCTGGCAGGTCTGCTTCTACGTGTCTTGTAATATGAATGCATCTTCCTCTGGCAGGTCTGCTTCTACGTGTCTTGTAATATGAATGCATCTTCCTCTGGCAGGTCTGCTTCTACTGTCTTGTAATATGAATGCATCTTCTCTGGCAGGTCTGCTTCTCGTGTCTTGTAATATGAATGCATCTTCCTCTGGCAGGTCTGCTTCTACGTGTCTTGTAATATGAACGCATCTTCCTCTGGCAGGTCTGCTTCTACGTGTCTTGTAATATGAATGCATCTTCCTCTGGCAGGTCTGCTTCTACGTGTCTTGTAATATGAACCATCTTCCTCTGGCAGTCTGCTTCTACGTGTCTTGTAATATGAACGCATCTTCCTCTGGCAGGTCTGCTTCTACGTGTCTTGTAATATGAACGCATCTTCCCTGGCAGGTCTGCTTCTACGTGTCTTGTAATATGAACGCATCTTCCTCTGGCAGGTCTGCTTCTACGTGTCTTGTAATATGAACGCATCTTCCTCTGGCAGGTCTGCTTCTACGTGTCTTGTAATATGAATGCATCTTCCTCTGGCAGGTCTGCTTCTACGTGTCTTGTAATATGAAGCATCTTCCTCTGGCAGGTCTGCTTCTACGTGTCTTGTAATATGAACGCATCTTCCTCTGGCAGGTCTGCTTCTACAGTGTTGTAATATGAACGCATCTTCCTCTGGCAGGTCTGCTTCTACGTGTCTTGTAATATGAACGCATCTTCCTCTGGCAGGTCTGCTTCTACGTGTCTTGTAATATGAACGCATCTTCCCCTGGCAGGTCTCCTTCTACGTGTCTTGTAATATGAACGCATCTTCCTCTGGCAGGTCTGCTTCTACGTGTCTTGTAATATGAACGCATCTTCCTCTGGCAGGTCTGCTTCTACATGTCTTGTAATATGAATGCATCTTCCTCTGGCAGGTCTGCTTCTACGTGTCTTGTAATATGAATGCATCTTCCTCTGGCAGGTCTGCTTCTACGTGTCTTGTAATATGAATGCATCTTCCTCTGGCAGGTCTGCTTCTACGTGTCTTGTAATATGAATGCATCTTCCTCTGGCAGGTCTGCTTCTACGTGTCTTGTAATATGAACGCATCTTCCTCTGGCAGGTCTGCTTCTACGTGTCTTGTAATATGAACGCATCTTCCTCTGGCAGGTCTGCTTCTACGTGTCTTGTAATATGAATGCATCTTCCTCTGGCAGGTCTGCTTCTACATGTCTTGTAATATGAACGCATCTTCCTCTGGCAGTTCTGCTTCTACGTGTCTTGTAATATGAATGCATCTTCCCCTGGCAGGTCTGCTTCTACGTGTCTTGTAATAGAATATATCTTCTCTGGCAGGTCTGCTTCTACGTGTCTTGTAATATGAACGCATCTTCCTCTGGCAGGTCTGCTTCTACGTGTCTTGTAATATGAACACATCTTTCTCTGGCAGGTCTGCTTCTACGTGTCTTGTAATATGAATGCATCTTCCTCTGGCAGGTCTGCTTCTACGTGTCTTGTAATATGAACGCATCTTCCTCTGGCAGGTCTGCTTCTACGTGTCTTGTAATATGAATGCATCTTCCTCTGGCAGGTCTGCTTCTACGTGTCTTGTAATATGAACGCATCTTCCTCTGGCAGGTCTGCTTCTACGTGTCTTGTAATATGAATGCATCTTTCTCTGGCAGGTCTGCTTCTACGTGTCTTGTAATATGAATGCATCTTCCTCTGGCAGGTCTGCTTCTACGTGTCTTGTAATATGAACGCATCTTCCTCTGGCAGGTCTGCTTCTACGTGTCTTGTAATATGAACGCATCTTCCTCTGGCAGGTCTGCTTCTACGTGTCTTGTAATATGAACGCATCTTCCTCTGGCAGGTCTGCTTCTACGTGTCTTGTAATATGAACGCATCTTCCTCTGGCAGGTCTGCTTCTACGTGTCTTGTAATATGAACGCATCTTCCTCTGGCAGGTCTGCTTCTACGTGTCTTGTAATATGAACGCATCTTTCTCTGGCAGGTCTGCTTCTACGTGTCTTGTAATATGAACGCATCTTCCTCTGGCAGGTCTGCTTCTACGTGTCTTGTAATATGAACACATCTTTCTCTGGCATGTCTGCTTCTACGTGTCTTGTAATATGAACGCATCTTCCTCTGGCAGGTCTGCTTCTACGTGTCTTGTAATTTGAACGCATCTTCCCTGGCAGGTCTGCTTCTTCGTGTCTTGTAATATGAACGCATCTTCCTCTGGCAGGTCTGCTTCTACGTGTCTTGTAATATGAATGCATCTTCCTCTGGCAGGTCTGCTTCTACGTGTCTTGTAATATGAATGCATCTTCCTCTGGCAGGTCTGCTTCTACGTGTCTTGTAATATGAATGCATCTTCCTCTGGCAGGTCTGCTTCTACGTGTCTTGTAATATGAATGCATCTTCCTCTGGCAGGTCTGCTTCTACTGTCTTGTAATATGAACGCATCTTCCTCTGGCAGGTCTGCTTCTACGTGTCTTGTAATATGAACGCATCTTCCTCTGGCAGGTCTGCTTCTACGTGTCTTGTAATATGAATGCATCTTTCCTCTGGCAGGTCTGCTTCTACGTGTCTTGTAATATGAATGCATCTTCCTCTGGCAGGTCTGCTTCTACGTGTCTTGTAATATGAACGCATCTTCCTCTGGCAGGTCTGCTTCTACGTGTCTTGTAATATGAATGCATCTTCCTCTGGCAGGTCTGCTTCTACGTGTCTTGTAATATGAACGCATCTTCTCTGGCAGGTCTGCTTCTACGTGTCTTGTAATATGAACGCATCTTCCTCTGGCAGGTCTGCTTCTACGTGTCTTGTAATATGAATGCATCTTCCTCTGGCAGGTCTGCTTCTACGTGTCTTGTAATATGAACGCATCTTCCTCTGGCAGGTCTGCTTCTACGTGTCTTGTAATATGAACGCATCTTCTCTGGCAGGTCTGCTTCTACGTGTCTTGTAATATGAATGCATCTTCCTCTGGCAGGTCTGCTTCTACGTGTCTTGTAATATGAACGCATCTTCCTCTGGCATGTCTGCTTCTACGTGTCTTGTAATATGAATGCATCTTCCTCTGGCAGGTCTGCTTCTACGTGTCTTGTAATATGAACGCATCTTTCTCTGGCAGGTCTGCTTCTACGTGTCTTGTAATATGAATGCATCTTCCTCTGGCAGGTCTGCTTCTACGTGTCTTGTAATATGAATGCATCTTCCTCTGGCAGGTCTGCTTCTACGTGTCTTGTAATATGAATGCATCTTCCTCTGGCAGGTCTGCTTCTACGTGTCTTGTAATATGAATGCATCTTCCTCTGGCAGGTCTGCTTCTACGTGTCTTGTAATATGAACGCATCTTCCTCTGGCAGGTCTGCTTCTACGTGTCTTGTAATATGAATGCATCTTCCTCTGGCAGGTCTGCTTCTACGTGTTAATGAACATCTTCCTCTGGCAGGTCTGCTTCTACGTGTCTTGTAATATGAACGCATCTTCCTCTGGCAGGTCTGCTTCTACGTGTCTTGTAATATGAACGCATCTTCCTCTGGCAGGTCTGCTTCTACGTGTCTTGTAATATGAACGCATCTTCTCTGGCAGGTCTGCTTCTACGTGTCTTGTAATATGAACGCATCTTCTCTGGCAGGTCTGCTTCTACGTGTCTTGTAATATGAACGCATCTTCCTCTGGCAGGTCTGCTTCTACGTGTCTTGTAATATGAATGCATCTTCCTCTGGCAGGTCTGCTTCTACGTGTCTTGTAATATGAACGCATCTTCCTCTGGCAGGTCTGCTTCTACGTGTCTTGTAATATGAATCATCTTCCTCTGGCAGGTCTGCTTCTACGTGTCTTGTAATATGAATGCATCTTCCTCTGGCAGGTCTGCTTCTACGTGTCTTGTAATATGAAGCATCTTCCTCTGGCAGGTCTGCTTCTACGTGTCTTGTAATATGAATGCATCTTCCTCTGGCAGGTCTGCTTCTACGTGTCTTGTAATATGAATGCATCTTCCTCTGGCAGGTCTGCTTCTACGTGTCTTGTAATATGAACGCATCTTCCTCTGGCAGGTCTGCTTCTACGTGTCTTGTAATATGAATGCATCTTCCTCTGGCAGGTCTGCTTCTATGTGTCTTGTAATATGAACGCATCTTCCTCTGGCAGGTCTGCTTCTACGTGTCTTGTAATATGAACGCATCTTCCTCTGGCAGGTCTGCTTCTACGTGTCTTGTAATATGAACGCATCTTCCTCTGGCAGGTCTGCTTCTACGTGTCTTGTAATATGAACGCATCTTCCTCTGGCAGGTCTGCTTCTACGTGTCTTGTAATATGAATGCATCTTCCTCTGGCAGGTCTGCTTCTACGTGTCTTGTAATATGAACGCATCTTCCTCTGGCAGGTCTGCTTCTACGTGTCTTGTAATATGAACGCATCTTCTCTGGCAGGTCTGCTTCTACGTGTCTTGTAATATGAATGCATCTTCCTCTGGCAGGTCTGCTTCTACGTGTCTTGTAATATGAAGCATCTTCCTCTGGCAGGTCTGCTTCTACGTGTCTTGTAATATGAATGCATCTTCCTCTGGCAGGTCTGCTTCTACGTGTCTTGTAATATGAACGCATCTTTCTCTGGCAGGTTGCTTCTACGTGTCTTGTAATATGAACGCATCTTCCTCTGGCAGGTCTGCTTCTACGTGTTGTAATATGATGCATCTTTCTCTGGCAGGTCTGCTTCTACGTGTCTTGTAATATGAACGCATCTTCCTCTGGCAGGTCTGCTTCTACGTGTCTTGTAATATGAACGCATCTTCCTCTGGCAGGTCTGCTTCTACGTGTCTTGTAATATGAACGCATCTTCCTCTGGCAGGTCTGCTTCTACGTGTCTTGTAATATGAACGCATCTTCCTCTGGCAGGTCTGCTTCTACGTGTCTTGTAATATGAACGCATCTTCCTCTGGCAGGTCTGCTTCTACGTGTCTTGTAATATGAACGCATCTTCCTCTGGCAGGTCTGCTTCTACGTGTCTTGTAATATGAACGCATCTTCCTCTGGCAGGTCTGCTTCTACGTGTCTTGTAATATGAACGCATCTTCCTCTGGCAGGTCTGCTTCTACGTGTCTTGTAATATGAAGCATCTTCCTCTGGCAGGTCTGCTTCTACGTGTCTTGTAATATGAATGCATCTTCCTCTGGCAGGTCTGCTTCTACGTGTCTTGTAATATGAACGCATCTTCCTCTGGCAGGTCTGCTTCTACGTGTCTTGTAATATGAATGCATCTTTCTCTGGCAGTCTGCTTCTACGTGTCTTGTAATATGAACGCATCTTCCTCTGGCAGGTCTGCTTCTACGTGTCTTGTAATATGAACGCATCTTCCTCTGGCAGGTCTGCTTCTACGTGTCTTGTAATATGAATGCATCTTTCCTCTGGCAGGTCTGCTTCTACGTGTCTTGTAATATGAATGCATCTTCCTCTGGCAGGTCTGCTTCTACGTGTCTTGTAATATGAACGCATCTTTCTCTGGCAGGTCTGCTTCTACGTGTCTTGTAATATGAATGCATCTTCCTCTGGCAGGTCTGCTTCTACGTGTCTTGTAATATGAACGCATCTTCCTCTGGCAGGTCTGCTTCTACGTGTCTTGTATATGAATGCATCTTCCTCTGGCAGGTCTGCTTCTACGTGTCTTGAATATGAACGCATCTTCCTCTGGCAGGTCTGCTTCTACGTGTCTTGTAATATGAACGCATCTTCCTCTGGCAGGTCTGCTTCTACGTGTCTTGTAATATGAACGCATCTTTCCTCTGGCAGGTCTGCTTCTACGTGTCTTGTAATATGAATGCATCTTCCTCTGGCAGGTCTGCTTCTACGTGTCTTGTAATATGAATGCATCTTTCTCTGGCAGGTCTGCTTCTACGTGTCTTGTAATATGAATGCATCTTCCTCTGGCAGGTCTGCTTCTACGTGTCTTGTAATATGAACGCATCTTCCTCTGGCAGGTCTGCTTCTACGTGTCTTGTAATATGAACGCATCTTCCTCTGGCAGGTCTGCTTCTACGTGTGTCTTGTAATATGAATGCATCTTCCTCTGGCAGGTCTGCTTCTACGTGTCTTGTAATATGAATGCATCTTCCTCTGGCAGGTCTGCTTCTACGTGTCTTGTAATATGAACGCATCTTTCCTCTGGCAGGTCTGCTTCTACGTGTCTTGTAATATGAATGCATCTTCCTCTGGCAGGTCTGCTTCTACGTGTCTTGTAATATGAATGCATCTTCCTCTGGCAGGCCTGCTTCTACATGTCTTGTAATATGAACGCATCTTTCTCTGGCAAGTCTGCTTCTACGTGTCTTGTAATATGAATGCATCTTCCTCTGGCAGGTCTGCTTCTACGTGTCTTGTAATATGAATGCATCTTCCTCTGGCAGGTCTGCTTCTACGTGTCTTGTAATATGAAGCATCTTCCTCTGGCAGGTCTGCTTCTACGTGTCTTGTAATATGAAGCATCTTCCTCTGGCAGGTCTGCTTCTACGTGTCTTGTAATATGAATGCATCTTCCTCTGGCAGGTCTGCTTCTACGTGTCTTGTAATATGAATGCATCTTCCTCTGGCAGGTCTGCTTCTACGTGTCTTGTAATATGAACATCTTCCTCTGGCAGGTCTGCTTCTACGTGTCTTGTAATATGAACGCATCTTCCTCTGGCATGTCTGCTTCTACGTGTCTTGTAATATGAATGCATCTTCCTCTGCAGGTCTGCTTCTACGTGTCTTGTAATATGAATGCATCTTCCTCTGGCAGGTCTGCTTCTACGTGTCTTGTAATATGAATGCATCTTCCTCTGGCAGGTCTGCTTCTACGTGTCTTGTAATATGAATGCATCTTCCTCTGGCAGGTCTGCTTCTACGTGTCTTGTAATATGAATGCATCTTCCTCTGGCAGGTCTGCTTCTACGTGTCTTGTAATATGAATGCATCTTCCTCTGGCAGGTCTGCTTCTACGTGTCTTGTAATATGAACGCATCTTCCTCTGGCAGGTCTGCTTCTACGTGTCTTGTAATATGAATGCATCTTCCTCTGGCAGGTCTGCTTCTACGTGTCTTGTAATATGAATGCATCTTCCTCTGGCAGGTCTGCTTCTACGTGTCTTGTAATATGAACGCATCTTCCTCTGGCAGGTCTGCTTCTACGTGTCTTGTAATATGAATGCATCTTCCTCTGGCAGGTCTGCTTCTACGTGTCTTGTAATATGAACGCATCTTCCTCTGGCAGGTCTGCTTCTACGTGTCTTGTAATATGAACGCATCTTCCTCTGGCAGGTCTGCTTCTACGTGTCTTGTAATATGAACGCATCTTTCTCTGGCAGGTCTGCTTCTACGTGTCTTGTAATATGAACGCATCTTCTCTGGCAGGTCTGCTTCTACGTGTCTTGTAATATGAATGCATCTTCCTCTGGCAGGTCTGCTTCTACGTGTCTTGTAATATGAATGCATCTTCCTCTGGCAGGTCTGCTTCTACGTGTCTTGTAATATGAAGCATCTTCCTCTGGCAGTCTGCTTCTACGTGTCTTGTAATATGAATGCATCTTCCTCTGGCAGGTCTGCTTCTACGTGTCTTGTAATATGAATGCATCTTCCTCTGGCAGGTCTGCTTCTACGTGTCTTGTAATATGAATGCATCTTCCTCTGGCAGGTCTGCTTTTCCGTGTCTTGTAATATGAACGCATCTTCCTCTGGCAGGTCTGCTTCTACGTGTCTTGTAATATGAACGCATCTTCCTCTGGCAGGTCTGCTTCTACGTGTCTTGTAATATGAACGCATCTTCTCTGGCAGGTCTGCTTCTACGTGTCTTGTAATATGAACGATCTTCCTCTGGCAGGTCTGCTTCTACGTGTCTTGTAATATGAACGCATCTTCCTCTGGCAGGTCTGCTTCTACGTGTCTTGTAATATGAAGCATCTTCCCTGGCAGGTCTGCTTCTACGTGTTTGTAATATGAACGCATCTTTCTCTGGCAGGTCTGCTTCTACGTGTCTTGTAATATGAACGCATCTTCCTCTGGCAGGTCTGCTTCTACGTGTCTTGTAATATGAACGCATCTTCCTCTGGCAGGTCTGCTTCTACGTGTCTTGTAATATGAACGCATCTTCCTCTGGCAGGTCTGCTTCTACGTGTCTTGTAATATGAACGCATCTTCCTCTGGCAGGTCTGCTTCTACGTGTCTTGTAATATGAACGCATCTTCCTCTGGCAGGTCTGCTTCTACGTGTCTTGTAATATGAAGCATCTTCCTCTGGCAGGTCTGCTTCTACGTGTCTTGTAATATGAACGCATCTTCCCTGGCAGGTCTGCTTCTACGTGTCTTGTAATATGAATGCATCTTCCTCTGGCAGGTCTGCTTCTACGTGTCTTGTAATATGAACGCATCTTCCTCTGGCAGGTCTGCTTCTACGTGTCTTGTAATATGAACGCATCTTCTCTGGCAGGTCTGCTTCTACGTGTCTTGTAATATGAACGCATCTTCCTCTGGCAGGTCTGCTTCTACGTGTCTTGTTATATGAACGCATCTTCCTCTGGCAGGTCTGCTTCTACGTGTCTTGTAATATGAACGCATCTTCCTCTGGCAGGTCTGCTTCTACGTGTCTTGTAATATGAACGCATCTTCCTCTGGCAGGTCTGCTTCTACGTGTCTTGTAATATGAACGCATCTTCCTCTGGCAGGTCTGCTTCTACGTGTCTTGTAATATGAACGCATCTTCCTCTGGCAGGTCTGCTTCTACGTGTCTTGTAATATGAACGCATCTTCCTCTGGCAGGTCTGCTTCTACGTGTCTTGTAATATGAACGCATCTTCCTCTGGCAGGTCTGCTTCTACGTGTCTTGTAATATGAATGCATCTTCCTCTGGCAGGTCTGCTTCTACGTGTCTTGTAATATGAACGCATCTTTCTCTGGCAGGTCTGCTTCTACGTGTCTTGTAATATGAACGCATCTTCCTCTGGCAGGTCTGCTTCTACGTGTCTTGTAATATGAACGCATCTTCCTCTGGCAGGTCTGCTTCTACGTGTCTTGTAATATGAACGCATCTTCCTCTGGCAGGTCTGCTTCTACGTGTCTTGTAATATGAACGCATCTTCCTCTGGCAGGTCTGCTTCTACGTGTCTTGTAATATGAACGCATCTTCCTCTGGCAGGTCTGCTTCTACGTGTCTTGTAATATGAACGCATCTTCCTCTGGCAGGTCTGCTTCTACGTGTCTTGTAATATGAATGCATCTTCCTCTGGCAGGTCTGCTTCTACGTGTCTTGTAATATGAATGCATCTTCCTCTGGCAGGTCTGCTTCTACGTGTCTTGTAATATGAATGCATCTTCCTCTGGCAGGTCTGCTTCTACGTGTCTTGTAATATGAATGCATCTTCCTCTGGCAGGTCTGCTTCTACGTGTCTTGTAATATGAATGCATCTTCTCTGGCAGGTCTGCTTCTACGTGTCTTGTAATATGAACGATCTTCCTCTGGCAGGTCTGCTTCTACGTGTCTTGTAATATGAACGCATCTTCCTCTGGCAGGTCTGCTTCTACGTGTCTTGTAATATGAACGCATCTTCCTCTGGCAGGTCTGCTTCTACGTGTCTTGTAATATGAATGCATCTTCCTCTGGCAGGTCTGCTTCTACGTGTCTTGTAATATGAATGCATCTTCCTCTGGCAGGTCTGCTTCTACGTGTCTTGTAATATGAACGCATCTTCCTCTGGCAGGTCTGCTTCTACGTGTCTTGTAATATGAACGCATCTTCCTCTGGCATGTCTGCTTCTACGTGTCTTGTAATATGAATGCATCTTCCTCTGGCAGGTCTGCTTCTACGTGTCTTGTAATATGAATGCATCTTCCTCTGGCAGGTCTGCTTCTACGTGTCTTGTAATATGAATGCATCTTCCTCTGGCAGGTCTGCTTCTACGTGTCTTGTAATATGAACGCATCTTTCTCTGGCAGGTCTGCTTCTACGTGTCTTGTAATATGAATGCATCTTCCTCTGGCAGGTCTGCTTCTACGTGTCTTGTAATATGAACGCATCTTCCTCTGGCAGGTCTGCTTCTACGTGTCTTGTAATATGAACGCATCTTCCTCTGGCAGGTCTGCTTCTACGTGTCTTGTAATATGAATGCATCTTCCTCTGGCAGGTCTGCTTCTACGTGTCTTGTAATATGATGCATCTTCCTCTGGCAGGTCTGCTTCTACGTGTCTTGTAATATGAACGCATCTTCCTCTGGCAGGTCTGCTTCTACGTGTCTTGTAATATGAATGCATCTTCCTCTGGCAGGTCTGCTTCTACGTGTCTTGTAATATGAATGCATCTTCCTCTGGCAGGTCTGCTTCTACGTGTCTTGTAATATGAATGCATCTTCCTCTGGCAGGTCTGCTTCTACGTGTCTTGTAATATGAATGCATCTTCCTCTGGCAGGTCTGCTTCTACGTGTCTTGTAATATGAATGCATCTTCCTCTGGCAGGTCTGCTTCTACGTGTCTTGTAATATGAACGCATCTTCCTCTGGCAGGTCTGCTTCTACGTGTCTTGTAATATGAACGCATCTTCCTCTGGCAGGTCTGCTTCTACGTGTCTTGTAATATGAACGCATCTTCCTCTGGCAGGTCTGCTTCTACGTGTCTTGTAATATGAATGCATCTTCCTCTGGCAGGTCTGCTTCTACGTGTCTTGTAATATGAATGCATCTTCCTCTGGCAGGTCTGCTTCTACGTGTCTTGTAATATGAATGCATCTTCCTCTGGCAGGTCTGCTTCTACGTGTCTTGTAATATGAATGCATCTTTCCTCTGGCAGGTCTGCTTCTACGTGTCTTGTAATATGAATGCATCTTCCTCTGGCAGGTCTGCTTCTACGTGTCTTGTAATATGAATGCATCTTCCTCTGGCAGGTCTGCTTCTACGTGTCTTGTAATATGAATGCATCTTCCTCTGGCAGGTCTGCTTCTACGTGTCTTGTAATATGAATGCATCTTCCTCTGGCAGGTCTGCTTCTACGTGTCTTGTAATATGAACGCATCTTCCTCTGGCAGGTCTGCTTCTACGTGTCTTGTAATATGAATGCATCTTCCTCTGGCAGGTCTGCTTCTACGTGTCTTGTAATATGAACGCATCTTCCTCTGGCAGGTCTGCTTCTACGTGTCTTGTAATATGAATGCATCTTCCTCTGGCAGGTCTGCTTCTACGTGTCTTGTAATATGAATGCATCTTCCTCTGGCAGGTCTGCTTCTACGTGTCTTGTAATATGAACGCATCTTCCTCTGGCAGGTCTGCTTCTACGTGTCTTGTAATATGAACGCATCTTCCTCTGGCAGGTCTGCTTCTACGTGTCTTGTAATATGAACGCATCTTCTCTGGCAGGTCTGCTTCTACGTGTCTTGTAATATGAACGCATCTTCCTCTGGCAGGTCTGCTTCTACGTGTCTTGTAATATGAATGCATCTTCCTCTGGCAGGTCTGCTTCTACGTGTCTTGTAATATGAACGCATCTTCCTCTGGCAGGTCTGCTTCTACGTGTCTTGTAATATGAACGCATCTTCCTCTGGCAGGTCTGCTTCTACGTGTCTTGTAATATGAACGCATCTTCCTCTGGCAGGTCTGCTTCTACGTGTCTTGTAATATGAACGCATCTTCCTCTGGCAGGTCTGCTTCTACGTGTCTTGTAATATGAACGCATCTTCCTCTGGCAGGTCTGCTTCTACGTGTCTTGTAATATGAACGCATCTTCCTCTGGCAGGTCTGCTTCTACGTGTCTTGTAATATGAACGCATCTTCCTCTGGCAGGTCTGCTTCTACGTGTCTTGTAATATGAACGCATCTTCCTCTGGCAGGTCTGCTTCTACGTGTCTTGTAATATGAATGCATCTTCCTCTGGCAGGTCTGCTTCTACGTGTCTTGTAATATGAAGCATCTTCCTCTGGCAGGTCTGCTTCTACGTGTCTTGTAATATGAATGCATCTTCCTCTGGCAGGTCTGCTTCTACGTGTCTTGTAATATGAACGCATCTTCCTCTGGCAGGTCTGCTTCTACGTGTCTTGTAATATGAACGCATCTTCCTCTGGCAGGTCTGCTTCTACGTGTCTTGTAATATGAACCATCTTCCTCTGGCAGGTCTGCTTCTACGTGTCTTGTAATATGAATGCATCTTCTCTCTGGCAGGTCTGCTTCTACGTGTCTTGTAATATGAACGCATCTTCCTCTGGCAGGTCTGCTTCTACGTGTCTTGTAATATGAACGCATCTTCTCTGGCAGGTCTGCTTCTACGTGTCTTGTAATATGAACGCATCTTCCTCTGGCAGGTCTGCTTCTACGTGTCTTGTAATATGAACGCATCTTCCTCTGGCAGGTCTGCTTCTACGTGTCTTGTAATATGAACGCATCTTCCTCTGGCAGGTCTGCTTCTACGTGTCTTGTAATATGAACGCATCTTCCTCTGGCAGGTCTGCTTCTACGTGTCTTGTAATATGAATGCATCTTCCTCTGGCAGGTCTGCTTCTACGTGTCTTGTAATATGAACGCATCTTCCTCTGGCAGGTCTGCTTCTACGTGTCTTGTAATATGAACGCATCTTCCTCTGGCAGGTCTGCTTCTACGTGTCTTGTAATATGAACGCATCTTCCTCTGGCAGGTCTGCTTCTACGTGTCTTGTAATATGAACGCATCTTCCTCTGGCAGGTCTGCTTCTACGTGTCTTGTAATATGAACGCATCTTCCTCTGGCAGGTCTGCTTCTACGTGTCTTGTAATATGAACGCATCTTCCTCTGGCAGGTCTGCTTCTACGTGTCTTGTAATATGAACGCATCTTCCTCTGGCAGGTCTGCTTCTACGTGTCTTGTAATATGAACGCATCTTCCTCTGGCAGGTCTGCTTCTACGTGTCTTGTAATATGAACGCATCTTCCTCTGGCAGGTCTGCTTCTACGTGTCTTGTAATATGAACGCATCTTCCTCTGGCAGGTCTGCTTCTACGTGTCTTGTAATATGAACGCATCTTCCTCTGGCAGGTCTGCTTCTACGTGTCTTGTAATATGAATGCATCTTCCTCTGGCAGGTCTGCTTCTACGTGTCTTGTAATATGAATGCATCTTCCTCTGGCAGGTCTGCTTCTACGTGTCTTGTAATATGAATGCATCTTCCTCTGGCAGGTCTGCTTCTACGTGTCTTGTAATATGAACGCATCTTCCTCTGGCAGGTCTGCTTCTACGTGTCTTGTAATATGAATGCATCTTCCTCTGGCAGGTCTGCTTCTACGTGTCTTGTAATATGAACGCATCTTCCTCTGGCAGGTCTGCTTCTACGTGTCTTGTAATATGAATGCATCTTCCTCTGGCAGGTCTGCTTCTACGTGTCTTGTAATATGAACGCATCTTCCTCTGGCAGGTCTGCTTCTACGTGTCTTGTAATATGAACGCATCTTCCTCTGGCAGGTCTGCTTCTACGTGTCTTGTAATATGAACGCATCTTCCTCTGGCAGGTCTGCTTCTACGTGTCTTGTAATATGAACGCATCTTCCTCTGGCAGGTCTGCTTCTACGTGTCTTGTAATATGAACGCATCTTCCTCTGGCAGGTCTGCT
>CM030321.1:997892551-997975153 GCA_002915635.3 Ambystoma mexicanum
CTGAACTTCTCTCTCAAGAACAATATATTCATATTCAATGGAGAATATTTTCAAGCAGACCAAAGGGATCGCAATGGGAGCCAGCTATGCTCCTGCACTAGCAAATGCTTTATGCACTCCTATGAACTCTAAACACGCAATGAAAGAAGACAAATTCACCAGGCTCATTGTCAATTGGGCCAGATTCATAGATGATATCATCTTAATTTGGAAGGGACTAAAGATGAACTTAATGAATAATGGGCTATCTCAATACCAATGACTTTGGTATAGAATTAACCAGCCACATCAGCAATGTTCAAATTGACTTCCTGGACCTCAAGATTGAAATAAAAGAGAACAAAATCATACCAGAACTACCGCAAACCAACGGAAGTAAATTCCACCCTCCATGCACAAAGTTGCCACAGAAAAAGTGTCATTCGCAACATTCCGAAAGGAGAATACATTCGGGCAAGAAGGAACTGCAACACAGATAAATCGTTCGTAGAAGAATGCAACCTGCTGGATCAAAGATTCAGTAGTCGGGGCTATTCCCATGTGAACCTGGCAGAAGCAAGAAAACAAGCCTGCCAACTAGAAAGATCAACATTGCTCTCACCCAAACCCAGAAGACTTGATGACAATCCAACAATCAGATTCGTAACTGTTAGGACAGTTTTTCTGAAGTCCAGTTAAGGGCCTAGTAAAACCATTCAACTGAGGCAGTACAAGACTCCACTCTTAGTATAAGACTGTACCACCTGAGTACATGGTAGCGTAGGCAGAGCAGCCAGGCTTATCTTAGGAGGGAGAGAGGGCAGTAGATACAGTACAAGTGAAAAATTGTAATACAAATGATCCAAAGAAACACTGAAACACTATGTATTATCAAAATAAACGATTTATTTAATACAAGTAGCCCAGATAAATCTAGGGGTTAAGTAAATACATGAAACATTATATGAATCACAATATAAACACAACACTATACTTGAAAGTAACACAGACCCAAGTATAGACCTTATTGGAAACCTAACAGTAGTTCTAGGGAGCAAACCTTGTTATACATTTAGTGATAGCCAAGCCTATTCTTTGGGAGTAAAAGACCAATGGTTACTTTTAGATTACTTTGGTAATAAAAGGACAGTAGGCCTTCCAGTTGTACAGTGACTCTTGGAACAAAATCACATAAACAGCAACTGGACAAATATATTTTGGGAATAGTAAACACTTATTCTAGTGCAGTAAAACCTTCACTACTTTGTCATAACACACAGTTTACAGCTGAGCAAACCTAATGTGTAATATACAATTACAGATGCTTTGGAATCAGGGAACACCAGATGGAGATAAGCAATAACTCTTGTAACTTGTTTGGATGGCACACAGCTAACACAAGGTAACTAAAACCCACTTACTTAACTTCACAATAGAAGGGGAAAGTAAACCCAATGTCACACTTTACAGATGATATTCTAGGTAGGCAAAACCTATTAGATTATTAAAGACAGGCTGCAGCAATCGGGGAAGCAAGACCAGTTGGGGGACACTCATACAGTTTCCTAGCAGGACACCTGTGATACCAAAACATTACTTTGTAAGGGACAACCTAATTACAGGAGAGTAAAATACCTTACATCTATTTCTTTTAGACTGGCAAAACAGTGGCTAGGAAGAAAGATGCTTAACATACTTTTAAGAACAGTGCATCACACATTCAGATCAGTAGAACTTTTGTAACTGTTTACTCTTAGAATTACAGTACCAACAACACTCTTTACAAGTAAGTAAAAACTTGATTTCTTTTCAGCGAAGTCCAATCCCTTCAAGTTTTCCCTTTGAGCTGAGTGTCTCAGTGGCAGAAGGGGGTCACTAGGACGTGACCAACGCATGTTAGAATAAGTTCTAGTAGCAAAAGTCAGGGTTTCCTTAGGAAACTGGCAACAAGTGAGTACTTTACTTCTAGGGTTAGAGGGGTCAGGGGCTTCGCAGAGACACCCCAGCAGATTCTAGCAGTGGGACTGGTGTACTGGACGAGGACCTCCCAATCACAGAAAACACCCAGGACTACACAAATCCCAACAGGCTTAAGGTAAGTTTACCCAAGCACACAGTACCTCAGCAATGAAGAAGAGATGCAGAAGGAAACTTCAGGGACTGAGCAAATCCTGGTCACTGGATTCCTTGTCCTGGAGATGACACAGACCTCAGAAGGGACTTTGCAGCAGGATCGATGAGAAGGCTCTAGGCAAGAGTTCTCTCGCGGCTGAATGCGGTTCGCGGGTTTGGCGCCTTTTCAAGAGAAAGATGAAGCAAAAATCGCCGGTTGAATTCTCGTCGTTTAAAGTCCAGCACTCTTGTGAGGCGACTTTTGATCGATTGTGTCTCTGGGATAGACCAAGATGTCACGAAGTTTCAGCGAGATCCGGAATTTCGGAAGACTGCAACCGCACAGTGGCAGAGAGGTCCAGGGTATTGGGTATTGCAGAGCGCAACGTCGCAGGACCCGTGGGAGGCTCAAAATGCAGGTCGTTTGAGTATAGTGGTCCACCAGCTCCGGGTTCGGGTCATCATATTCAGAGACCCAGGTCGATCGGAAGAAAGGCTGCAGCAGCTAGCGTTACAAGCAGCTCTCCGGCCGCGGAAATATCCCGCCGATTTTTCTTCGTTCCTCTTCGGTGGTTCAGTGGTCGACATGACTTCAGCTTCCAGGGTTTCCAGTATTTATCAGAACTGCAACACAACCTCTGCATTCTCTCCCCGCCATTTTACAAGAAAGGGGCGTTTGGCTGTCCAATCAGGAGAGCCAACCCCCACTGGATTTGGCCAGTTGAAGAGACTAAGACAAAGGAGGGAATTTGGGACCCCTCCCCCACTTCTGTCCTTACAGACTGACTGGAGCCTGGGCGGGGTGTCCAGGGGACTCCCGCGAAGACAAAACTCAAACAAAGATTTTCCCCCTGGATGTCAGGGGAAGAAACAAGAAACGACAAGAACACTAAAATGGCAGAAAAAGAAGACAGGGGCCATTTTGGTAAAATGAGCACCTTAGGTGCCTTTACTGCAAGCTGTGATTACAGCACGCGGTAGGTCACCAAATTAGTAAAAGTATCCTGCCCCAGCCATTAAAGGTAAGCTTGTCACTGCTAACATCATGTTACAGTTTAAATGTGAAAGGATACATTGTATCTCCCAGCACTTCACATAAGTGGGGTGTGCTGGTTTCACAGAAGTAAATGTAAAGGGATCAAAGATCCTTTCTACCCTTGGAACAGTAGTTCACTCAGGTTAGCACAAGAAGTTAAATGGGGAGCCCTAGGCCAACCCAGCAACAACAGGCATTACTGCCAATAAGTTTTAGACATGATAACTTTAAAAGACACTATGGGAGTCTTAAAAATGACACCCAATAAAAGAGTTAAAGACAGCGTGAGTGTGGAAAAGTTCCCACTCACTGAGGGTATTAATGAAAATATCTCCTAGAATCAAAGTTCTGGAGTGACAGGCAAGGAAGATTTACCAGCCCTGTGAAATCTTACCTAACACTCGTCCTCCCAGACTAAGGAACAGGGGAGCTAATCCTCACCTGGAAGATCTCTTGTTTCTAGTCGGTTAAACTGTTTGCTGGTCAACTAGATCTTTTTGTAACCCTTGCTGTGATACTTTTCTTAATTAGTTATCATTTGCAAACTATGACCTACAAGTAGTGTGGGCACTTTACTCTTGTCTAAGTATAGCGGATCTGATTAAACAGGTCCCTCAGAAGTTGTGACACTCTGAACCTTGAATAGGCTTTTAAAGGGGTTCTTATAAGATCCTTAGACCTAGAGGGGTCTCCATGATTCCATCACCACCTCTCTCACATGAGCAGGTTGGGTCTCAGGTATCCTAGTTGGAGGGTTGTGCAAAAGCATTACTCCTTCCACTTCTCTTAAATCTGTTTTTACCTTGGTTAGGGTTTTCCATTCTAACTCTAGGATTTACAAGGGGGTCTTCAGCAGAAGGCCCACAATGTCAAAGGGTTTAGCCTTAGACATATCTTTCTGGATTTCCACCAGCTTGAGGTTTACCAGTCCTCAAAGGCCTAGTTAGCGTTTTCCAACTTGTCTATCCACCCTTCCTCAGAAGCAGCTGTGGGTCAAAGACTTAGAATTGGAACTGAATGGCAAGAGACATGGTTTGGGCTCCCATTTCCCTAATAGTCTAGATTTTGATTTGCCTTTGTTAGAGGTTTCCCTTCTAACATTGCGACTTCAGTAGGATTCGCTATAGAGGGTCCTACAGGTTTAGAGTGGTCTCTTGAAACAGAGACCCTAGCCTTGTCAGAACACCTATCCATCTCCTCCTGTAGGAGTAGTTGGAGTCACAGGCTTTTTATTAGAAGGCCTAGTAAGAAAGCTACTCTTTAGGTTTCTTATAACTCTTTTTGGTGTTCAGTTTTTCAGGCCTAGAAGTTACATTCTGGGCACTCTGAAACTAAAGGAGAAAACTCAATTCCTACCTTGGGGTCAAGGAAACTCCTTGCCCTCTTAGGGGTTGTTAAAAACACCTAAGCTTTGTCATCCATCTGGATCACCTCCACTGTAAGTGGGTTTTCAGGCGTATCCATGTTTAGAGTTTTAGGAACCATTTCCACTGTAAGTGGTTTTCAAATGTTTCAGCCACTTACAGGTTTAACTGAAGGGGCCTTTATTCTAAAAGGACATACACCACACGGAGGTGTGTTGACATGAACACTAAGGATTCTTGTCAGGTTCAAAAAAGTTTTTACACAGTGTATAGATCGGACAGGAATATTATAAGTTTCTATCCACAGTTGAACCACTTCCACTCTAGGTGGGTTTTCAAGGAGGTTCTATAAACTCAGTGCTTAACTGAAGGTGGGGTCACAGCAGTGACCTGAGTTAATGGTATTACACCATAGGGTTACTAGGACAGAGTTTTTAAGTTTCTGGGAACTAGTTGAATCACTTCCACTACATGTGGTTTTTCAAGAGGCTCTATCACCTTAGCAGCAGCTAAAGGTGGGGTCACAGGAGATGACCTCTAGCTTTGTGGGCCTATAGGCTTTGTCCCTATTTGAAGTTATGGGTGCTACACCCAAGTGCCCTTCAGAGTGGCAGTTAATCCTTTCTATCTCTAAAGAGGGGTCTCCTAAAGGGACCTCTCTTACTTCAAGGTTAAGAGCCTCAGCCTTTTGACAAGGGGGCTCAGCTGAGTCTAAGACCACAGCTTTTCTGCTATACTCAGTATTGACAGATTTCTTAAGGATGAGGAGACAGCACTTTTTGACCTACCTCTATTCTCAGAGTCCCTTAAGGAGTGTAGATATGTAGAAGTTTTTTTTCTTATATCTATCTATGAGAGCTGTTTTTTACCCTATCCCAGTTACCTATTTCCTACTTCAGGTAAATCCAAGAGCACATGGTAGTCCCTCTTGGGAAGTCTAAAAAGAACCCAGGGTATTCTATCACTCTCACACAGACCAAACCTTTTACAAGTGAGGTCAAAGTTTTCAGCCATTACAACAATGTCCACACTTCATATCATACTGACTCACCAATTCTGGGAACCTGGAAGCTGCAGACACAGAAGACCTGGAAAAAGAAGAAGGGTGCAGAAAATGGTCTTCTACAGACCTGTTATACTTTTTCTCATAGTCCCACATCTTCATATTGTTTTTCCCACAGGAATTTTCTTTATATTTCAGTTCCTTAGAATATCTCAGAGTATATGGTGGGCAGTAAGGTAGAGCAGGGAAAGGAGAGGGGGTGAACTAACATCCTCCTCATCGAACCCTCATATTCCTCCTCTGAGGAGTTTGGACAGCTGTCTGACCCTCTCATCCTCACTCCCAGCAATATTGTAAGAAGTGGACACAGGTCACTGGAACCATGCATATAGGTCCCTAACCTTTGTAATAATTCAAGCTTACTTCCTTCACAATTGAGGCCCTTCTCTTACACATTATGACAAATGTTCTATTGCAAGCATAAGAGGAGTCCTCAGGCCTAAAGCAGGCCATGGTGTTGGTTCTTGTGTTAAATATAATAAGTACACTTTACCTTGGCTAACCAAACCTACTGGATGGTTTCCTTTGGACACAAAGTATATCAATAATCAATGTAATGCAATCCACCTTGATCCAGCGCATGCCAACAGTGTTAGGACAGTTTTTCTGAAGTCCAGTTAAGGGCCTAGTAAAACCATTCAACTGAGGCAGACTACAAGACTCCACTCTTAGTATAAGACTGTACCACCTGAGTACATGGTAGCGTAGGCAGAGCAGCCAGGCTTATCTTAGGAGGGAGAGAGGGCAGTAGATACAGTACAAGTGAAAAATTGTAATACAAATGATCCAAGAACACTGAAACACTATGTATTATCAAAATAAAGGATTTATTTAAATACAAGTAGGCCCAGATAAATCTAGGGGTTAAGTAAATACTGAAACATTATATGAAATCACAATAAAAACACAACACTATACTTGAAAGTACACAGACCAAGTATAGACCTTATTTGGAACACCTAACAGTAGTTCTAGGGAAGTCAAAACCTTGTTATACACATTTAGTATAGGCCAAGCCTATTCTTTGGGAGTAAAAGACCAATGGTTACTTTTTAGATTACTTGTGGTAATACAAGGGACAGTAGGCCCTTCCAGTTGTACAGTGACTCTTGGAACAAATCACATAAACAGTCAACTGGACAATATACTTTTGGTGAATATGAAACACTTATTTCTAGGTGCAGTAAAACCTATCACTACTTTTGTCATAACACACAGTTATACCAGGTGAGCAAAACCTAATGGATGTAATATACAATTACAGATGCTTTGGAAATCAGGGAACACCAGATGGAGATAAGCAATAACTCTTGTAACTTGTTTTGGATGGCACACAGCTAACACAAGGTAAGTAAAACCCACTTACTTTAACTTCACAATGAAGGGGAGTAAAAACCCAATGTCACACTTTACAGAATAGGATATTCTAGGTAGGCAACAACCTATTGTAGACTTATTAAAGACAGGCTAGCAGCAAGTCAGGGAGAGCAAGACCCAGTTGGGGGACACTCATACAGTTATTCCTAGCAGGACTAACCTGGTGATACCAAACACATTACTTTGTAAAGAGGCACAACCTAATCACAGGAGAGTAAAATACCTTTACATCTTACTTTCTTTTAGACTGGCAAACAGTGGCTAAGGAAGAAAAGATGTTAACCATACTTTTAAGAACAGTGCATCACACATTCAAGATCAGTAAGAACTTTTGTAACTGTTTCACTCTTAGAATTACAGTTACCAACCAAACCAACTCTTTACAAGTAAGTAAAACACTTGATTTCTTTTCTAGGCAGAAGTCCCAATCCCTTCAAAGTCTTTCCCTTTTGAGCATGAGTGTTTCTCAGTGGGCAGAAGGGGTCACTAGGACTAGTGACCAACAGGCAGTGTTAGAATAAGTTCTTTAGTAGCAAAAGTCAGGGTTTCCTTAGGAAAACTGGCAACCAAGTGAGTACTTTACTTCTAGGGTTAGAAGAGGGTCCAGGGGCTTCGCAGAAGACACCCCAGCAGGATTCTAGCAGTGGGACTGGGTGTACTGGACGAGGGACCTCCCAATCACAGAAAACACCCCAGGACTACACAGAAATCCAAACAGGCTTAAGGTAAGTATATAACCCAAGCCAACACAGTACCTCAGCAATGAAGAAGAGATTGCAGCAGGAGAACTTCAGGGACTGCAGCCAAATACCTGGTCACTTGGATTCCTTGTCCTGGAGACTGAACACAAGACCTCAGAAGGGACTTTGCAGCAGGGATCGATGAAGAAGGCTCTAGGCAAGATTTCTCTCGCGGGCTGAATGCGGTTCTGCGGGTTTGGCGCCTTTTCAAGGAGCACAGATGAAGACAGAAAATCGCGGTTGAATTCTCGTCGTTTAAAAGGTCCAGCACTCTTGTGAGGGGACTTTTTGGACTCGATTCGTGTCTCTAGAGATAGACCAGATGTCCACGAAGTTTCAGCGAGATTCGGAATTCGGAAGACCGTGCACCGCACAGTGGCAGGAGGTCCCAGGGTATTGGGTATTGCAAGAACGCAAGGTCGCAGGAACCGTGGGATGGCTCAAAATGCAGGTCGTCTTGAGTCTAGTGGGTCTCACCAGGCTCTGGGTTCGGGGTCGCTCGTTTTCGGAGACCCCAGGTCGATCGGAAGGAAGGGCTGCAGCAGGCTCGGTTACAAAGCAGGCTTCTCCGGCCGCTGGAAATCATTCCCGCCGCTTTCCTTCGTCATCCTCTTCGGTTTTTGGTTCCAGTGGTCGACATGACTTCAGCTCCAGGTTTCCAGTATTTATCAGGAACTGCAACACAACCTCTGCATTCTCTCCCCGCATTTTACAAGAAAGGGGCGTTTGGCTGTCAATCAGGAGAGCCAACCCCCCACTGGGATTTGGCCCAGTTGAAGAAGACCTAAGACAAGGAGGGGGAAGTTTGGGACCCCTCCCCACTTCCTGTGCTTACAGACTGACTGGAGCCTGGGCGGGGTGTCCAGGGGACTCCGCCGAAGACAAAACTCAAACAAAGGATTTTCCCGCCCTGGATGTCAGGGGAAGAACAAGAAACGAAAAGAAACACTAAAATGGCAGAAAAAGAACGGGGCCATTTTGGTAAAAATGAGCACCCTTAGGTGCCTTTACTGCAGCTGTGATTACAGCACGCGGTAAAGGTGCACCAAATTAGTAAAAGGTATCACTGACACCAGCCATTAAAGGTAAGCTTGTCACTGTAACATCATTGTTACAGTTTAAATGTGAAAGGGGATACATTGTATCTCCCCAGCACTTCACATAAGGTGGGGTGTGCTGGTTTCACAGAAGTAAATGTAAAAGGGATCCAAAGATCCTTTCTACCCTTGGGAACAGTAGTTCACTCAAGGTTAGCACAAGAAAGTTAAATGGGGAGCCCCTAGGGCAACCCAGCAACAACAGGCACTTACTGCCAATAAGTTGTTAGACATGATAACTTTAAAAAGACACTATGGAGAGTCTTAAAAATGACACCCATAAAAAGAGTTAAAGACAGGTGAGTGTGGAAAAAGGTTCCCACTCACTGAGGTATTAATGGAAAATATCTCACTAGAAAATCAAAAAGTTCTGGAGTTGAACCAGGCAAGGAAGATTTACCAGCCCTGTGGAAATCTTACCTAACAGTAACGAGATACAACAAAGACAGTTATGCACTCCAAAAAATTTTGAGAAAACACTGGGGACTACTCCTCATGGACGAACATATCAAGCCGCAACTAGAAACATATCCCAGCATGTCATACAGCAGAGCACCAACCCTAAGGACCTTACTGAGCCCCTCCTTTCTTGTAGACAAACATATCATGGCACAGGACTAGCTCAGTGAAAAGACACCAATTGGTTTCACGAAATGCGGGACATGCTCAATGTGCAAGCATGCAACACAGACCAAATGTGCCAAATTCTCAGGCTGCCCAATCGTCAACATCACTGAGCACATTAACTGTAGAAGCAAATTTGTAATATATGCAATTATCTGTGTTTGCAATAAAATATACATAGGCAGCACCATCCGTGAGACACGCTTCAGGATTAGAGAGCACATGAATAGCATACATTCACAGACCCCAAACTGCCATTGGCAAACCACTGGCAGAGGAACCACCAAATGGAGAACAAGAATGACATAAGGTTCATCGGACTAAAGACGGTCCGGCTGGGCCCAAGAGGAGGAGACAGAATCCGAAAACTGAGACAAGAGGAAGCACGTTTAATTTGTCATTTCAGATGGGTGAAAAATGGCCTTAATAAAGACCATGATTTAAATGTCTTCCTGTAAACTTTCCCCCCCCTGTTTTCTACTTTTCCTCCTATTCCTCAACCCCCACAGGGACTCGTGACCTCAGGTTTGGGTATAACACGGCCCAACTAGAGACCATGCCACACACACCTTATTCCAAATTTGACCCATTCATGGGCATGATGCAAGTGATGCCACCTACACGCACCCATGTCTAACTGACTCACTTCACCTAGGGATAACACCCCATATATGGATTCAACCATCAGACCCCCACAGACTACTGTAACACATAACCGCATCATTAACTCAGTTTCCCCTTAGATCCCTTATCTGCCACGCAGCCCATTGGCTAGGGCCCACCCACCCCAGATCCTAATTCCAAGTCACAAGTTTTACCCGGTGAATGTCTTTCGCTGATCCGCGGCGCATGCGCAATTCGCACACTACGACGCGCATGCTCCGGGACTAGCGCTAAGACACTACACCTTCGCGCATGCGCGGCCCAAGACTAACGTGAGTCAACAGAAAACGAACAGCTCTTAATGGCGGCACCCAGCGCGGTGTGCAGAAGCAGCAGAGCACCGCCTGGGACGCCAGACAGAGCATACAGGTAAGCCTCCCAGCCCATCCCAGGGACAGCAAGCTCTTGCCAACCCATGGGACAGTGCTTAGCAATGAGCGCTATTTCCACTTTTTCTCTTTTTCACTTTCCAACAACTAGGATATGCAATCCAATGCTCTACATGGCTGGGCACACACAGGAGCACTCCTCAAAAGAGCCCCTGATGTACATCCCAGACCATCTATTTCAGCAACCCCAGCCAATTCACTGCCTGGGCCAACCACTTGAAAATTACATACTTAGATGATACTGCCTATTACCACAACCAACACGCACAATGGGTGGGAACACACAAAGGCCATTCAAGAAAAGCCCTTGATGTTTTCCACAGTGCTCATGTGCAATGACCACAGCCTACATTTCTTAACTAGGCAAATGGGACCATTGACGTACCTTGAGGGATCATGTTGCAAGTTCCAACCACCCTCCCCCCCTTTTTCTATCCCCCCCAGGGCCCAAAAGGAGCCAGGACTGCCATAAAGGACAGTTTATATTACAGAACCCCACTGAGGGCACACAGCAAAACGTAATTGGGTAAGAGGCATTTGCCTCAATCTATTTTACCATTAGTACAATTTTAACCAGCCTACTTACCTCTCTCTTCTCTTCCTCCCTCCTTTTCTTCCATTTTCAACATTCTTATATACCGACACATCAATGTGTTTTGATGTCATGTCACTACCTGTCACTATGTTTGCACATCACCTTAACACCACTGCTGAAAATAATTTAATATGTCACTACCTTGTCACTAATTGAATATTGTTCAGCCTTGAGAACGACCGTAAGGTCGAAACACGTGTCGGCTGACCTAAACTTGCTCGTCAAGTTCCAAATAGTGTTTCTCATAAACACATGTACTTATGACAAAATCACCCAGAAAAAACACCAACAATAAACGAATTAATTCGTACTAACCAAAGTGTCAAAAATATTTATTTCACAAACTACAAGCAAGATAGCCGGGAGCAACAAACCTCTCTTTTCCTACTTACCAAACTGGGGCTTAGGCTAAACCCCAAAACCGCTCCTGTGATCTTGCCTAAAATCGCAATCACAATACATTTGGAGCTTAGCTCTGGCAGGTTCCACTCCTAGAGCCTAAAACCCACCTCATCTTCACACTAGGGAACCAGCCTATGCTCAAGCACCTGGAATTTTCCAAGAATTGCAACAGGAAAATTAAACGAAGGAATGGCAGAATATATGATGTCAAGGAATGAGGACATCAGGGCACTCTTTGCCCCTCAAGGATCAACAGACAACGCATTTAGAGACAACAATCTACAAGAGGACCTCAAACAAAAATTTATGAGGCTTGAGAAACTATCAAAAAAGGAAATCAACAAATTCTGGGAAAAAACAACAATGCAGGAATATGCAGAACAGAAGAGAATACTGAGAGGCCTGAGGATCCTTATTTTCCCGGACTTTGACGATCCACTGGACTCAGATCTAGCAGATGAATGGGAACGGAACCTGATACTTGGATCAACAAGAATGATAGAATTACTAATAGAACACGCCAAAAGAAAACATGATAGGGTTGTGATTCAACTTGAAGAACTAAAGAAAGAAATAGAAGACTATGACGCTCCAAAAACTACCAAAGAGAAAAATGACAAAACTATGTATAGAATTCTGAAAACACACCAAGATGAAGTGAAAATGAGAAAACTCCACAAATTTTTCAGGGATGACAAAGACTATAGAGAAGACAGAGTCTTCACCTATCAACCCAAATACGACCAGAACCAACAACAACCTAAATCCAAAGAAAGCACCCCAAACAGCTCAGGGGCTAGCTCCGAAATTGACAGTGAACCAGATGAAACACCAGATCTGTGTGGGAAAACAACAGATAAACCACCAACCAAACGTAGTTTTTTAGATCAAATCAAACTACACAAGAAAGCAAGTCGTTTTAAACCACAACCCAAAAACAACAAAAAAACGGTATCCTTCGCAAAACCTTTGACAAATACAGGAACCCAACAAGAAGAAGCAGAGGAGGAAGAAGAGTCAGAAGACGCAAGACAGCTGGAAGAAGAAATAGAGCAAAGACAGACCAGATCCCAGTCACAGAAAACTGTGGGACAGAAACAGAACAAAATGTAATCATGAACTTGTCCAATAGAGAATCAACAAATCCTGAAAAGAAAGTGCTCAACAAAGGACTTTCATTTTCACCATCCAGCAGGAACAACTTCGTAGACATACAAATTGATCTATTTAAATTTACAAGACGCCTTAAACTTAAGAAATTCTTTGCTACCAAGACATCGGTATACAAACCACCGGAAATAACACCTAAACCAAGCCCACTCACCATCGGGGATGTTGAAGACATTCATCTCCTCAGCACACTGGCTGAAAACAACAAAAGCAAGCAAGAATGCTTACAAGAACTGGGCATCCAGAATATAGCAATGACGATTCCGGAACTAAAAACCAAATCTAGATTCACGCCGCAACTCTATGCAGAAAATTATATCGACACTTTTCACCAAGCAGTAACCATGGATCTACATAAATTGGAAGACCAACGGATCCATGAAACAGAGACCAAGGGCAACCTAACCAAGGAAGAACAGACCATACTCAAAAATCTACGAGAGGAAACTAACATTATAATCAAGGAAGCTGATAAAGGTGGAAATATAGTAATAATGGACAAATCGGATTACATCAAAATGGCACTCAACCACCTGGAAACACCCGGCAATTATGTCAAATTGGACAACAACCGACAGGCGAAGATTCTGAAAGAACATCAGGAACTACTAACTAATTACAAAACAACAGGGCTGATAACAGATGAGGAATACAACTACCTTAGGACAGACCACCCTATTATGCCAACCATCTATTTTCTGCCAAAGGTCCACAAAGCTTTCAACGCCATTCCAGAGGGCAGACCAATCCTGAGTGGTATAGGAGGAATAACGGAGACATTAGCCAGATACATCAATAATGTTATACAGCCACTGGTCACAAAAATACCTAGCTACCTGAGAGACACTATGCATACCTTAGAGATCCTTGCCAAAATCAAATGGGAACCGCATTTCCTAATGGCTACGCTTGATGTCAAAGCCCTGTACACATCAATTCACCATGAATTGGCCATAACCAGCATGGGGTTTCTTCTCAGACATGAGTCAGCCTCACACCTAGACCAGGTGGAAATGACTAAAGCCTTCCTTAAATTCTCTCTCAAGAACAATATATTCATATTCAATGGAGAATATTTCAAGCAGACCAAAGGGATCGCAATGGGAGCCAGCTATGCTCCTGCGCTAGCAAACTGCTTCATGCACTCCTATGAACTCAAACATGCAATGAAAGAAGACAAATTCACCAGGCTCATTGTCAATTGGGCCAGATTCATAGATGATATCATCTTAATTTGGAAGGGAACTAAAGATGAACTTAATGAATACATGGGCTATCTCAATACCAATGACTTTGGTATAGAACTAACCAGCCACATCAGCAATGTTCAAATTGACTTCCTGGACCTCAAGATTGAAATAAAAGAGAACAAAATCATTACCAGAACCTACCGCAAACCAACGGAAGTAAATTCCACCCTCCATGCACAAAGTTGCCACAGAAAAAGTGTCATTCGCAACATTCCGAAAGGAGAATACATTCGGGCAAGAAGGAACTGCAACACAGATAAATCGTTCGTAGAAGAATGCAACCTGCTGGATCAAAGATTCAGTAGTCGGGGCAATTCCCATGTGAACCTGGCAGAAGCAAGAAAACAAGCCTGCCAACTAGAAAGATCAACATTGCTCTCACCCAAACCCAGAAGACTTGATGACAATCCAACAATCAGATTCGTAACGAGATACAACAAAGACAGCTATGCACTCCAAAAAATTTTGAGAAAACACTGGGGACTACTCCTCATGGACGAACATATCAAGCCGCAACTAGAAACATATCCCAGCATGTCATACAGCAGAGCACCAACCCTAAGGACCTTACTGAGCCCCTCCTTTCTTGTAGACAAACATATCATGGCACAGGACTGGCTCAGTGAAAAGACACCAACTGGTTTCACGAAATGCGGGACATGCTCAATGTGCAAGCATGCAACACAGACCAAATGTGCCAAATTCTCAGGCTGCCCAATCTTCAACATCACTGAGCACATTAACTGTAGAAGCAAATTTGTAATATATGCAATTATCTGTGTTTGCAATAAAATATACATAGGCAGCACCATCCGTGAGACACGCTTCAGGATTAGAGAGCACATGAATAGCATACATTCACAAGACCCCAAACTGCCATTGGCAAACCACTGGCAGAGGAACCACCAAATGGAGAACATGAATGACATAAGGTTCATCGGACTAAAGACGGTCCGGCTGGGCCCAAGAGGAGGAGACAGAATCCGAAAACTGAGACAAGAGGAAGCACGTTTCATTTGTCATTTCAGATGTGTGAAAAATGGCCTTAATAAAGACCATGATTTAAATGTCTTCCTGTAAACTTTTCCCCCCCTGTTTTCTACTTTTCCTCCTATTCCTCAACCCCCACAGGGACTCGTGACCTCAGGTTTGGGTATAACACGGCCCAACTAGAGACCATGCCACACACACCTTATTCCAAATTTGACCCATTCATGGGCATGATGCAAGTGATGCCACCTACACGCACCCATGTCTAACTGACTCACTTCACCTAGGGATAACACCCCATATATGGATTCAACCATCAGACCCCCACAGACTACTGTAACACATAACCGCATCATTAACTCAGTTTCCCCTTAGATCCCTTATCTGCCACGCAGCCCATTGGCTAGGGCCCACCCACCCCAGATCCTAATTCCAAGTCACAAGTTTTACCCGGTGAATGTCTTTCGCTGATCCGCGGCGCATGCGCAAGTCGCACACTACGACGCGCATGCTCCGGGACTAGCGCTAAAACACTACACCTTCGCGCATGCGCGGCCCAAGACTAACGTGAGTCAACAGAAAACGAACAGCTCTTAATGGCGGCACCCAGCGCGGTGTGCAGAAGCAGCAGAGCACCGCCTGGGACGCCAGACAGAGCATACAGGTAAGCCTCCCAGCCCATCCCAGGGACAGCAAGCTCTTGCCAACCCATGGACAGTGCTTAGCAATGAGCGCTATTTCCACTTTTTCTCTTTTTCACTTTCCAACAACTAGGATATGCAATCCAATGCTCTACATGGCTGGGCACACACAGGAGCACTCCTCAAAAGAGCCCCTGATGTACATCCCAGACCATCTATTTCAGCAACCCCAGCCAATTCACTGCCTGGGGCCAACCACTTGAAAATTACATACTTAGATGATACTGCTATTACCACAACCAACACGCACAATGGGTGGGAACACACAAAGGCCATTCAAGAAAAGCCCTTGATGTTTTCCACAGTGCTCATGTGCAATGACCACAGCCTACATTTCTTAACTAGGCAAATGGGACCATTGACGTACCTTGAGGGGATCATGTTGCAAGTTCCAACCACCCTCCCCCCCCTTTTTCTATCCCCCCCAGGGCCCAAAAGGAGCCAGGACTGCCATAAAGGACAGTTTATATTACAGAACCCCACTGAGGGCACACAGCAAAACGTAATTGGGTAAGAGGCATTTGCCTCAATCTATTTTACCATTAGTACAATTTTAACCAGCTACTTACCTCTCTCTTCTCTTCCTCCCTCCTTTTCTTCCATTTTCAAACATTCTTTATACCGACACATCAATGTGTTTTGATGTCATGTCACTACCTGTCACTATGTTTGCACATCACCTTAACACCACTGCTGAAAATAATTTAATATGTCACTACCTTGTCACTAATTGAATATTGTTCAGCCTTGAGAACGACCGTAAGGTCGAAACACGTGTCGGCTGACCTAAACTTGCTCGTCAAGTTCCAAATAGTGTTTCTCATAAACACATGTACTTATGACAAAATCACCCAGAAAAAACACCAACAATAAACGAATGAATTCGTACTAACCAAAGTGTCAAAAATATTTATTTCACAAACTACAAGCAAGATAGCCGGGAGCAACAAACCTCTCTTTTCCTACTTACCAAACTGGGGCTTAGGCTAAACCCCAAAACCGCTCCTGTGATCTTGCCTAAAATCGCAATCACAATACATTTGGAGCTTAGCACTGGCAGGTTCCACTCCTAGAGCCTAAAACCCACCTCTTCTTTGTACATCATTTTATTTGAATTTTCTGAAAAAACACAAAATGTGCTCCCTTTTTGGTTATTTTCTCTAAACTATATTCCTAAGTGGCGTTATGACCACCTACATGTGGGAAGAAAGGGGGCCAAATGTGGGTTGGATATCACATGTAAAATAAAAAGTTACAAGGAATGGAATGGCGACATACTGAAATCACCAAAAAAGGGCTTGGCATGGGGGGCATTGGCAGTTAAGGGGTTAAAAACAAAACACATTGGGCCTCATTACGACCCAGGCGGAAAACCATGGTGCTAACAGCACCATGGTCCATGCCGGTACCTTACTGACTCCGCCATGGAGAAAGGGGGAATTACCACCCCATTACAAGGTTGGCGGGGCGGTAATTCCCCCTTCCTCCATGGCCCTTCCTCATTCCCATTTTTGCCCCATTGTGCTCAATGGGAATGGGGAAGGCGCTAAGTACGGTACCGCAAATTGCGGTACCGTACTTAGCACCAAGGTCCCTTTGCGGGTCCCTACATTAACGGCTGGCGTAGACCAGCCCTTAAGGTCGGGTCCCGCAAAGGGACCTCGTAATCAGGCGCTAATGGGTTAACGGCGCCGCAGCCTGTTACGGCGCTGTTAACCCATTAGCGCCAGGGTCGTAATGAGGCCCATTAGCTTAAAGAAATAAATAGACGATTGGTTAATTGAAGTGTTTTTATTATGCCAAGTGCTTACACTGTAAAGCAACAAATAATACATATACATGTGTAAACTAAAGATCAAATTGGTGGAGCCATATGGAGTGAACATGCTTTACCTGGGGGGATTGGAAGAAAAAGAAGCCGAACAGTGAAACATTTATGGAAAAACAGTTCTCATAACTGCACGTGCAAGAATTGGATATCAGAAAAAGTAAACTTTATTATTGCAAATGTTCACAATCTTTTGTCACAATATTTCCTGTAAGGGCTCAACAGATATTATGGGGGTCATTACGACCCAGGCGGTAATTACGCCAACTTTACCACCATGGTGTAAACTATGTTTACACCATGGTGGATGGCGGATTTACCGCCCCATTCCAAGGTGAGTGGGGCGGTAAATCCCCATTTCCCATTTTCCCTTCCCCATTCCAATTTTTGCCCCATAGGGCATAATCGGAGTGGGGAAGGCGCTAATTACGCCACCGTAAATTACACTGGCGTAATTAGCATCATGGCGGGTTAGCGCCATGGATTTTAACGGCTGCTAAAAGCAGCCGTTAAAATCGGAATCAGGCGTTAAGGGTTAACGACGGCGTTAACCCTTAACGCCTGAGTTGTAATGAGGCCCAATGACTTCACACCTTCAGCAGGGGCATGCTGCTACACAGTGCCAGAGGTTTGTGACGCAATTATCGATCTATACATTATTTGCTTTTCATAATGGTGCTGTTTTGTGAACAAGTACAGGTAAACTATAGATAACTAAAGATCTCAGAAAGAACATTTCCAAGCTAACAATGTCACAAAAAATATGGATTTATAGGACAGTGGGCCTCATTACGACCCAGGCGGAAAACCATGGTGCTAATAGCACCATGGTCCATGCCGGTAAATTACCGACTCCGCCATGGAGAAAGGGGGAATTACCACCCCATTACAAGGTTGGCGGGACGGTAATTCACCCTTCCTCCATGGCCCTTCCCCATTCCCATTTTTGCCCCATAGGGCTCAATGGGAATGGGGAAGGCGCTAAGTACGGTACCGCAAATTGCGGTACCGTACTTAGCACCAAGGTCCCTTTGCGGGTCCCTACTTTAACGGCTGGTGTAGACCAGCCGTTAAGGTCGGGTCCCACAAACGGACCTCGTAATCAGGCGCTAATGGGTTAACGGCGCCGCAGCCTTTTACGGCGCCGTTAACCCATTAGCGCCAGGGTCGTAATGAGGCCCAGTGAGTTAAAATAACATGAAAAGCAACATGCACTTCCTAAAATTAAAAATGCTATTAGACTGGAATGAACTCAGAAACACTTGGCACTTTTCTCAAGCACACCTGGCACTTTTTGAATCCGTTATACTCTTTGCACTTTAGTCTGGCATTTCCAATAGTTAAGATTTGCCTTGAAGTAATATGGTTCTGCTTTGACTTTATGATGCATTTTGCACACAACACTTTTATATGGATGTATAATGTATTTATATGTACAAGGCAGTTTTGTCAGTATTTAACAACAGGCATTTACCAAGCAGAGTGGCCGAGCAGGAATGTACAAACAGAATTTGGCCTGTAGATATTCTGCCCCCGTTCCATAAAAGGCATGATGAACTAGACATTAGCCCTTGACCTGTTGACCTGAATGGGCTTGGCCATGGGTAGCCAATGAAGATGGTGCACACATGGAGTAATGTGAGCATAACTAGGTGTGCAAGTGGCTACTCTGGCTGCAGAGTTCTGCAGGACCTGAAGGTGCCATAAGAAGGAGACGGTTTGTGCCAGAAATAGGGTGTTGCAATGGTCCATGGAGGACATGACAAGTAAGGACACCACAGAGGACACATAACTGAGAAAGGAGTAAACAAAGAACCTTACTATGGGGTTTTCAGTTGAAGATAGCCCCTTTGACATACTGGACTTATCAGAGATTCCGGAGACAGAAAAGACAATGGGCCTCATTGCAGGGATGGCAGTAAGGATTTACCGGTACCGGTATTCTACCGGTACCGGTAAATCCTTACCGCCTTACTACGAGGTCCCTTTGCGGGTTGGGGGATTTAACGCCTGCTTTTTGCAGGCGTTAAAAACCAACCCGTAAAGGGACCCAGGGAGCTAATTACGGTACCGCAATTTGCGGTACCGTAATTAGCGCCTTCCCCATTCCCATAGAGCCCTATGGGGCAGAAATGGGAATGGGGAAGGGCAATGGAGGAATGGGGATTTACCGCCCCACCAACCTTGGAATGGGGCGGTAAATCCCCTTTCCGCCAAGGCGGTGCCGGTATTTTACCGGCATGAACCATGGCGCTAACAGCGCCATGGCTCACCGCCTACCGTGTAATGAGGCCCAATGTATTTACCCCTAAAGATGGCCAAAAAGAGGAGGTCCAAAAGGCATAGGAAGGAGGGCCCAACACCAACACCTCAATTGTTTCCCCTGAACCAGCTATTACACATCCATGCACCCACAGCTTCGAGACAGGCCCTAAACCTGGTTGCTGTCTCGACAAGAGAGATCTAAATGGACCAGGATCTGTGTCATCTGTTAAGAATGACATTGGAAGCCGTGAGAGCAGATAAGCTTGGTAAGAGGTTTCACGTACATGTTAAACAAAACCTGGAAGATGGAGGAAACCTGAGGGACTCCACATCTCAAGGCAGATGGCACAGAGTGAAAAGGGGGGATGGCAATCAACTGTTCGGTTAGAGAGAAACAAAGAAAATCAGGAAAGAACAGCACCAGAAAGGCCGGCCGAGATGACCATGGTCAACAGTATCAAAGGCGGCAGATAAGTCAAGTAATAAGCACCGACGCTGCCCAAGTCGTGCAGCCAAGCCACATAGTCAACGTTGGAGACCAGCACCCCCTGTGTGCCATGTCCTGGATGAAAAATTGATTGAGAAGTGAGGAAGAAGAAAGATTACTCAAGAAAGGGCAGACGAAGGCTTCAAGAAGCTTCATAAGAAGATTCCAAGATGGCCCCCGTGACCACTCCACCATGAGGAGCGCACTCCTCCCCGGCCACCTGAAAAAGGAGCAATAAGCAGTGTTAAAAACAAGTCCCTAGGGCAGCAAAAGCAAAGGGGATGACCCGCGGACCGAGTGGTTCCCAAGAAAGCTTTTGGGGGCAGAGTGAGCAGACCTGAGGCCGCCAGCAGCGATGCCTGTGTGGGGACTGGCTGTCGAGCCGGAGGAGATCAGAGAGAACCCACGTGGGTGGTGCAGAAGATACAAGGTGCCCATTCAGTCACAGCAACATAGGCGAGACTGGGAGTGTGAGCGGACCACCGCGGATCCCAAGCGGTCGACCTGGGGGAGACAAAGCTGCTGGACCAGCACGCCTGCCGGGACGCAATGGCGCAAGCACCGCAGTGCGGAAATCCAGCAGAGCCGGCACGGTACGGACACCCAGCTACAAATGCGAGGGAGCGGTTAGTGTTCCCCTGAAATCCTGTGCCTGCCTCTGCCCCATACATCAAGCCCGGCTCCACGTGGCACAGGGCCTCCACAAGCCACGTGGTGCAGGGCCCCCATGAGCTGTGATGCGCCCCAGCTGGCGGAGGGTTAGCAGGCATAATTAAGGGAGTTGGCAGCCATGAAGCAGGCACACGCAATACGCTCCGCTCCCAAACAATGGACATGGAGGTTTATGAAAGCATCTGCCCCAGCGCACCATAACCTACACTTGGAAGGGGACCCCCCACGGCAGGAGACTCGCAGCATACCCGGACCCAGGCAAAGGCCCAAACCCATACCATTCAGCAACATCAGAGGCAAACTGCAGTAATATAAGGGTGACAGCACTAAGTCTCCTAGAGCACCCCCGCTAACGGGCAGGGAAGGAATCCAGGGGAGGGGTTGGCGGCGCATGCTCCCAACCCCCAGCATTTGACTCTGCATGGGCCAGCACCAATGGTCATCCTTGAGGTCTGGCCAAGACACCTTGGAGCTGTCCCCCCTCCACATAAGAGGTTTCACGCCCGCCTTGGAGCTTATCCCTCCGGTGAGGGACAGTCGACCCACACGTGAGACAGGTGCCCAAGACTGGGGGGGCAGCACTCTCCTGGAGCTCTGGCCAGGCCCCCCCTTTGAGCTTCACCCACCACATTAGAGCCTTTCCCTCCGGGACTAACCCACAAACACTTTGGAACTCAAGGCCGGCGATTGCGAGTGCATTTACCCCAACATAGGGGAAAGGGACCTGCTAAAGGTCTTGGACTTGACCCTTGGCTGTGGTTCCTTGGTAGGGACAGTGGGAATCTAGTTCATCCATTCATGCGTGTCACTTATTAGATGACAAGGCATTTGGCTACCTTAAGAGAGTCATAGTTACTCTCGCCTTTCCCTGCGCTTCATTGAATTTCTTCACATTTCTTTGACATTCAGAGCACTGGGCAGACATCACATTGCGTCAACACCCACCTCAGGACTTCGCAATGCTTCATTTTAAATAAACAGTCGGATTCTCCTGGTCCACACCAGTTCTAAGTCAGCTGCTAGGCATCAGCCTAGGCAGAACATCAGGCCCGAACCCTGGGAAGGGAACGGAGAGAGGTGACCACTGCAGCTGTGGCGATCCACAGGCAGGGCCTGGCTCGCAACCAGAGTCGGCGCCGCCCCCGTGGGGAGGGGAATGAGATGCCTCCTCCAGCCGCGGCGCCTTGCCTGCCCCGCTACCCAGCCCGACCGACCCAGCCCTCCGAGCCAATCCTTATCCCGAAGTTACAGATCTGACTTGCCAAATTCCCTTACCTGCATTGTTCCAACATGCCAGAGGCTGTTCACCATGGAGACCTGCTGTGGATATGGGTACGGCCCAGCACGAGATTTACACCATCTCCCGCGGATTTTCAAGGACCAGCGAGAGCCCACCGCACGCCGCCGGAACCTCAATGCTTTCTGTTAGGCGGAAACCTGTGCAGTTCCCTCTGGGACCACTGCAAAAGATTTAGGACTACAGGTGTTGCGATGAACCCACTTGGTAGCAGTCTGTACCACACAGATTCAATTGGTAGCTGTGGCTGAGCAGTCAGACTTCTCTCAAGAAAAGTTGGTCAGTATAGGGAGTATACAAGATAGGGCAATTCTTCACAGCAAAACAAGTAAGCACGCAACAAGGCTTAGTATAAAGATAGTAAGTTATTTATTTATAACAGAACGTCTACGAAAAATACTAAGGCAAATCACGGCAAACAAATCAAAATGCAATTACTCTGCGAAATGGAATAAAGCTCGATCTCCTGAAACACAATATCGACAACTCTAGGTTATAACGGCACCACTTATTTGCAGACAGAGGTGTATACCTCAACCTAGATGACACTCGAATATTTCGTGAGAAAGGGAGAAAAGAGATAGGCAGGTAATGAAGTCAACACGGTTCGTACTGAAGCGGGTAAAATGCAAGGCAGGAAGGCAATAATCACAATAGGTCATAAAGTTCAGCGGCCAGGCCCACTCGGTGAGAGGCAAGGCACGATGTCCCAGAAAGTCTCTACTGAAGATGCGCTCAAGTCTTTGTTAGCAAAAATGTTAGCGACAGGTGGAACCAGTTCAGAACAAAGAGTGAATAAAGCTTGGAGGCAACCCAACGGAACGGGGAGGAATCAGATACCTCACACGAACCGATCGAAAAGGGAAGCCAGGCGGTTACGGTACCTTGTTGTGGAGGGCAGCTCCGGCGGGGCCAGTTGTTCCTGGTGGTGGATGCACGATAAGGTCTTGGCCAAGAGTAGAGATGATCTCGTCGTCGAAGGAAAGATGTCCGGTGCACCACCAGGGAAGAAACCAGCCGCGGAGTGCTCCGTCACAAGGCACCACCTTTCGGTCGCGGTACAGGGGTAGTGGCTATCCGGTTGCCGGGTGCTCTGCACGGGCAATTCGACCACTGCGTCCTGGGCGAATAAAAAGCACAAAGAAGAAGACTGGTTGTTCCCACCAGCCAGGGGAAGAGACTCTCCGGCAGGGAGATCTCCTCTGTCGTCGGGAGATTGTGAGACGATTCCGCAGGGCTCCACCGGAGGTGTCGTCGTGCAGGTCGGCTCAGCGTTACCCTCGTCGGATTCTTTAGGTCCTGTGGCGACTTCTGAAGATCCAGTCCCAAAAGCCCTGCTTTTATGCAGACACCCCCATTCATTCAGCCTAGCTGTCAATCAACACATGCTAAGTGGTGAGCGGGAAGGCTCACCACCTGGGCCAATCACTCCAGAGTGCGACCTGAGTTGGCAAGGCAACTCGGTCCAGGGTGTCTAAACCCCCTCCCACACCCCTGAGGTAACCCAGACAGAATGGCACCACTTTGGAGGGTCTCTGTCCAGAGGCCCGCCAAAAGTGGAACAAAGGGCTCAACCTTTGGTTTAGGAGTCACAGAGACGAACACAGACGCCATTTTACAAACCGAGTTCTGGCAGAAAATACCACTCGATAAACCTATTTAAGATAAGTAGATCGGTGGTACGTTGGAGATTAACGAGAAAAAGTATCAATCTCCAACAATGGGACGAATTCCATAGGGTTATGCTCGGGGTCGAACATAACAAGTAGTTTCCACTGCCACCAGCCAAAACTCGACGAGGGGGGACGGGACAGTGCCCCCTCGAGTAACAGATCCAGGAGTAATCGAATACTCCTACCAGTACGTCCACAATAAGATGGTTGGTACTAGTTCTGTTAGCAAATTTAGGTCTAGTAAAGCCAATGGTGACTTTACATGCCCGGGGAGACAGTAGTCAGTCCCGGGTATGGAGTCTATGGTGGGGGCCGCTAGGACGCCCCAGTGTTACGGCACGTAGGGTGCGGTGTAACACACATAGAAAAACATATGAGACCCTATGGAGTAAAAGACCCCATAGCCCATCGAACACATTGACATTCAAAGGAATTACACACATACAGGTCCAAGAGTGAGAGAAAAGAGTCACACTCTTGGCAGGATGGATAAGAACAAACTCCAGAAATCCAGCAAAGCTGCTGGGGGACTCACTAGGTTAGGAAATTCAGCCTAAACAGAGAATTCTCCCTAACACTCGCCCCCCCCAGACTAAGGGACAGGAGGATTTAATCCACTCCTGGATGAATCTCATACCTCTAGTCGATGACATACATCCTAGAGAGACCATCAGCATTTTGGTGGTGACACCCTGACCTGTGCTCAATGGTGAAATCAAACCCTTGCAGGCAGATCGACCATCTCAGTAGTTTTGGGTTTTCCCCTTTCATTTGCATTAACCATCTCAAGGGTTGGTGGTCAGTCTGAATAACAAAAGTAAAGTACGGCCTAAACTTCTTCAGAGCCCACACGATAGCAAAGCACTCTCTTCGATTGTTGCCCACCTTGTTTCAGGATCCTTCAGCTTGCGGCTGATGAAGCAAACGGGGTGCTCCTACCTTTCCATCCAGTTGACTGAGTACGGCACCTATTCCTACATTTGAAGCATCTGTCTGCACAATGAAGTGTTGGCGGTAATGGAGCTCTGAGTACTGGGCTGGCAAAGAGCCTTTTTCAGGTTTCAAAAGCCTGATTGCACTCCTCGTTCCATTTAACCTTTTTAGGAAATTTGGGCGAGGAGATGACATTCAGTGGAGAAGCTATGGTCCCATAGTTCTCTATGAAATTCCTGTAATACCCAGTGAGGCCTAGGAAGGCTCTCACCTGGGTTTGAGTAGTCGGTGTTGTCCAATTTGCACAGCTTCAATCTTACTGAGCAAAGGCCTTATTTCTCCACCGCCTACCTCATGTCCAAGGTAGACTACCTTACTCTGTCCAATTTGGCATTTACTCGCCTTTATGGTCAGATTGGCTCGTCCAAGAGCCTGCAAACATCTCTCAGGTGGTTACATGTTCTTCCCAGGATTGCTGAACACTGCGATGTCATCCAAGTATGCCATGCAGAAGTCCTCCATCCCATTCAGAACCTGGTTTACCATCCGTTGAACGTAGCAGGTGCATTTTTAGTCCGAAAGGCATTACCGTAAACTGGTATAACCAACGGGGGTAGAAAATGCAGTTTTCTCCTTGGCATGGTCTGTCAGGGCTATTTGCCAATAGCCTGACGTCAAGTCAAATGTGCTGAGGAACTTGGCGCGCCAAGTTTATCCACCAACTCATCTGTTCTTGGCAAAGGTGGGCATCAGTCTTGGTGACTGCATTAAGAGCTCTATAATCCACGCAGAATCTAAGTTCTAGATCCGGCCTTTGGTACTAACACAACTGGGCTAGACCATGGACTAGTAGAGGGCTCTATTACCCCGAGATCAAGCATCTTGCTGACCTCACCTTTGATGTGGGTTCTTAACGTTTTCTGACATGCGGTATCCTCTGCTTTTGACAGGCAGACAGTCACCAGTGAGTATCTCATGCTGGCCCCAAGGGTCAAGCCTGGTGAGAGCGAGAACAGAGAGGCAAACTGATTCAACATAGACTTGCACTCTTCTGTTGCTCGGTGTCAGATTGGAGGAGAGATTTACTCCTTCAATTTTTCATCTAAAGGTAAGCCTCTGAGGAGATCCGGAAGAGCTTCACTCTCTTCTTCTTCCTCGGATGATGCTAGAAGCAACGCTCCTACATCAGGTCGTGAGACATACGCTTTAAGTCGGTTGGTGTGAAAGACTGTCGGAGCCTCCTTGGGATTGCCCAAGTCCACCAGATAGTTACCTCTCCGAGTTTACCCACAACTCTGAAGGGTCCCATCCATTTGTCTTGCAAGGCCCTCTGCCTTGTTGGGATCATAACGAGAACGAGCTGGTCTTGAGCGAACTCAACCATGTTAGCCTTTTGATCGTGCCAGTGCTTGACCAATGCTTGTCCAGCTTTCAAGTTATCGCTTGCTTCCGTCATCATGTGTGACATTCTCCTCCGGAGACCTATCACGTAGTCAGTCACTCTGACTGGCTTGGGGAAGGAGCACTCTCCAACCCCTCCTTAATCAGGGCCAATGGACCTCTGACGGGATGACCATAGAGCAGTTCGAAGGGAGAGTAGCCTACTCCCTCCTGAGGACTTCTCTATAAGCAAAAAGAAGGCATGGCATAGAAGGTCCCACTTACGCTTAAGGGTCTTCTAGAGCACCTATCATGCTCTTCATGTTCGGTTGAACCGTTCTACCAACCATTGGTTTGTGGTTGGTAAGCGTTGAGAACTTGTAAGTAACTCCACAGGTTTTCCACATGGCTTTCATGTAGTGGGACATAAAGTTTGACCCCCTGTCAGAGATTACTTCCTTAGGAAACCGACCCTAGTAAAAATACCAAGGAGGGCCTTAGCCACAGCCGGAGCTGTAACAGTCCTCATAGGAATGCCTCAGGATACCTAGTAGCATGGTCTACTACAACAAGTATAAACCTGTTGCCTGAGGAGGTTGGAGGATCAAGGGGACCAACAATGTCAATCCCTACTCTCTCAAATGGGACTCCCACAACTGGGAGAGGCACTAAAGGTGCCACATTCTTGGACCCAACCTTACCAGAGATCTGGCAGGTATGGCAGCTTCTGCAGTGTTTTTCTACTTCGGCCCCCATCTTTGGCCAATAGAAGTAGAGCGAGAGCCTTTCCTTAGTCTTCTTGAAACTCAAGTGACCAGCCAAAGGAATCTCGTGGGCTAACTGCAAGAACTGTGGTCTGTTCTCTTGGGGTACTACAAGTCGTTTGTAGTCTCCAGGTGCAGACTCGGTCGGTTCACTGTAGAAGAGGCCATCTTCCCAGTGCAACCTGTATTTCCCAGGCTCTTGCCCTTCAGCCTGAGCTTCTGCCTGGTGGCGAAGACCTTCCAGAGTTGGACATTCTCTCTGTCCCTTACTGAAGTCTGCCTGCTGGTCCACCTTCTGCCAGTAAAGACTGCAGCTCAGGATGGTCAACAGGATCCAGATCTCCAATGAGTTCTTGGCCTTCCATTAGCTCTTCCTCAGAGTCTAATTCTACCACACAGGGTTGTACCTCCCTCTCAGCCTCAGCTGGAGGTGGAGTTACGGTGTGTAACTTTGACAACCGCGGGGAAGTCCGTGTTGGCTGCACTGGAATGCTGGCTGCTGGTTTCGGGATAGAAGTCTTAGGTTTCCCTTTCGCTTCTGATTTCTTGGAGACAGCGGCCGACAATTCCAGTGGAGCAGGAGTGATTTCTTTCTTCATCATCTCCTGGAGAGTACCGCGCATGGTCCTCTCTCTTGCAGGTCTGGTTAGCTCCTGTAACCGTTTACTAGGAGGTCTGGGAGTATGCGATACAACTCCGAGAGTTTTCAAATCGTTACCCAACAGTACGCGTCCTGGTACCTCACTCTGTATGCTGACAGGTATCTTTACAGTCATGTCGTTACACTGGATGAGAACTGGTAATTGGGGAAGCATCTGCACAGGCCCTCCAGCTAACTTGGTGAGGCGTTTGGGTGCCTTAGCAACATCCTCAGCCTGAAAAAACGATTTATCCACCACAGTTATGCTGGCCCCAGTGTCCCTAATGGCAGGCGTCTCCTGACCATTCACCTGGACACTGTCCTTATAATACTCTTTAGTATTATCGGGGATAGAATTATAGACATCTAAATTCTGTTGTTCCCACAACCCCAGAGATACTAAAGAAACGCTGGCTGAGACTCCAATGGGTTCGTCAGCTAGCAGTAGAAAGTTTCACTTGCCATTTGGACTTCCTCCTCTGGAGCGAAGGCTAAGGAGACAAGCTGGACCCCTGAAGGTTTACCCTTACATCTGGGATCTCCTTTCACGTGTCAGTCGAGCCACAAACAAAGCATTTACCGAATGCTTTCTGGAATGGTGGCTTGTTCTGACCTCCTTCCGGTTTGGCACCAGAAGACACACTATTCTGCTGTGGTTTCCCGGTGGCTTACCCTTCTGGTTTTGTTTGGGGCCCTCTTTGGAATTGGAGTTATTCGAATTCTCTTTGAGTCTTTTTTAGGCTGTTTTCCCTCGTCCTTTTCTGAGTTGCCCCAGAATCCTTGTGAGTAGCCCTGTTGGCAACCCACAAGTCAGCAGCCTTAGCTAGAGCCCTGGAATCTAATTCCTTCGAATCAGCCAAGTGCTGTCTGAGCTCAGGAGAACAGGCATCATAATCGACTCCAACATAAAAAGATTTCGCATACCCTCGTAAGTGTTAACTTTGTAACCCTTAATCCATCCCTCTAAGTTTTTCAACCCTTCACTCACCAGGTAGCCCAAGGGGTACCATCATGCTTTTTGAGGGTTCTAAACCTCTTAAGATACTGGGAAGGGGTCTTCCCGAATCTAGCTATCAAAGCTAGTTTCACACTTTCGTAATCCGTCTTATCCACCTCCCCCAACTCCATTACCACATCAGTCGCAACAGGAGGAAGCCTAGAGAACAACCAGGGAAGCAGCGCGTTCCCGGTGATGTCCTGGAGCCCATGATTGTATTCAAACAGTTTCAACCAATCCAACACATCCAATCTCGGTTCGTACATACCCACTAATTCCTTCGGCATCCGGGGTTTTTTGGGACTGGAGCTCCTAGAGGAACCAGAGGAGAGAGAAGCATTTTCCATAGACAACTTTTTCATCTCTAACTCGTGATTAAGTTCTATTTCCCTGAGTCTTAACTCAGCTTGCTTCTGCTCAGCCTGGGCATTCATCCGTCTGAACTCGAGCTCTTGTTTCGTTCAGATTGAGCCAAGAACCGTTTATATTCTAATTCGAGTCTCATTTTTCAAGTTCAAAATAAGCAGGTTACTTGTGGGACCTGGTATGGGCCCCGTAGGCACAGTTGTAAGGCAGTAGAGGAGCGGGAGACAGTTTCGTTAGCCTCGCCGTCCTCGTCAGCCTCTTCATCGCTATCATCAGAATTACGATTCAGATCAACACCATTACTGTTATCTACAGTTGCTGGAGAGTTTGTTCCTCTGAACCAGTACCCAGACTTTGGTTCGCCAGCAATCTCTCTATCAGTTCTAACTTCTTGCCTTTTACAGGAAGATTCTCTTGTCTACAGAGAGCTCGCAGACTCTCAGTATTTTTATCTGACAAAGACTCTTGGCTGTAAATTTCCATCGTAGACATGTTTTTTGAAAGTTGCTTTTGTAAAGTTTTGTGGTTAGTTGTCCTACAGCGTCGAAAAGCACTCTAAACTGTATACTCGATACTAATCCCACCGCTGTACACCAGTGTTAGGCGGAAACCTGTGCAGTTCCCTCTGGGACCACTGCAAAAGATTTAGGACTACAGGTGTTGCGATGAACCCACTTGGTAGCAGTCTGTACCACACAGATTCAATTGGTAGCTGTGGCTGAGCAGTCAGACTTCTCTCAAGAAAAGTTGGTCAGTATAGGGAGTATACAAGATAGGGCAATTCTTCACAGCAAAACAAGTAAGCACGCAACAAGGCTTAGTATAAAGATAGTAAGTTATTTATTTATAACAGAACGTCTACGAAAAATACTAAGGCAAATCACGGCAAACAAATCAAAATTCAATTACTCTGCGAATGGAATAAAGCTCGATCTCCTGAAACACAATATCGACAACTCTAGGTTCTAACGGCACCACTTATTTTCAGACAGAGGTGTATACCTCAACCTAGATGACACTCGAATATTTAGTGAGAAGGGAGAAAAGAGATAGGCAGGTAATGAAGTCAACACGGTTCGTACTGAAGCGGGTAAAATGCAAGGCAGGAAGGCAATAATCACAATAGATCATAAAGTTCAGCGGCCAGGCCCACTCGGTGAGAGGCAAGGCACGATGTCCCAAAAGTCTCTAGTGGAGATGCATTCAAGTCTTTGTAGCAAATTGTTATCGGCAGATTGAACCAGTTCAGAACAATAAATGAGAAAGCTTGGAGGCGACCCAACGGAACGGAGAGGATTAAGACACCTCACTCGAACCGATCGAAAGGGAAGCCAGGCGGACACGGTACCTTGTTGTGGAGGGCAGCTCCGGCGGGGGCAGTTGTTCCTGGTGGTGGATGCACGTCGGGTCTTTGCCAAGAGTAGAGATGATCTCGTCGTCGAAGAAAAGTGAAGTCCGGTGCACCACCAGGGAAGAGACCAGCCGCGGAGTGCTCCGTCACAAGGCACCACCTTTTGGTCGCGGTACAGGGGTAGTGGCTATCCGGTTGCCGGGTGCTCTGCACGGGCAATTCGACCACTGCGTCCTGAGCGAATAAAAAGCAAAGGGACTGGTTGTTCCCACCAGTCAGGGGAAGAGACTCTCCGGCAGGGAGATCTCCTCTGTCGTCGGGAAGTGGTGAGTCGGTTCCGCAGGGCTCCACCGGAGGTGTCGTCGTCAGGTCGGCTCAGCGTTACCCTCGTCGGATTCTTAGTCCTGTGGCGACTTCTGAAGATCCAGTCCCAAAAGCCTGCTTTTATGCAGACGCCCCCATTCATTCAGCCTAGCTGTCAATCAACACATGCTAAGTGGTGAGCGGGAAGGCTCACCACCTGGGCCAATCACTCCAGAGTGCGACCTGAGTTGGCAAGGCAACTCGGTCCAGGGTGTCTAAACCCCCTCCCACACCCCTGAGTAACCCAGACAGAATGGCACCACTTTGGAGGGTCTCTGTCAGAGGCCCGCCAAAAGTGGAACAAAGGGCTCAACCTTTGGTTTAGGAGTCACAGAGACGAACACAGACGCCATTTTACAAACCGAGTTCTGGCAAAAAATACCATCCGATAAACTTATTTAAGATAAGTAGACGTGGTACGTTAGAGATTAACGAGAAAAAGTATCAATCTCCAACAATGGGACGAATCCCATAGGGTTATGTTCGGGGTCGAACATAACAAGTAGTTTCCACTGCCACCAGCCAAAACTCGACGAGGGGGACGGGACAGTGCCCCCTCGAGTAACAGATCCAGGAGTAATCGAATTACCCCTACTAGTACGTCCACAATAAGATGGTTGTACTAGTTCTGTTAGTAAATTTAGGTCTAGTAAAGCCAATGGTGACTTTACATGCCGGGGAGACAGTAGTCAGTCCCCGGTATGGAGTCTATGGTGGAGGTCCGCTAGGACGCCCCAGTGTCACGACACGTAGGGTGCAGTGTGACACACAAAGAAAAACATATGAGACCCTATGGAGTAAAAGACCCCATAGCCCATCGAACACATTGACATTCAAAGGAATTACACACATACAGGTCCAAGAGTGAGAGAAAAGAGTCACACTCTTGGCAGGATGGATAAGAACAAACTCCAGAAATCCAGCAAAGCTGCTGGGGGACTCACTAGGTTAGGAAATTCAGCCTAAACAGAGAATTCTCCCTAACACTTTCCAAGGCTCGGGCCCCCCTCTCAGGGTGAACCCATTCCAGGGTGCCCTGCCCTTCAAAAAGAAAAGAGAACCCTCCTTAGCGGAATTCGACTTCCATATATCAAACACACCTTTACTGGGGTCTGATGAGCATCGGCATCGGGCGCCTTAACTCGGCATTCGGTTCATCCTGCAGCGCCAGTTCTGCTTAACAAAGTTGCCGACTGGGCACTTGCATTCAATGCCTGGCTCCACGCCAGCGAGACGGGCCACACCCATATGCTTCACCCTCTACCTACAGATTCACACTCAGATGGCACCATCCACCCTCTCTCTATACCCATACCCGATTACCCCATCCCTTCAACATACACATGCTCCCACCCCTCCCATAAACCAACATCCTTCAATCTAGACATACATACCCCATCCCTCTATTCAAACCCAGATGCCCCCTTCCTTCCCAACAGAGTGCTCCAGCCCTCACTCAGACCCAAATGCTCCATCATTCCCTGACATGCCACCATCATTTGCCCTGTCCCGTCATTCCAGATCAACAATTCCCCCTTCTGATCCAGACTCCACCAAGATACCCAATCCCTTCAAGACCCATACAATGATGCCTCAACCTCCCTCCTCACAGCAAGATGCCCCATCCCTCCCCTGACCAATGAGCACCCATCCCTCCATCTAGACCCACACCAATGTGTCCTATGCCGCCCGTCACACCCACAACAATGTCCTCATCCCTCACGACCCACACCCATATGCCCCATCCCTCCCTCCAGATACACACCATGTCCCTATCTCTCCCTCCAGACCTGCACCACTGTGTCCCTATGCCTCCCTCCAGACCCGCACCACTACGCCCCTTCCATCCCTCCATTCTTGCACCACTACGCCCCTTCCCTCCCTCCAGGCTCGCACCACTGTGTCCCTATCCCTCCATCCAGACCCACGCCACTGTGTCCCCATCGTTCCCTCCAGACCCACACCACTTTATGTCAACCCTCCCTCTTGACCCTCACCACTGTACACCACCCTCCCTCCAGACCCACACCACAGTGTCCCTATCCCACCCTCCAGACCTACACCAGTGTCCCTATCCCACCCTCCAGACCCACACCACTGTGTCCCTACCCCACCCTCCAGACCCACACCACTGTGTCCCTATCCCACCCTCCAGACCCACACCACTGTGTCCCTACCCCTCCCTCCAGACATGCACCACTGTGTCCCTATCCCTCCCTCCAGACACACAACACTGTGTCCCTATGCCTCTCTCCAGACCCGCACCACTGTGTCCCTATGCCTCCCTCCAGACATGCACCACTGTGTCCCTATCCCTCCCTCCAGACCCACACCACTGTGTCCCTATGCCTCTCTCCAGACCCACACCACTGTATCCCTATCCCTCCCTCCAGACACGCACCACTGTGTCCCTATCCCTTGCTCCAGACCCACACCAGTGTGCCTATGCCTCCCTCCCTCCCCACACCACTGTGCCCCATACTCTCCTCCATCCCACCACTGAGTCCCTATCCCTCCTTACACCACTGTGTCCCTCCTCCCTCCTTACACCACTGTGTCCATATCCCTCCTTCCAGACCCACACCACTGTTTCCTCCCCACACCACTGTGCCCCTATCCCTCCCTCCCCACTGTGTCCCTATCCCTCCTTACACCACTGTATCCCTATCCCTCCTTACACCACTGTGTTCCCATCCCTCCTTACACCACTGTGTCCCTATCCCTCCTTACACCACTGTGTCCATATCCCTCCTTCCAGACCCATACCACTGTTTCCCTATTCCTCCCTCCAGACCCACACAACTGTGTCCCTATCTCTCCCTCCAGACCCAAACCACTGTGTCCCCAAACCTCCCTCCAGACCCACACCACTATGTCCCTATCCCTCCCATCAGACCCACCCGTAGACCTGCACTACTGCGGCCCAACCGTCCCTGTTCCCAGACCCGCACCACTGTGCCCCAACCCTCCCTGTCCCCAGACCTGCACCACTGTGCCCCAAGCCTTCCCGGTACCCAGACCCGCACCACTGTGCCCCAACCCTCCCTCCAGACTCGCACCATTGTACCCCAACCCTCCCTCCAGAACCACACCACTGTGTCCCTATCCCTCCTTCCAGACCCACGCCACTGTGTCCCCATCGTTCCCTCCAGACCCACACCACTGTACGCCACCCTCCCTCTAGACCCACACCACTGTACGCCACCCTCCCTCCAGACCCACACCACTGTGTCCCTATCCCACCCTCCAGACCCACACCAGTGTCCCTATCCCACCCTCCAGACCCACACCACTGTGTCCCTACCCCACCCTCCAGACCCACACCACTGTGTCCCTACCCCTCCCTCCAGACACACAACACTGTGTCCCTATGCCTCCCTCCAGACATGCACCACTGTGTCCCTATCCCACCCTCCAGACCGACACCACTGTGTCCCTATGCCTCTCTCCAGACCCACACCACTGTGTCCCTATCCCTCCCTCCAGACACTCACCACTGTGTCCCTATCCCTCGCTCCAGACCCACACCAGTGTCCCTATGCCTCCCTCCCCACACCACTGTGCCCCTAGCCCTCCCTCCCCACTGTGTCCCTATCCCTCCTTACACCACTGTGTCCCTATCCCTCCTTACACCACTGTGTCCCTATCCCTCCTTACACCACTGTTTCCCTATTCCTCCCTCCAGACCCACACCACTGTTTCCCTATTCCTCCCTCCAGACCCACACCACTGTTTCCCTATTCCTCCCTCCAGACCCACACAACTGTGTCCCTATCTCTCCCTCCAGACCCACACCACTATGTCCCTATCCCTCCCTTCAGACCCACCTCTAGACCTGCACTACTGTGGCCCAACCGTCCCTGTTCCCAGACCCGCACCACTGTGCCTCAACCCTCCCTGTCCCCAGACCTGCACCACTGTGCCCCAAGCCTTCCCGGTACCCAGACCCGCACCACTGTGCCCCAACCCTCCCTCCAGACTCGCACCATTGTACCCCAACCCTCCCTCCAGACCCACACCACTGTGTCCCTATCCCTCCCTCCAGACCCACACCACTGTGTCCCCATCGTTCCCTCCAGACCGACACCACTGTATGCCACCCTTCCTACAGACCCACATCACTGTGTCCCTATCCCACCCTCCAGACCCACATGAGTGTCCCTATCCCACCCTCCAGACCCACACCAGTGTCTCTACCCCACCCTCCAGTCCCACACCACTGTGTCCCTACCCCACCCTCCAGACCCACACCACTGTATCCCTACCCCTCCCTCCAGACACGCACCACTGTGTCCCTATCCCTCCCTCCAGACACACACCACTGCGTCCCTATGCCTCTCTCCAGACCCACACCACTGTGTCCCTATCCCTCCCTCCAGACACACACCACTGTGTCCCTATCCCTCGCTCCATACCCACACCAGTGTCCCTATGCCTCCCTCCCTCCCCACACCACTGTGCCCCTATCCCTCCCTCCCCACTGTGTCCCTATCCCTCCTTACACCACTGTGTCCCTATCCCTCCTTACACCACTGTTTCCCTATTCTTCCCTCCAGACCCACACCACTGTTTCCCTATTCCTCCCTCCAGACCCACACAACTGTGTCCCTATCTCTCCCTCCAGACCCATACCACTGTATCCCCAACCCTCCCTCCAGACCCACACCACTATGTCCATATCCCTCCCCTCAGACCCACCCCTAGACCAGCACCACTGTGCCCCAACCCTCCCTGACCCCAGACCTGCACCACTGTGCCCCAAGCCTTCCCGGTACCCAGACCCGCACCACTGTGCCCCAACCCTCCCTCCAGACTCACACCATTGTACCCCAACCCTCCCTCCAGACCCACACCACTGTTTCCCTATCCCTCCCTCCAGACCCACACAACTGTGTCCCTATCTCTCCCTCCAGACCCACACCACTGTCTCCAACCCTCCCTCCAGACCCACACCAGTGTCCCCAGCCCTCCTTCCAGACCCACACCATGTCCCTATCCCTCCCTCCAGACCCACCAATGTGCCCCAAACCTGTCCCTAGACCTGCACTACTGCACCTCAGCCCTCCCTGTCCCCAGACCCGCACCACTGTGCCCCAAGCCTCCCTGTCCCCAGATCCACACCACTGTGCCCCAACCCTCCCAGTCTCCAGACCCGCACCACTGCGTCCCAACCCTCCCTGTCCCCAGACCCACACCACTGTGTCCCTACCCCTCCCTCCACACCCGCATCACTGTGTACCTATCCTTCCCTCCAGACACGAACCACTGTGTCCCTATTCCTTGATCCAGACCCACACCACTGTGCCCCTATGCCTCTCTCCAGACCCACACCACTGTGTCCGTATGCCTCTCTCCAGACCCACACCACTGTGTCCCCATCCCCCCCTCCAGACATGCACCACTGTGTCCCTATCCCTCGCTCCAGACCTGCACCACTGTCTCCCTATCCCTCGCTCCAGACCTGCACCACTGTGTCCCTATCTCTCCTCCAGACCCACTGTGTCCCATCCCTCCCATCAAGCCAAAACTGCTGTCCCATCCCTCGCTCCAGACCTGCACACATCGTCTCCCTCTCCTCTCTCCAGACCTGCACCACTTGTGTCCCTAATCTCTCCCCCAACCCACCTGTCCCCACCCTCCCATCAAGCCAAAAAAAAAAAAAAAAACCTACTTCCAGGCCCAACACCAGTGCCCCAACCCTTCCTACAGACCCACCACTTCCCCAACAGCCCCTCTAGACTCACACCAAATGCTACCCCAACCTCTCCCCAGACCCACACCATTGTACCCCATACCTCCCCCAGACCCACACCATTGTTACCCTATCCCTCCCCCAGACCCACACCACTATGTTACTATCCCTCCTCCAGACCCACACCAATGTCCCCATCCCCCATCAGACCCACAGCAATGTCCCCTCTCCATCCATTCAGACCCCCAAGATGCCCATCCCTCCCTCTAGACCAATACCACAATGCTCCATCCTCCCTCCACATAGCAAGATGCCCCATCCCCTTGCAACAGATGCCCATGTGCCGATCCTGAATCACACACAGATAGCCCCAGCCAACCCCCTCTAAACCACCCATCCTAGTATGCCCCATCCCCCAGACCCACACCAATGTGCCACATCCCCTCCTTCCAGACCCACACCAATAAGACCAATGTCCCCGTCCCTCCCATCAAACCCACACCAATGTGGTCCCGCCCCCTCCCTCCAGAGCCACACCAAGATGCCCCAATCCACCCTCCCAACCCACACCTAGATGACCCATGCCACCCTCCAGACCCACTGTGCCCCATCTCTCCCTCCAGAAACACACCCATGTTCCCCATCCCTCCCAAAACACACTGATGTGCCCACACCACCTCCCTCCAGAGCCACACCAAGATGCCCTATCCCACAATCCCAACCCACACCTAGATGTCCCATGGCCACCCTCCAGACCCACTGTGCCCCATCTCTCCCTCAGGAAACACACCCATGTGCCACATCCCTCCCCCCAGACCCACACCAATGTGCCTCACCCCTCCCATCAAACCCACACCAATGTGCCCCACCCCATATCAAACCACACCAATGTGCCCTCAGACCAACACCAATGTGCCCCTATGCATTGCAGAACCCACCAAGATGCCACCATCCCTCCATCCATACAGCAAGATGCCCCCATCCCGCCCTCCAGACCCACACCTAGATGAACCATCCCTCCCCCAGTCCCACAATGTGCCCCCATCACCTCCCTCCAAAGCCACACCAAGATGCCCCGTCCCACCCCACACCTAGGTGACCCATGCCACCCTCCAGACCCACTGTGCCCCATCTCTCACTCTGGAAACACACCCATGTGCCCCATCCCTCCCCTAGACCCACACCAATGTGGTCCCACCCCCTCCCTCCAGAGCCACACCAAGATGCCCCATCCCACCCTCCCAACCCACACCTAGATGACCCATGGCACCCTACAGATCCACTGTGCCCCATCTCTCCCTCTGGAAACACCCCCATGTGCCCCATCCCTCCCCTAGACACACACCAATGTGGTCCCACCGCCTCCCTCCAGAGGCACACCAAGATGCCCCATCCCACCCTCCCAACCCACACCTAGATGACCCATGCCACCCTCCAGACCCACTGTGCCCCATCACTCCCTCCGGAAACACACCCATGTGCCACATCCCTCCCCCTAAACCCACACCAATGTGCCCCATCCCTCCCATCAAACCCACACCAATGTGGTCCTACCGCCTCCCTCCAGAACCACACCAGATGCCCCAACCAACCCTCCCAACCCACACCTAGATGACCCATGCCACCCTCCAGACCCACTGTGCCCCATCTCTCCCTCTGGAAACACAACCATGTGCCCCATCCCACCCCCTAAACCCACACCAATGTGCCCCCATCCCCTAACTCCAGAGCCACACCAGGATGCCCCATCCCACCCTCCCAACCCTCACCTAGATGACCCATGCCACATCCAGACCCACTGTGCCCCACCTCTCCCTTCTGAAACCCGCCCATGTGCCCCATCCCTCCCCCCAGACCCACACCAATGTGCCCCATCCCTCCCTTCAAACCCACACAAATGTGCCCCCACCAACTCCCTCCAGAGCCACACCAATATGCCCCATCCTACCCTCCCAACCCAAACCTAGATGACCCATGACGCTCTCCAGACACACTGAGCCCCATCTCTCCCTCCAGACCCACACCCATGTCCCCCATCCCTCCCCCAGACCCACACCAATGTACCCCAAACCCACACTACTGTCCCTATCCCCCACTCAGACCCACACCATGTTTCTATCCCTCCCTCCAGCCCTACACCAATGTGCCCCTTCCGCCAGACCCACACCAATGTGTCGCTTCCTGCCAGACCCACACCAGCGTGCCCCTATCCATCCATTCAGACCCCAACAAAATGCCCCATCCCTCCCTCTATACCAATACAATAATGCCCCATCCTCCCTACACATAGCAAGATACCCCTTCCCCTTGCAACAGATGCCCATGTTCCGATACTGAATCACACGCAGATAGCCCCAGCCAACCCCCTCTAAAACCACCCATTCTAGTATGCCCCAGACCCAGACCAATGTGCCCCATCCTCTCCTTCCAGACCCACACCAATATGCGGCCATCCCTCCCCAGACCAATGTCCCCGTCCCTCCCATCAAACCCAAACCAATGTGCCCAGCCCCCACATCAAACCCACACCAATGTGCCACAAGACCAACACCAATGTGCCCTATGCATTGCAGACCCCACCAAGATGCCACCATCCCTCCATTCACACAGCAAGATGCCCCCATCATGCCCTCCAGACCTACACCTAGATGAACCACCCCCCAGTCCCACAATGTGCCCCATCCAAAGCCACACCAAGATGCCCCGCCCAACCCACACCTAGATGACCCATGCTACCCTCCAGACCCACTGTGCCCCATCTCTCCCTCCGGAAACACACCCACGTGCCCAGTCCCTACCCCCAGACCCACACCAATGTGCTCCATCCCTCCCATCAAACCTATACCAATGTGCCCCCACCCCCTCCCTCTAGAGCCACACCAGGATGCCCCATGCCACCCTCCCAACCCACACCTAGATGACCCATGCCACCCTCCAGACTCACTGAGCCCCATCTCTCCCTCTGGAAACAAACCCATGTGCCCCATCCTTACCCCCAGACCCACACCAATGTGCTCCATCCCTCCATCAAACCCATACCAATGGGCTCCCACCCCTTCCTCCAGAGCCACACCTAGATGACCCATGCCACCCTCCAGACCCACTGAGCCCCATCTCTCCCTCTGGAAAAACACCTATATGCTCCATCCCTCCCATCAAACCCATACCAATGTGCCCTCACCCCCTGCCTCCAGAGCCATACCAAGATGCCCCATGCCACCCTCCCAACCCACACCTAGATGACCCATGCCACCCTCCAGACCCACCGAGCCCCATCTCTCCCTCCGGAAACACACCTATGTGCCACATCCCTCCCACTAAACCAACACCAATGTGCCACATCCCTCCCATCAAACCCACATGAATGTGCCCCGTCCACCTCCCTCCAGAGCCACACCAAGATGCCCCATCCTACCCTCCCAACCCACACATAGATGGCCCATACCACCCTCCAGACCCACACCCATGTCCCCCCATCCCTCCCCAGACCCACACCAATGTACCACAACCCTCCCTGCAAACCCATACCACTGTCCCTATCCCCCCCAGACCCACACCACTATGTTCCTATCCCTCACTCCAGAAACACACCAATGTGCCCCCTTCCTCCAGAACCACACCAATGTGCCCCATCCCACCAGACCTACACCAGCATGCCCTATCCAACCATTCAGGCCCCACCAAGATGCCCCATCCCTCCCTCTAGTCTAGACCAATACCATAATGCCCCATCCTCCCTCCATAGCAAGATGCCCCTTCCCCTTGCAACAGATGCTCAGCCGGAGTTGACCCCTCTAAAAACACCCATCCTAAACACACCCTCATGAAAGATTAAATTACTCTATTAGTCCCCTTTGATCAGTTAAACACCACCATCCACTGTCTCCCTGTTCCTTTTCTTAGCCCTCCATACCTTTCATGATGAATAGCTGAACGTGATTTTTAAAATAAATGTAATTTCCCGATTCCCTCTGGAAATTCGGGGGTTTGCAGGAACGTTCACGGTATCTTGGAAGAAAATGCTAATTGTATTTGCAGGCAGCCAAGAGCACACGGATTGCAGCTGCTCCTGCAGCCTGGCAGCCAGAGCCTTGCCCAGACAAGACCAAGTCCGACGCTCCAGGATCTCATAGAAACGTTCCCGGTATTCAAAATAAAATGCCCACTACAAGCCAAAGGCATTCAGTGTACTTTTACCGGCAGCCGCAACCTGAATGCACCGACTGCCGCAGCCTTCCCGCTTCCCGAATCCCGAATCCCGCTGCATCCCGAGCAAGAAAGTGCCCCAGAACCGCTTCATTGCTCCAACGGAAATCACAGGGATGACATCACAGACCACGTGATGAAGAGTGGGCGGGCCGTTGCTATGGTCCTTTTCTCGGATGGGAACTAGTCGCTACCATAGGATAACCCCTCCAAGTACCATCCATCGCTGCGCTTCCTTCCCCCTGCCCCCAATGCAGTGAACCCTCCTGCAGTGTGCCCTCACGCCCACTCCCTCACCCGCCTCACCGGTGTGCCTGGTCTGAAAGCAACAAAATAAGCCCCATGCCCCTTCAAAATAACCCCCAAAACATAAGGATTCGTGAGAAAAATGCCCACCCATAAATAATGATAAACAATAACATAGAAAAGTAGCCCCCAGGCATTCTAATCAAATATATATGAACATGAGTAAAAAATAAAGACATATTTGGTCATGTTATTGTTAAAGGATATTTGAACCGGGCACTATCACCAACGGAGTGGCGCTCTGGCTTCTCGGTGGAGGTGAGTTAGTGGGAATAAACAGGGAAAAAGTGCAAGAGAGCAGTGTTGGCAGCCTCAACCCGGTTAACACCGTTCGCTGGGCTTCAGGTGTTTTACGGTCGGTGGTAGCCATCGTGTACTGTTGTGCGAGTCTGTGTGTGGTTTGTTTTATTGTTGCGGTGTAGTGAAGTTTGTGCGGTTTGTTGTGCTATAGGCTTGTGGTTGTGTTTGGTTAGAGTTTGAAAGGTGTAAGCGGAGGTGTGACATTTTCAGTGGATTGGTTATTGTCAACTCTGTCTAGAAGCAATGTGCTAAATTTCCATGTTTCTTCTAGGTGTGGCGCGCAAACAACTCTGTACCTCCATCCAGATCCAGCACTGGCCGACACTCACAATCCCCTCCACATATGACACCAACCAATATTAACAGCTGCGTCCAAATTCGTCCCGGCCCACCTTTGAAACCTGTCTATATGTGAGGCAAGCAAGTGTTCGCGATTCCATCCAAGTCAGACCTCAACAGCATTCCCAATGCTGTCCAGACGCGGCATCGGTCAAGAATCGCTACTCCATCTAGATGTGGCAAAGGCCGGCACTCACAAACCTATCCAGCTTCTCACGGAGGCTACCGCTCACAACCCCATCCAAGCCTGGCATATGCCAACATTCACAATTATGTCTAGGCGCGGCGTCTGCCATCATCCATAATTCTGTTAGGGTCTGGCCCATGCCAACGTCCACAACTCCGTCCAAATGTGGCAACCGCCAACATTCACGATTCCATCTAAGTTTGGGACTTGGTAGCGTTCACAGAGTGGGTGAGGTTGATGGGTGGAGTTGGGCAGGGATGCTAATTTCTGTCCTCATAGGGTTGTCGTTTGTGTCCTATTCCACCAAGGGTCATCTCTCTTGTTATTGTAGGATTTTCCCTTAGACGGTTCTGGGTGTTGTCTGTGTCATCCTAAATTCTGTCAACCTGTTCTTTATGTTTCCTGCTTGATTGTTTATTTTAATTTGATTCTGCAGTGTTGACGAGCCAGGTTTTTAGTAGTTCTTTTACTACTAAACAACCCACAGCTGAAAATAAAGCCTGCTTCTCAGCGTTGACAAATATCTACAAATAAATTATCCAAGCCGCGAGAGCCTTTGCTTATAAATTAAAGTTACTCACCGTAGTGGCCAGAGTACTCATAGTTGTTAGGCAAGATTGTGTGCAGTATCCTTTGGAAGACTACAGAAACCTTGACCTCCTGGCAATAGGGAACACAACCTTTGGTATAAGTCTGTACTACACAGGTTGGTAGTGTGGCTGAGTAGTCAGACTCATCTCAAGAGGGATCAATGTGAGAAGTAGGGTTATAACACTGAGTTTCAGTGACAGTTAGTCAAATAAACACTTACACTCAAGGTTTCTTAAACAATTATGAATTTATTTAACAGTCATTTATATAAGCCTTCATCAGAAGGGAGCAAAACCTGTGACACCTGTTGCGGGGTATGTTTGGCTTCATACCCAACTGTTCACCACGCAAATCCAGATGCCCATTCACACCCATTGCGTGCCCTTACCTGTGCACAATACACATGTTAAATGTTAAAGGTATTTGTAATGCGCACCGTCATCAACGGAATTGGACCCCAGGCGCTTAGGCAGATCTGTAAACGAGAAGGCGGGTTGGGTTAGTAAGGTGAAGCGGGAGTAGGATAGTGAGAGAAGTGGTGTCCTGTTGGCTTTAGTTCGGTTTACACCGTGCACCGAGCTTTGGTGCGAATATCGTATCGATATCAGTCCTCGTGTGCTGTTGGTGCGGCTTTTGTGTTGTTTGTTTGTTGCTGCGATGTGGTGAAGTGCGTGCGGATTGCTGTGCGAGAGGGGGTTGTGTGGGATTTCGTATGAGTTAAGTATGTAGACATTTTGAGCTCTTTTGGTTAGTGGGTTGTATGTCTCGTAGCTGATCTTGGCAGTTTGGCTAAATGCCTAGATTTCAGAATCCTGTATGGTGTGGGAGAGTCCCAGGTCTCACAATACACTACGTTTCACCATACAACAGACAAAGATGTATGCCCCAGCTAGGTTTGAGTGTCCTGCAAAGTGGTGCAGAAGCCCAGGTTTCGTAACGCATTACGTTTTTCACCCTACAGTAGACAAAAATGGAGGCTATACCTAGATTTGAGAGTCCTGTATAGTGGGGGAAAGGACTAGGTTCCACAATAAGTGGGTTTCAACATATAATAGACAGAGATGGAGGCAACACCTAGATTCGAGAATCCTATAAAGTGGGGGGGGGGTGGCTAGGTTTCACAATACTTTGCGTTTCACCATATAGTAGACAAAGATGGAGGCTATGCCTAGATTTGAGAATCCTGTAAAGTGGGAGGGGGCCCAGGCCTCACAATACATTACGTTTCACTATACAGTAGAAAAAGATGGAGGCTATACCTAGGTTTCAGAGTCCTGCAGAGTGGATGCGACGCACGCTAATGTTCACAATTCTAACAAATGTTGCACTTGCTAATATTCATAATTCTATCACAGTGAAGCACTTGCTAACATTCAAAATTCTATCTAAGTGTAGCACTTGCTAACATTCACAATTCTATCTAAGTGTAGCACTTGCTAACATTCACAATTCTGTCTCGATGGGACGCAGGCTAATGTTCACAATACTATCTAAGTGTGGCACTTGCTAACATTCACAATTCTATCTAAGTGTGGCACTTGCTAACATTCACAATTCTGTCTCGATGGGACGCAGGCTAATGTTCACAATTCTAACAAATGTTGCACTTGCTAATATTCATAATTCTATCTAAGTGAAGCACTTGCTAACATTCAAAATTCTATCTAAGTGTAGCACTTGCTAACATTCACAATTCTGTCTCGATGGGACGCAGGCTAATGTTCACAATTCTATCTAAATGTGACACTTGCTAACCTTCACAATTGTTTCTAAGAGTGGCACTTGCTAACATTCACAATTCTGTCTTGATGCAACGCAGGCTGATGTTCACAATTCTAACAAATGTTGCACTTGCTAATATTCATAATTCTATCTAAGTGAAGCACTTGCTAACATTCAAAATTCTATCTAAGGGTAGCACTTGCTAGCATTCACAATTCTGTCTCGATGGGACGCAGGCTAATGTTCACAATACTATCTAAGTGTGGCACTTGCTAACATTCACAATTCTATCTAAGTGTGGCACTTGCTAACATTCACAATTCTGTCTCGATGGGACGCAGGCTAATGTTCACAATTCTTACAAATGTTGCACTTGCTAATATTCATAATTCTATCTAAGTGAAGCACTTGCTAACATTCAAAATTCTATCTAAGTGTAGCACTTGCTAACATTCACAATTCTGTCTCGATGGGACGCAGGCTAATGTTCACAATTCTAACAAATGTTGCACTTGCTAATATTCATAATTCTATCTAAGTGAAGCACTTGCTAACATTCAAAATTCTATCTAAGTGTAGCACTTGCTAACATTCACAATTCTGTCTCGATGGGACGCAGGCTAATGTTCACAATGCTATCTAAGTGTGGCACTTGCTAATATTCACAATTCTATCTAAGTGTGGCACTTGCTAACATTCACAATTCTATCTAAATGTGGCACTTGCTAACCTTCACAATTGTTTCTAAGAGTGGCACTTGCTAACATTCACAATTCTGTCTCGATGCAACGCAGGCTGATGTTCACAATTCTAAGTGTGGCGCTTGCTAATATTCACAATTCTATCTAAGTGTGGCACTTGCTAACATTCACAATTCTGTCTGGGTGTGACGCAGGCTAATGGTTAATGATATATTAACCATATATAAAGAAGGAGGCTACGCCTAGTTTTGAGAGTCCTGTATAGTGGGAGAAAGGCCCAGGCTTCATAATGCAGCAGGTTTCAGATTATAGTACAGTAAGTTTAGTTTTATAGCAGACACAGATGGATCGAGATACCTATACTTGAGAGTAAATTTATAATGGGCGATTGCTAGTGCTGAGTATTCCCTAAGAGAGTGATGCAGGTGACATTCGCCTGGCAAGCTATGTTATGAGGTAAGGTAATGTAGAGTGGCAGGGCTTTCTGGAGTAGAGTAATTGCTCTACTCCCCACCCATGCCACACTTACTTTGGTGGTTACTGCTGGTTGACGGCTGGTCACTGCCTTCACTGGCTTAGGGTGACCAGACGTCCCGGTTTTCCCGGAACAGTCAGGGGAAATGACCCTGCGTCCCCGGGTCCCAGGATTTTTTAAATTTGAAAAACCCCATCCAGGGTTTGCAAGGTGGGCGGCTACAGTGCCTATTTTTGCCGGGGCCCGATTTCGAAATCCCAAAATTGGGTCCTGTCGCAACTCTTCCTGCACGAATGGGGGCGTGAAATGCTTTTCATGCCCCCATTTCCTCCCCCTTGCCCTCCCCGGCGCTCTCCTCCAATAAGAGGAGGGTGCCTGTGAGCACACCCCCCCCCACAAAAGGCCAGCGACATAGATGTAGGATTACAGTTTTATTTGTATTTATGGTAGTCCTACTTCTATGTCCATGGCCTGTCCTTTTTTTTATCTGGTCACCCTACACAGGCTTCCCCTGCTAACACCTGTGGACACTGTTTGGAGCTGCCATTGTTGGAACCACCCTTTCTCTTGGGGCCCTTAGCCGCAGGGGATGCCGGGCAGGGGGCTGCCCTTGGAGGGTTCATGATATGGAGAGGAGGGGCCAATCACGGCGCGTGAGAGGGCAGGGAGGTGGGATTGGGGCTTGCAAGGGGAAGGAAGCATGTGGAGTGGGGGACTGAAGCGCCGAGCGTGCTGCATGTGCATTTTCCCAAATTAAAGCACAAAAAGTTATTTGGACAGGCTCTAGGGCTCGGGCCTGGAGTATAACTCACCTTGGCCGCATGGAAGTTCCCAATGGTGCCGGCAAGGACGCAGCGTGCCGGGTTGTTGTTTGGATGGGGAGCTTGGGCCAATCAGGGCGCGTGTGAGGGCAGAGAGGCGGGATTGGGGCTTGCAAGGGGAAGGAATCATGGGGAGTGGGGGACTGAAGCACAGAGCGCGCTGTATGTGTATTTTCCGAAATTCAAGCATAAAAAGTTATTTGGTCAGGCTCTAGTGCTCGGACCTGGAGTATAACTCACCTTGGCCGCATGGTAGTTCCCAATGGTGCCGGCGAGGACGCAGTTTGCCGGTTTGTTGCTTGGATGGGGAGCTTGGGCCAATCAGGGCGCGTGGGAGGGCAGGGAGGCGGGATTGGGGCTTGGAAGGGGAAGGAATCATGGGAAGTGGGGGACTGAAGCGCTGAGCGCGCTGTATGTACATTTTTTTTAAATTAAAGCACAAAAAGTTATTTGGACAGGCTTTGGGGCTCGGGCCTGGAGTATAACTCACCTTGTCAAAAATAGAACGCTGTGTCTTTCAAAGATCAGACACCTACAGCGGGTCAATTGCAAAACCCTACTGTTCTCTACTGCCTAGGACCATTAAGACAGTATCCTTGTAATATGTAAAGAGAGCAGAACAATTAGGAAACAAATAGCAGGAAAAAGCATAGTGTTGCCCCCCTAAAAACAGAAATCTCAGGTATACAAAAATACATATTTTATTGAGAATACACATCAAATGTTTGAAAAGGTATATTCTTTAAACATACTGAAAACCAGGTATATACACAAACAACTGTTACGTAAATCATACAGTTGTCAGAAATACATACATAAGACAAAAGACATTAACCTAGTATAACACAACCAACATTAAACGTAGAAAAATCCAGAAGAATTAATTTGTTGTGTATTTAAACATGACCCAACATGTTTCTGTCCAGTGACCCATTGGTGTCTGACATTCATCAGGGGTAATATATTCTTCCAATTCGGAACGTAAAAGTTCATGTCATTCCTGGTCAGGATCAATCTTCATGGAAATCTATAGGGAAACATTCACACTTGAGTACCACAGACATACCGGGGACACCTTTATCTAACACATTTTTTTAGATCAGACTATGCAAGCCCCAAAGATCATCAATGTAGCATCAAACAGTGTTTTTATAATATAAAACACCCCTATACACAGTCCCCAAATCGACTTTATAGCACATACAAATGTAGCCCATTACCTTGTAATGCACAAATTTCAAATTCCGCAAAATGGAACAAATGGAAGGACCCTTCTATTTGGATCGCATCAATCATATGGAACAATCCCTTCACTGGGCACGAGGTAGGTATACTGTACAGAAAAAACCACAAACATACAACACCAAAACATCACTCGATACTCAAAAACTAACCATAAGTATGACCAACAGTTCCATTCATTGCGCACCTCGTACCTTCAGTTATATGGCACAGAGAGTGTAGATCAAAATAGCGCGAGGACCCCAAAGTGTCATCTCCACAATCCTCTTTATAATACACTTGCGGTTTCTACCGCTATGAATGGCTCTACACCTTATCAGGTCTACAAACAAACAAAAGTAGAGACAGCAAAAGTAAAAAATACCGCTCAACAATCACAAAACAATGTAATACATTGTAGTCCAAATATCTGCTCCATGCACACTACGGGTTCATGATCCACACTGGGTGACGCGAGAACACACCTCCGACATCTACGCCCAAGCATCATATGTATATGGCAACTAGCGAAACATCATGTTAAATGAAACCACATGACATGTCCCTGCTTTCCACATTGGGTGACCCCAGAAAAAGCCTCCGACATCTACCCCCTCGTATCACATGCATGTGGCAACCAGCGAATCATCATGTTAAATTAAACCACGTACCATTTTCCTACTTTCACTTTGGTTCTATATGCACTCACCAGCACTGTGCTGCGACCAGCCCAATCTCGTCCTTCACTTCAAAACGCCTAGACAACCATACCGCGGTTCATACTCCATTCAGTACCACTCACTCCCAGACATGCTCAGAAATAGAAAAGCAATCCGGAAGTGACGTTACGGCACACCACCTCCAAGAGTAGACAGAAAAAATGGATCATTGATGTCTGGGATGTCAAAAACAAAGTCAAAACACTTGCCCAACATGAACGAGTCCAAACAGATCCAATGTTGTCAAAAGTGACATTCTTCACACACCTGTAAATGACTCATAGTGGTATACATAGGATCCTGGGCGCCACCTCTATGTACTAATCAAAATGTAGTAGAGCAGAACAACCTCTAAGTAAAAAGGACACATCTCATGAGAAAATACATGTGCATAATTGTGATTTTGTCTATCGTCTCAAAAGACTATGGGCCTCATTACACGGAATGCAGTAATGGTTAACGGCCACCGTTAATGGTAACGGTGACCGTTAACCATTACCGCCTTACTACGAGGTCCCTTAGCGGGTTGGTGCTTTAACGCCTGCTTTTTGCAGGCGTTAAAAACCAACCCGCTAAGGGACCTCGGAGCTAATTACGGCACCGCAAAATTGCGGTGCCGTAATCAGCACCTTCCCCATTCCCATAGAGCCCTATGGGGCAGAAATGGGAATGGGAAAGGGCAATGGCGGAAGGGGGATTTACCGCCCCACCAACCTTGGAATGGGGCAGTAAATCCCCTTTCCGCCAAGGCGGTGCCGGTATTTTACCAGCATGAGCCATGGCGCTAATAGCGCCATGGCTCACCGCCTTCCGTGTAATGAGGCCCTATGTTTATAATATCACACATTTGTTCAAAGAAGATTTTTTACACAGAATTATTTGTACAATTGTACATAAAGTCGTGAACTTCCTTGTTAGATTGTTCAACATCAAAGGACCGGACCTCGGTGATACATCGAAAAACAGGCAAACATTTACCACATCACAGGGGTGCACTGGCTCAAAAAACACCAGGCACAGGAGCTGTAAAATGGCTATATCTCAAAGGTACATGTTCCAAAGCAAACAGCCCACATGATATTTAGAAGGTGTATATAAACAACCGTATCTATATATGGACGGTATGCCACTCAATTCCCTCGTTCAGACCAATTTTGTGGCTCCTGACTTTAAAGATACATTTTTGCTCTAAAGACACCAGTTTTTTATTGGTGATTTCCTTTGTGGGGCCATGTACCCATTTCAGGATTATCCATCGTAGGTCTTCATGTGTATGACCTTTTTCGCTGAAGTGTTTCACCATAGGGGCCTGCAACACTTTAGCCTTAATGCAGATCCTGTGCTCAATCATCTGGGTCTTACATTTGAAGTTGGTTTTTCCAACATACTTCAACCCACATGGACACGTTATCATGTAGACTACGTTCGTGCTGTTACAATTGCAAAATTCAGTGATGTTCCACATGTAATCTAAACCAATGTCTACTTCCCTGACAACTGAAGTATATTTACACATGATACAACACCCACAAGGGTGATTACCCACTACATTGGGGAAACCCCATAAGGTCGATTGTTTGACTATCGATCTTTTTTCTCTCTTATGTCATTTCTAATGATCACATTCCTCAGACTCTGGATTTTTTGTAAGGCTACTAACAGTGTGGGTTTGTCCTTGTAGATTTTTTTCCAGTTCCAGAACCAACAAAATAGGTTTCTTAAATTCACTCAAGAAATCCAGGAGCATGAGATCTATTTCCTTGATATTACCAGCTTTCATCAGGCAGGCCAACTACGAGTGAAACCTTACAGCAAAAGTACTGATCGCAATGGCCTTTTACATTTTTCTAGTCACCATGCACAACACATAAAATGTAATTTACCTTTTGGGCAGTTTTTGAGGCTTAAACGGAATAGTAGCCTCAAAGAAGACTTTGTGGACAGTGCCAATGTGCTACATAAAAAACTTGTGGCACGAGGATATCCAGTAAGTTTGGTGAAACGGTCAGCTAAACAGGCTTACAACAACAATCGCGAGTTCTTGCTTGAAGAAACACCCAGAGAAAACAAGAAACAAAATAATCTAGTGGTTGTGAACACCTTTACCGACCTATCATACAAAGTCAAGAATGTCATTTCAAAGAACTGGAGGTGGTGTGACGTAACGTCACTTCCGGATTGCTTTTCTATTTCTGAGCATGTCTGGGAGTGAGTGGTACTGAATGGAGTATGAACCGCGGTATGGTTGTCTAGGCGTTTTGAAGTGAAGGACGAGATTGGGCTGGTCGCAGCACAGTGCTGGTGAGTGCAGATAGAACCAAAGTGAAAGTAGGGAAATGGTACGTGGTTTCATTTAACATGATGATTCGCTGGTTGCCACATGCATGTGATACGTGGGCGTATATGTCAGAGGTGTGTTCTTGCGTCACCCAATGTGGATCATGAACCCGTAGTGTGCATGGAGCAGATATTTGGAGTACAATGTATTTCATTGTTTTGTGATTGTTGAGATGGTATTTTTTACTTTTGCTGTCTCTACTTTTGTTTGTTTGTAGACCTGATAAGGCGTAGAGCCATTCATAGCCGTAGAAACCGCAAGTGTATTATAAAGAGGAGGGTGGAGATGGCGCTTTGGGGTCCTCGCGCTACTTTGATCTACACTCTCTGTGCCATATAACTGAAGGTACGGGGTGCACAATGAATGAAACTGTTGGTCATGCTTGATATGATATGATATGGCAAGAGAGGGGGACAGAGGGATGACACACAACAATCTTACTAGGCCAGGTGTCATTCAGATCGTGCAAGTGCATGGGAAGGGTAGGGGGAGAAGTGCATGGGGGAGGACAGTGCAGTACACGGGATAAGAATAAATAACAACAAGTGAAAAGTACGGCCAGCCGGTGGCAAGTGTAGGGTAAGTGCAGACATCAGGTGTCAAGTTCTGGAAGTGGGACTGTAGGGATACAGAAACAGTCTCCAAGTGCTGGGGTTGCCAGGAAGGCAGTGCAGGAGTGCGACTGGAGGTGGGGAGACCTGGGCCAGAGATCAGAGGGTAGCCAGGTAACCAGTGCAATTTCAATGTCAGCCAGGAAGTCAGCAAGGGAGAGGAGGAGAAAAAGCAGAAGCAAAGAGAAAGGCTTTGAGAAGCTTCCACAACTGAAGTTGATTCTCCTCAAGTTTCAGGGGGGCAGGGAGGCTGTTCCAGAGAGAGGCCCCAGTCGAAGAAAGAGATCTACCACCAACGTGTTGCTTGAAGAAGCGACTGACCCTGAGGGAGTTAGAGGCAGAAGAGCGAAGAGCCGAGAAGGAAGGTATTTAGGAAGAGAGAGTTGAAGGTATTGAGTCCCCAGGCCCCAGAAGGCCTTGTGGACAATGCAGAGAGTTTTGAACTTAATCCTCGCAGAGATTTCAGTCCTGGAGAGATATGATCCCTGGGCTTGAGGCCAAGAACAAGTCTCGCAGTTCTGTTCTGGATAAGTTGCAGGGGGCGGAGGGTAGAAGCAGGCAGATTTAGAAAGAGGCTGTTACAGTAGTGCAGCCTAGAGAGAACCAGAGCTCTGGAGACAGTGCGCTTCTGGGGGAAGGAGAGGAAAGGAAGAATACCTCTGAGGAGGTGCAGCTGGTAGTGTGACTTCTTAGAAACGTTAGAGATGTGAGAAGAGAAGGAGAGTGTAGAGTCGAAGATGACCCCGAGGTTTTTAGCCTTTCAGGTGGGATCAGGAAGAGGGCCAAGGGCGGCCGGCCAGAGAGCTTCAGAAAAGGAAGGAGCGGGTGTGCCGATGAGGAGAATCTCAGTCTTACTGGCATTAAGGCAGAGGTCATTGGCGGCACAGCACTCCTGGATAGCAGACAGACAGTCAGAGATGAGAGAAGTAGAGGAGGAGGCCGAGGGTAGCCTGAAGATGAGTTGGGTGTCATCCGCATAACACTGAAAGTTGGGGCAGAGAGCGGCGATGCAGCGAGCCAGGAGTGCCGGGTATTGGTTGAACAGCCAGGGAGAGACATTAGAACCCGGGGGGACACAGGTAGAGAAAAAGATAGTAGAGAGGAAGGACCCAAGTTGGACCTGGGAGGGACGGTCAGGGAGGAAAGAATTCAGCCACGCCAGAGCCTGACTAGTGATACCAAGGTTATCACAGAGACGGGTGAGCAGGATTGCATGGCTGACAGTGTCAAAGGCAGAGGAGAGATCAAGCAGAATGAGGACATAAGGGGTATTAGAGTCAAGGTTGGAGAGCAGGTCTTCATGGATGTTCAGGAGAGCAGTTTACATGCTTCTGGCAGCTCTGAAGCCAGACTGTTGGTCATGAAGACAACCAACAGATTCAGTGTGGAGATTAAGCTGGGAGAAAGCCAGTTTCTCCAGGAGCTTGCCCAGGAAGGGAGTGATGGAGATTGGGCGATAGTTGGCTGGGCAAGAGGGGTCGGCAGTGGGTTTCTTAAGAAGAGGGTGCACAAGGGAGTGCTTCAGGGGGGATGGGAAGACTCCAGTGGCAAAGGAGTGATTGCAGAAATCAGCCAGGGCAGGAGCCAGGGAGTCGATGTGGTCCTTGATGGTTTTGGAGGAACAGGGGTGAACCTGTTTCAACAAGACTTTCATAGATCGGACTTGTCTAGAAACCTTGTCTGTGGAGAACAGGGGAAAGGCAGAGAAGGAGGGAGGAGAGGCAGCAGCAAAGAAGCCAGAGGAAGAGCAGGGAGTGGGGGGAGGGAGGGGATAGGATGAGAGAGAGGACATGATGTCCTGAGTTTTAGAGATGAAGTGAGATGCCACTGCCGTACTGAGGGCCTGGGAGGGGACAGGAGAGGTAGAGACTGCAGACGGATTGGCAAGTTCCTTGCCGATTTTGAAGAGTTCAGCCGAGTTGTTAGATGCTGCAGAGACACGGGCTTGAATATGCGCTCTCTTCTTGGTTAGGACAGAGAGCTGGTATTGCCTTTGCAGCAGACAGCAAGCCAGTATGTCAGAGGATGTACATGAAGCATGCCATTTCTTCTCAGCTACCCTGCACTTGCGTTTTAAGGTAACATGGTTTTATGGTTAGTTTTTGAGTATTGAGTGATGTTTTGGTGTTGTATATTTGTGTTTTTTATATACAGTATACCTACCTCGTGCGAGGGAAGGGATTGTTCCATATGATTGATGCGATCCGAATAGAAGGGTCCTTCCATTTGTTCCATTTTGTGGAATTTGAAATGTGTGCATTATAAGGTAATGGGCTACATTTGTATGTGCTATAAAGTCGATTTGGGGACTGTGTATAGGGGTGTTTTATGCTACATTGACGATCTTTGGGGCTTGCATAGTCCGAACTAAAAAATGTTGTTAGATAAAGGTGTCCCCGGTATGTCTGTGGTACTTAAGTGTGAATGTTTCCCTATAGATTTCCATGAAGATTGATCCTGACCAGGAATGATATTAACTTTTACGTTCCGAATTGGAAGAATATATTACCCCTGATGAATGTCAGACACCAATGGGTCAGTGGACAGAAACATGTTGGGTCATGTTTAAATACACAACGTATTAATTCTTCTGGGTTTTTCTACGTTTAATGTTGGTTGTGTTATACTAGATTAATATCTTATGTCTGTATTTCTGACAACTGTATGGTTTACATAACTGTTTTTTGTGTATATACCTGGTTTTAGGTGTGTTTAAAGAATATACCTTTTTAAACATTTGATGTGTATTCTCAATAAAATAAGTATTTTTTGTATACCTGAGATTTTTGTTTTGTTTCCTAATTGTTCTGTTCTCTTTACATATTACAAGTATAACTCACCTTGGCCACATCAATTGGATTTGTATGAGCAAGCTTTGTACTTTTAAGGTGACTGCAACATTATTAATAAGTAGTTTAAAAAAAAAATCCTTTGATTTATTCAAACCTTTAAAAAGATACCAAAAAACACTCTTTTACATCCCACGTCTTACCCTCCTCTGTTAATTCAACATAGATATGTTGTCACGGCTAATCGCGTTGCCCACAGTGCGATGCCTGACTTCGACATGGCGAGTGGCACGGACATGCCTGATTCCAATATGGCGGACCTTGCGGACCGCTACCGTGTGTGTGGCGGTCTAGTTGTTGCACCCCATCATGCTTTGCGATGTCTCCGGGACGGAATGCCGACGGCTTATCAACCTGCTCGTCCCGAACGAGGACGCGTTGCTACTCTCCAAGGAGCTGGCGAACGCTACGACGTCTCGGTGCCTTTCACTCTCGTGAGTTATCCGCTACCCTTCGTTGAAGAAGTTGTTTCCTGCCACCGCCTCCCTCCAGCTTGGTTCCCTAGTGATCCACCTTTTGACTTCATTCCTTCTGGACATCGGTTACCTCTAATCTTTCAGAGGGTTTCTGGTCATTCTCGTCTCTTGTTCCATCCCTGGTCATCTATTATTCACATTTCAAGGCCTTGTTACCAACGGATCCTTTGGTAAGATTCCTGCTTCAGGAGTATCTTTCTAATGTCTAGGCAACTATAAGACTAATCATTCTGTCTCTCTATCTTTCATCAGCCGGCCTGGCATTGTTGCTCTGGCCCCGATCTTCTAAAGACACGACCAGTCATCTCCGAAACTCCCGGGATAGCTTCACCTACATCCACGGGACTTCTCAAGGAGTCTACGTTCTCTAGCAGCTCCACAGGGTTTTATTCCCCAAGAGGGTTTCCCTGGGACCTTCCTCTGCCCTGGCCTTTGTGCCGGTTCACTGGAGTTTCTCGGGGGAATTCTATTTATCATCGAACCTCATCATCCCTGGTTCCATTTCCCAGGTGAGAGACCTTTTTGTTTCTATGTAATCCTCACACGGGCTCTCTCAGTAAAGTTTTGTTGTTAGTCATAACAGTTAGCAACGCCCGAAATCAGAAGTGACACTGTTTTCACTTGCCCCGGGTGAGGAATACATTTTGACTATAAGTCTAGGATGGATCCACAGCAGCAGCAGATTCAACAATGATTGCTGCAGTGCAATCCCTGACTAACGAGGTTCAGCAATTGCAACAAGACAACACCTCCTTGAGACAGCAGCAGCAGCATGCGTCTCAACAGATTGCACAACAAGCTAACATATCCCGCATCCCCCATTGTTCCGAGGTTCCTCCCGGACCTCTTCCGGGTGGGCAATTCGATGGAAACCCGCATAGGGTAAAGGAGTTCCTTGAGGCATGTGCGGTGCAATTTGCATTTAAAGAACATTTCTTTCATACAGACCGGGATCGGGTTGGCTACATGGTATCTCAGATGGTAGGACCCGCATTGGCTTGGGTTACTCCTTTAGTTACAAATAATAACCCGTTATTGGACTCCTACACCGCCTTCTGCAATAGCGTTCGTACTATGTTTGGGCGACAGGAGATCAGGGTTGCTTCACAAGAACATCTATTGGATCTCAAGCAGGGCAATCTGGACATACTGGCGTATATCACAAAATTCAAACAAATGGCCAGTGAGACACATGGTCGGACGATGCGCAGGTCACATTATTTAGGAGGGGTTTATCAGAAGATCTCAAGGACGAGGTCTCCAGAGTTCCACGTCCACCACTCTCACAAGTTCATCGCCCTAGTGATGCAGATCGATTATCGTATGAAGGAGAGGATGACTGAAAGGAGAAAGGGTAGGGTCGCAAGGACATCCTTTGTCCCTTCAGCCTCTAAACCCCCGCCAACAGAGGAACCTATGCAACTTGATTCAGCGTCTCGTGGACCTTTGAGTCCAGAGGAGAGAAATCGCAGACGTAGCCTGGGACTGTGTATGTACTGTGGCGCCAGCTCCCACTCTGTCCAAGAATGTCCTATTGCTCCAGTTCGGCGGTCGGGAAACGCCAACGCCCGGTCGTAAGAGGAACCACGATCCGGGAACCTAAGTCTGGTCAAGGTTCCTCATATACTTCACATTCCTTCTATTGCACCAACCTTTCAACCACCAATATGTTGTATTAAAGGTTTCCTTCACAATAGGAAGTCTCATTTTACAGGACGTTCCGGCCCTAATTGATAGTGGGGCTGCGGGTAATTTCGTGGACGACCACTGGGCTGCTTCTTTAAAGATTCCACGTTTCCCTAAAGAGGAACCGATCCCGGTTGAAAGTGTGGATGGAAGCCCGCTGATCTCGGGTCCCATCAAAGAACAGACCGCAGCAATTCAAATGTCCATTTCTACCCATCAGGAAATTCTAACTCTAGATATCATACGAGCAGCTCATCATCGGTGATCTTAGGATTACCTTGGCTCAGGAAACATAATCCGTTTATCAACTGGACCGCTGGGTCTTTCTTTTGGTCAGAGTTCTGTCTGACACACTGCATCGGAAATCACCAAAGGGTCGCCATAGAATCTTCTCCTCCTCGAATAATACTAAAGGGGTACATTCCCTCAATCAGATCGCAGGCCTCCCTGAAGTTATACGAAGAGTTTTCAGGACGTATTTCTGTCCTCGGAGTTTAACCAGTTGCCTCCCCACAGGAGAGACGACTGTGCTATAGATTTGATACCTGATCAACCGCTTCCCTTTGGCCGTATGTATATTCTGTCTAACACGGAAAAAGAGGTTCTATGAGAGTATCTTCGCTCCAATTTGAAGAATGGACTGATAACAGAATCTACCTCCCCAGCAGCCGCCTCTTTGTTCTTTATAGCCAAGAAAATTCTAAGGAATTACGACCCTGTATAGACTTCTCGCGGTTTGAACAAGATCACTGTGCCCGACAAATACCCCATGCCACTCATCCCTGACATCCTTGAAGCAGTTAAAGGGCTACTATATATACAAAGTTGGACTTAAAAGGAGCATACCACCTGATACGGATAAAGCCCGGGACGAATGGAAGACGGCTTTTAGAACGCCGTTTGGGCATTATCAGTACAGGGTCATGCCGTTTGGGCTATCCAACGCCCCTGCTGTTTTCCAACGCTTTATGGATCATCTTTTTTCTGACCTTCTCTTACACAGTATGGTGGTGTACTTGGACGACATATTGATTTTTTCCTCCTCCATACAAGACCACATACCGCACGTTCAAGAGGTGCTTCGACGTCTACAACAAAATCATTTGTTCTGTAAACCCGAGAAGTGTTCATTTCATCAACCCAAAGTTACTTACTTGGGATACGTTTTATCCGCCCAGGGGATAGCAATGGACCCAGAAAAAGTCTTGGCAGTACGAGACTGGCCTACACCCGCATCTGTTAAGGATATTCAACGCTTTATAGGGTTCGCGAATTTCTATCGGAGATTCATACCTGAATTCTCAAAACTTACTCAGCCACTTACCAGTCTTCTTAAGAAAGGAGTCCGGTTTGTCTGGTCGGCAGCTACCGATCAAGCCTTTGACAGACTTAAGCAGTTATTTACATCAGCACCGATTCTTCTAACGCCGAACCAAAATCGAAGATTCATCGTGGAGACTGATGCCTCCCAACATGCTTTGGGCGCCGTCCTACTACAACCGGACGACCTTGAGCAGGAGAGACCTGTTGCATTTCTTTCCAAAACTCTTTTGCCTTCTGAGATCAACTACACGGTTCTGGAGAAGGAACTTCTCGCCATCAAGCGAGCCTTTGAGGAATGGCGACATTTACTCTTAGGAGCCAAATTCTCGGTCGAAGTAAGGACAGACCATCATAATCTCCGAATTCTTCAATACGCTCAAACCTGTAACAGTCGTCAGGCACGATGGGCTCATTTTTTTTCTCCTTTCAGGATTACGTTTTCGTTTATTCCTGGAAGGGAGAATCTAAGAGCAGATGCCCTGTCTCGCAAGGACCATCCTATTGACAATCCTTTTAGATCAGAACCTATATTTCCACCATTAACCATGGGATTGGTGGCAGCTCCAGATTTTCTGTCTCGCCTTAGAGCTCAGTCTGATTCCATTGCTAAGAAGTCACTTTCATTATCTAACCGATCAGTTCTGGTAGAGGAGGATGGATGTTATTTCATGGGACAAAGGGCATACATTCCGACTCGTCCTCTTCAGAAGGAGGTTTTGGACATGTGCCATAAATCCAAGGTAGCAGGACATCGAGGCTTCACCTCCACGTTGGATCTTGTTTCACGTTTCTTTTGGTGGCCTGCTGTTCGAAAGGACACCAAGGAATATGTGAGCTCATGTCCCACGTGCTTACAAAACAAGATACCCAGGCAAACACCCTTGGGAGAATTGGTCAGAATGCCCTTGCCTTCCCGTCCATGGCAAATAATAACCACGGACTTCATCGTAGATCTGCCCCAATCCCAGGGCTATAATACTATTATGGTCGCTATTGACACCTTGACAAAACTGGCGCATTTTGTTCCCTTGATTGGGATACCCTCTGCAGCTCAAATGGCACGTCTTTTCATCAGACATGTTTTTGCCCTTCATGGCCTACCGGAAACAATCATATCGGACAGAGGTCCACAGTACACGTCCCGATATTGGAAACTCGTTTGTCGGTTTCTGGGGATATCCAGGGCTCTTAGTTCTGGCTACCACCCCCAATCGAATGGTCAAACAGAAAGACTAAATCAAACATTAGAAGGATACCTCAGAAATTACATCTCGGCGGCTCTGGACGATTGGAAGGACCTCCTGCCCCTCGCTGAGTTCGCGTATAATAACTCTTACCATTCGGCCATACGAACATCTCCTTTTCAGTGCTCTTTTGGATTCAGTCCAACATCTTTTCCCACTATGAAGAGGTCTGACACTAAATTCCCAGACTTAAACAAACTCACGGAACAAATCCGTCAAGGACACCGCTCCGCGGTTATCGCTCTGCGCCATTCCCAGGACAGGAGAAAGTACTTCGCTGATCGTCATCGCACCCCAGCACCTGTCATCAAACCCGGAGATCGGGTATGGCTTTCTTCAAGGTTTCTACCTAGACATCTTGTTCCGTCTAAACTCTCTCCTCGATATTTTGGTCCCTTCCGAGTAATCGCCGCCATAGGCTCCGCGGCTTTCAAACTCTGTTTACCTGATTCCTGGTCAAGAATACACCCAGTTTTTCACGTGTCACAATTGAAGCCGATAATCGCAGTGCCTTCCATCCAGGGTTACAGACTGTCCTGCGCCCTAATTCCCGATTCAGGGCCTGAATATGAAGTCAAAGAAATTTGCGACTCCCGATATCACCGGGGTCGTCTTCAGTACCTAATTGACTGGAAGGGGTACTCGCCCGCTGATCGTACCTGGGAACCAGTATCTGCCGTCCGCGCTCCTCGGCTGATTAAAAGATTTCATACGAGACATCCTGGCAAGCCGGGAGGTGCCAACCCTAAGGGGGGGCATACTGTCACGGCTAATCGCGTTGCCCACAGTGCGATGCCTGACTTCGACATGGCGAGTGGCACGGACATGCCTGATTCCAACATGGCGGACCTTGCGGACCGCTACCGTGTGTGTGGCGGTCTAGTTGTTGCGCCCCATCATGCTTTGCGATGTCTCCGGGACGGAATGCCGACGGCTTATCAACCTGCTCGTCCCGAACGAGGACGCGTTGCTCTCTCCAAGGAGCTGGCGAACGCTACGACGTCTCGGTGCCTTTCACTCTCGTGAGTTATCCGCTACCCTTCGTTGAAGAAGTTGTTTCCTGCCACCGCCTCCCTCCAGCTTGGTTCCCTAGTGATCCACCTTTTGACTTCATTCCTTCTGGACATCGGTTACCTCTAATCTTTCAGAGGGTTTCTGGTCATTCTCGTCTCTTGTTCCATCCCTGGTCATCTATTATTCACATTTCAAGGCCTTGTTACCAACGGATCCTTTGGTAAGATTCCTGCTTCAGGAGTATCTTTCTAATGTCTAGGCAACTATAAGACTAATCATTCTGTCTCTCTATCTTTCATCAGCCGGCCTGGCATTGTTGCTCTGGCCCCGATCTTCTAAAGACACGACCAGTCATCTCCGAAACTCCCGGGATAGCTTCACCTACATCCACGGGACTTCTCAAGGAGTCTACGTTCTCTAGCAGCTCCACAGGGTTTTATTCCTCAAGAGGGTTTCCCTGGGGACCTTCCTCTGCCCTGGCCTTTGTGCCGGTTCACTGGGAGTTTCTCGGGGGGAATTCTATTTATCATCGAACCTCATCATCCCTGGTTCCATTTCCCAGGTGAGAGACCTTTTTGTTTCTATGTAATCCTCACACGGGCTCTCTCAGTAAAGTTTTGTTTGTTAGTCATAACATATGTGACATTTCAGAGTTCTCAAGAAAGAATATTCCCGTAAATGACGAGCTCTGAATTTACTTGCTCAGCATACAGACATTCTTTTAAGACTCGCAAGAAAGAAGTCAAAGCAAAGAGCGCTGATCTGTTTTTTCCGTCATACATTGCTTTCCACCAATCATCATCTCTCAATGTTTGATGTTTGTTAGTTATTGGTCCAAAAATGTTTGTTCTTTGGTTCCAAAACACGGGGCAAAACAACGTTAAATGTTTTAGTGTCTCCATGTTTTCCCTGCAAAAGTGACTTGTGAGGTCTAGATCAGCAAATTGAGTCCAAGTGCTTAGTCGTTCTTTAGTTGCCAGCAGATTGAGTCTAAATTGCATGTATAAAGTTCCCACTTTATGATCTGGGAAGCGGGCTAAATAAGTTTGTAGCTGACCATATGCTCTCGTTTCACCAGGTACTTCCTTCATCAATTTCGATTTAGATCTTAAGTCACATGTGTTGATCCAGTCAGATCTCCATAACTTCCTCTTTGCCAAATCTAGATTTTCAATAAGTGTTTGTATCGGGATATCGTGATCTTTCAGCGCTTCGAGACATTGATCGTTCCACTTTGAAAGAATAGTATACGCTTTATCCGTGTCTGGCTTCTGCAGTATTTTTACTTGAGACACAGGCACCTTTAGCATTGTTTTCCTAAATATGGTTAACAGGTTCCAGCATACTCTTGCTTGGATAGAAATGAGGCCCAGTTCATAACGTAAACATACCGTTGAGGTTCCCTTAGGCAAGTGTAGCACTCTGACCCTAAAGTTGTTTTCCAGTGAGTTCCACAGATCATGTGAGCATCCAAAGGCATTTTCTGCACCATAAATCAGTGCCGGCACAATTTTTTGTTGGTAAAAGGTGACAGTTGGCTTCAGTGAAAATTTCCTGTATTGCTTATTGATCATGGAAGCTTGGCATGCCAGCTGTCGACACTTGCTCTTCGTGACTTCGGCCCATGGAGCATCATTTCTGTTAGCACTAATCCTCATACCTAAGTAAGTAGTGCTTTTTACGATCTTCAAATGTTCCGTATCAAGATGCTTAGTACATTTATTACTTCTCCCACCAATTCCTGTCAATTTCTCAAGCACCAGTATTTCACATTTTTGTTTATTGATACAGAGACCTTTTGTTGTTACATAAGTTTCGAGGATACCAAGTTTGAGCTCAAGCCCTATAGGGGTCAAGTTTAGTAAAATAAGATCATCCGCGTAAATAAGGTAATCAATGTAAGATCCATGGATTTTTGGAGGAAACGTAGCAGCTCCATTAAAGACGTCATTAACATCAGATAGAAACAAATTGAAGATAATGACCGCCAAAGAGCAGCCTTGTTTGACGCCTTTGAATGTACGAAATGGAGCTGATAATGTACCTTTAGAGTCTAATCTGATCTTGATCGAAGTGTCAGAATATAACTCCCTGATCATATCCAGCAGGCTAGGGGGTCACTTCCACATGCTTAATTCTTACCACATCAGATCTCTATTGATGCTATCAAAAGCATGGGAAAAGTCTATTAGGGCCAAATAGACCTTGGTGTTAGTTCTTATCGCTTCCATCTTTATCAGGTTCAACAATAGCAGGTTTAAGCCACACCCAACTCCCTTTACAAACCCTGCTTGTCTCAGATCCACATGATTGGTTTCCGTGGACCATTTTAGGAGTTTCTGTTGACGGAGGGTGGCATAGATTTTCCCCAGCACATCAAGAAGCGCTATAGGTCTGTAGTTTTTCGGGTCAGTTCTGTCTCCTTTTTTAAACATCGGAACAACCACAGCACTCTTCCATGATTTTGGGGTGGCGTGTCTCTTGACGATTATTTTGAAAAGGATTACGCAGAAGTCTGTCCACAGGTCCGGGTTGATTTATGGTGTAGTTCGTTAGCCCATCTGGACCAGAAGCTCTCGAGTCACGCACGTTATTGATTGCGTGTAAGATGTCATCTCTTGCAAACACTAAGTCCCAGTGATTCAAGACTGGCGATTTCCATTCCTCTGTCACTGAGTCTTTACGAAACAGATTTGTATAGAACAGAGCCCATACTACTTCTGGGACCAAATTGGCCTGTAAGGCAGGTTGAGGTGCCAATTTGTTGTTTATCAGTCTCCAGTACTCAGAGGAGTTTTTATTTTCCATTTTTGACAACATGAGCTCAGAGTCATTTTGTAGCATGACTGCCATGTGCGCTTTGGTCGAATTCTTATAATTCTGTTTGATCGCTCTTTTGTGATCGCGAACAGTGGCATTATCAGATCCTACTAATTTTCTTAGTTCACGCTGCATTACTATTTTTCGCTACAACACCTCAAGATCAGATTTATGTTTTGGAGCAAACTCAGCATGTTTCATACTATGTTTGTGTTCTTTAAATTGCATCAAGAGGTGTTGATATTCAATATAAATACTTTATTGTGATATAATCCAGAAATAGGAATTTACACAACTCATACATTTCTCAAAAACATAGAGCATAAATATATATATGTGAGCAGAATAGAGATATAAAATACACAAAAGTCTGTAAACTCTAAAACTCTATATGATCTCGGCATATATTGACTTTGATAATTGCGAGTTTAAGTGGCACAATTCATGTTCTCAGAGATATGAGAGTTGAGAGTTGGTCCACCAACCCATACCCGTATCCTATCCAACGGGGTATCCGCTTCCTTCTTATCGAATCGGATCAGGTAGATGGGTAGGGGGAGGCCCAGGAAGGGGGGGTAGGAAGGAGGAATGGGGACGGGGAGCGGGAAGGAGGGTTGACAGAAGGCAACAAGAGTGGGGGGGGATTCACAAGTAGAATCAGATTATCTGTATCCAATATCGGTATATACCTGGAGTAGGGGCGTGATTTGTGACCATACCCTAAAGAGCGCTAGCTGAAGGCCTAGAGAGTCAGTGTTCAAACAGACATACCAGAAATCTTCCTCTTTTATCGCCTCATAATTGTGGACCCATTTTTCATATGCGCTCATGTATGTGGGACTCAATTTGGGGCAGAGTGATAGTACATGTCTAGTGGTTTCAAGTAGTCCTACACCCTGGCAGATGCGGCAGGGCCTAGCCTCCCGTGGGTTCTTCAGTCGAGGGCCAATGATGGTAAGCACCGGTAACTGGTTGGTTCTTAATCTTAGTAAGAAATGTCTTACTTCAAGGGCCGGACATAGGAGTAGGTAGGACTGAGGTTTTAAATATCTATGTATAACGTGCGAGACTGCCTCATATCCCCTCAACATGGACAAGTGGTCTGAGTTTGCACACCAATCCCACTTGTTCAATTTCTCCTCAAATGCTTTTTTTTGGTGGATATAAGGCAAGTGTCTCAATTTCTCATGGGGCCAATCAATCTCCATGAATAATGAGTCATTCAGTTCTTTTTAAGTGCGGCCCGAGGATGTTTTTCTATATCATAGTTATTCCCTGCCAATCTCAACAATTTACAGCTAGTCTCTGTTCGTGCTTTCAGATAGAAGGCGCCCCGCAAACAGAGTGCCATCTCTCTCAGTGAAATAAGGCCCAATTCCAAGCATAGGTATTGGACCGAACAGGAGGATCCCAGGCCAAACACCATACGCCAATAGTGACCTTCCAGAATATTAAGCCATGTTAGGTCTTGCATAGACAATGCCTCCAGGCCATACAGGATTGCAGGTACAAAGCATTGCTGGTATAGTTTCAATATGCCAGCCATGCTGAAACCTTCTGTGCCATTTGCTAATTTACAGGCCTGGAGGGTGAGCAATTTTGCTCTCCGTGTCTTATGTCTAATTATGGCTTCGTAGTCTGTAGGTGCTTTAAAGTCCAGTCCCAAGTAGGGATATTGCTCTACCACCGCAATTATTCCCACTTTGGTATTGATCCCAGTTCGACTGGGTCCCTTTCGTGCAATTGTCATTATTTTGGTTTTTTCCAAATTGATTATGAGACCTAGCTGTGTTGCATAAACTAATAATTTGTTCAACATGTTCTTTATGCCTGACATCGTACGATCAAAAAGGATCAAGTCATCTGCATAGAGCATTCCTGAAATAGGAGTCTAACCCAACTGTGGAGGGCAGTTTGACTTTCATGACATACGGGCTAACAGGTCAGCTATAAATAAGTTGTAAAGCATGGGTGCAGTAACGCAGCCCTGCCTTACACCCATATTGATGTAGATTTTATCAGTTACTTCGCCTTGGTCATCAAGTCGGACCCTAGTGAGGTATTACTGTGTAAGGCTATTAGTATGTTTAGGATCCACTTAGGGCTGTCCATAGCCTTTAATTTAGACCACAGGACATCCCGCCCCACCAGGTCAAAGGCACTGCTGAAGTCTACAAAGGCAATGCACAATGTAGCTTCCTTGCTACTCGTGGTGTTGTTTATTAATTGGTCAAGGACCCTGATATTATGGGTAGTACTTGCCCCTGGCCTAAAGCCCGTCTGTGCATAGTTAAGGATATGCTTTTCCATGACCCAATTTTCTATTTCTTTGAGTACCAGTGTGTTAAAGATTTTGCTAGTTACATCCAGCATTGAAAGTTGTCGATAATTAGCTGCTTTTGTCCGCTCCCCCTTTTTGTATACTGGGATTAACACGGATTTCTTCCAGGAGGACGGTATCTGACAAGTTCTACATATTCTGGAGTAAAGAGTAAGCAGTATCTGTGCCCAGCTGTGCGGGTCTCTTTTCAATACTGCATTGGCTAAACCATTTGGGCCAGGGGCGTGGGACATTTTTAGGTTCATAATGGTCTGTTTTATGATCTTATAGCTAAGAGGAAGAGACCATGTCTTTACACCCACCAAGCTACTAGTGTTAACCACGTTCTCTTTGTAGAATTTATTGGAAATGTATTCAGCCCATTTATCCCCCAAGATAGGTTTGAGGACCCTCAGCTTCTGTTCTCCCCCCGCCTGGGCTAGTATATACCAAATTCTACGGCTGTTCTTGCTACATAGTACTTCAGCAAACTTCTGCCATTGATTTCTTTTTAGTGTTTGGCGATACCCTCTTAACCACCTACGATATTTTCGTTTTATCTCTGCAGTCTCATGATTTAACGAACCCTCGTCTATTTGGGCAGTTTTTTGTACTCTTATAGTTCTTAGGGCTCATTGCATCATGCGTTTCTGGTCTCTTATATTAGCATCGAAGGTTAATGTTGCCCCCTTCTTCCAGCTCAGCCCCGGGGCAGGGCTACCTTTAAACAGTGAGTGGGTTAAGTGTGTTATCCAACATTCAATATCATCAGGGCTCTTTCCCCACATTAACTGTTTGATGTTGATTTGGTTGGGGAATAAAATAGAGATCATCTTGTCAATATTTCGCTGGGTCCACCTGATCTTATTTCCAGCATGGTTAGGTATTAACTCTCTACAAATACCCCCCTCAGCCACTACCCCACCTCCATCCACACTCAGTGTTAAAATACCATGGTCACTGTGGTTATTCAACATAACACTTAGATGCATAACATAGTCCAGTAGACACTCAGAGACAGCCATGTAGTCAAGAACAGAACACCTTTTTCCTACTGCCCAAGTTTCTTTGCCCGGCGTGTCCCCCCTTGTACAGCCATTTAGTTAGGTCAGATTCCATTCTTTAAGAATATCCAGCCATAATCTACCTTTGCTGTCACTCTGATGCAGAGGTATTTTGCAGATGTTTTGTACATAGGGATAGTTCCCACATCCCTCGGCGTCGAGGCATTTAGCATTCAAATCCCCACAAAGTATTATAGAAGTCACTTCTTCCTCCGTACACCAGGAGGTTAGCAATGTGTCCAGTTTATCCCCCAAAGGTTCCGTAATCAGATCCCCAGGGGAGTCATAGATGTTAATGATCAGGACTTTGTTCCATCCTGCCCAACCCACCGGCGGCCTTTTCTGGATCACCAATATATTACCCCCCAGACTATCCTGATAGATCAGTTTAGGGTTATATGAGGATTTAACACATGTTAAGAAGCCCCCTTTCAGTCTTCCCCTTTCTCCCCTTATTGCCATAGTTTGATATGTTATGTAGTGGTCAAATTACAGATCAAAGATTACCCAAGTTTCCTGCAACAGGAATAGGTCGGCAGTCAATAGTAAGTCACGGGAGGCCCTCTCATTCAGCCAATGGCTAAAATCCCTCGTGTTCCAACTGATGATGGTCGAGGGTCATCCTCTTTTTTTTCTGTGCAAACATTCCTTGTAGCCGCTCCCATCCTTGCTCATCACTAAGCCTTTGTGCAGATTCTGCTGATTTTGTTATAGCAGGGCTAGTAGAGCATACACAGTTACATTTTTGACAATTTTCCACACTCGACTCTGTCGAAATGGGCACATCCAGCACATATCCTAAGTGTCCCAGCGATGCTCGATTTGCCCTTATCATCGATGCAGTTTCGGGTAAACAACAGTGAATTGTTGTAAATTTCACTCCTTTTGTTCATGATGGTTCCACAAAGTCGAAATCACTGGAATTTAAGATTCGTAAAGATGGTATTTTGAGAAGAGGGCAAAGAGTGAGGGTCGATTCAATTGTGTACCCGGTTTACCATCCTCCACCGGGAATATAGAAACATTTTTTATGTCCACCTTACTCAGCACCACAGACCCGCCTCCCCCCACGATGGACAATTCAGGGGCTGGGCCAGGATGGGCCACAGGCTCCTGCACGGGTCCTGTCACCGGGTGGTGTGGGACAGGGCCCGTTAAGGAGCAGGAGACCGACTGATCAAGAGATTGCTGGCTTGTCAGGGCCGGCTGTTCGTCCATTAGCCAGCTCGTCAGGGTGCCCACTGTTTGAGACGATCTTCTTTTCCTTTGTGCTGCCCATTTACGTTGTTTCTTTGATATATTTTTACCTGGGGGTCGTGGGGTGGAATTTTGAGGAGGAGGGTTGTTAGTTTTCTCCAAACATTTATTTGCCTGTCTTCTCTGTTTCCTAGATGGGTGTGCCCCAGTTACAGGTTCCCCCACACTTGCCAAGGGAGGACCATTCTCCTCCTGGGTCGTAGTCTCCTTATCCACAGTCTTTGGTGTATTTGCCCTGTCCCGACTATTTTGTGGAATGGCTGTTGCCTGTATTTCCCTCAGGTCGTTGCAGTGAATAATGGGTATTTTATTAGGCGGTCTCAAATGTTTGTGGAGGGCAAGCATCACCCTCTCCTGTGCTTTTAAATCCTCATGCATCGTTCCACACAATTTTAATAGAATTTTAATGTCAAAGTTAAGTGTGGCGTTTCCAGTTTGTGAAGTTTCATGAGTACCAAATTTGGATTGCACAGGTTCACAAGACAAATTAGCTGAATCAAACGCCATATTAGGGCTAGCTGATAGGCGTGGTGCCTTAGGGGATAGTGCAGGAATAGAGGAAGGAGTGGAGGTGATAGGGACAGCCTCCGTTTGGGATGCTGACGACACAAGGATGGGGAGTTCCTTTTCCCCTGGTATTGGGGCTTCCACTAGTTCCTCCAGTGTAGGGGCAATGACTCCTTCCCCCTCCTGTATACCTGGTACATTATCACAAGTTGTGGGGTGCACTAGGGGCTCTTCTCCAGCTTGTTTCCCCTCTTGTGTTCCCACACGTTCTTGTAGAGCATAACACAACTGTAATAGGGAATCATTGTCTAAGTCTAGGGGAGGTAACTGCCTTCTCCCTCTAGTTGGGAGGTATTGCCTTCATTTGGCCCGGTCATGGCCTCTCCTTCCACAAGTTTGCTTGGAAAATAAGCATCCAATGGGCCCTTTTGAGGGACCGTAGGCTTGTCTCTAGATTCTTTTGTTCCCCCACATCCCGAGGTCGTCATGCTGCCCATATCAGTAGACACACCTTTGTTAGATTATAGACCATAGGGTTTCTTCCCCCGTTTCATTGCAGTTTTATTATGGTTTATTGCTTTCCCCTGCATTTTTAGTGTCTTTCTTAGCGTAATTTAAATGGGGATTAGAGCTCCGCTGATGTCCACTGATGTCAATAAACAGACCCACGCCGGGGATTAGTACAGACCGTGGGCTATGGCAGTACGACTGTCAAACTCCCAGGGTCTCCTTACAGAGGTCTACAGCGGGTTCAAGCGCTATTGTAGTTAGAACTGTCACACTCCCGAGTTTCCCTTCCCTTTTCCATCTGGGCAGACTATTTGATCGAAATTAACAGCAGCGGGAGAGAATATTGTATGAGCCGAAGCCTTACAGTTTACAGTAATTTGTAGAAACGTACCTGCATACAAGTCTGATCTATCTCCTTCTTCCTTGCTCCTTCCTCGCTCCCCGAGGAACACGAGAAACACACTTGCACACCGCTCACTCCGCGATATAATGCCTATTCACAGGCAGTCCGCCCTCTCCAGAGGGAATAATGGAAAATGTAAACAGACTGCAGCTCCTCCACAACTTTGAAAAAGAAAAAGAATCCCGGCTCCAACACAAGAAACACACTGCGCACACGAGTCCAGTTTTTTGCTGAAGTCAGATGTAATAAAAATTACTTTGCTTTCTTTGAGGTTTAAACAGGTCCTGCTGGCTCCAGTGTTCACTGCGTATGGCCATATCACTTTTTCTCGTTGAGTGGAGCAATTGAATCTTTACCATGTCATGGTCACTATGGATCATTAGAGTGATCTCTAAGTGCGTTGTTCTTGTATGAATAGATTCAGACACGATTATATAATCAAGAACCTAGCTTTGCTGTAGTGTTCTCCAGGTAGGTTGGGCAGGAATGTCTCCCGCTGTGTTACCATTTAGCATCGGCAGCATCCGAAGGTCTATTTCTAGGCACCATTGACATGCTGCAAGATCTTGTTGTCGATTGATATTCGTCTTGCGGCAAGATGTCTCCTTATTTCCAATACAATCAATATTCAAGTCGCCACAAATAATTAGATCTGTTGGATTTACTTTTTCAAGTAAATCGTCAATGGTAGCTGTTACTTGATCAATAAAGGACAATGATCCAGCAGCCAAGTGATTCCAATAGAGATTAATAATATATATAGGCAAAGCATGGTGCTTGTCTTTTCGCAATGAAATCACAGTGGACACCTGAATGAATGGAGAGATGTTGGTAGATTTCTCAATCCTAAAGCCACAGTCTTTTTTTACCGCAGTAAGAAGACCTGCCATCGGTCTGCCCTTGGAGTGCTTCATCACTGGATTTAGCGCTATTTCTAATCCTTCCAGTAAGGGATTAACCAGGTTTCCTGTAAACACAAGAGGTCGAGATCTTCTGCCCAGGCTGTCGAGAAAAGGTGCATAAACCCTCTTGTGTTCCAAGAGCCCAAGGTACAGACAGCGGTACCCTCCTGATCCTGGCATTACTTATCAGGTTCCATGTTTAACGTGCCAGCAAGCGACGACCAGTCATCACTCTTGTCTACAGAGTTGACTGTTGACTCAGTGGTGTTTGCAGATGACGGTAGGCCTTCAGTGCCTTCGATGTTATTCTTATGAGTTCCCCCATCTGAAATCTAGCCGGAGATGCAATATTTCCAGAACTTGTGTTCGACGAAGCCAATGTGGACGGTGCAGCAATTGTGCTTTTAGTTCGATAAACTTGCTTTGTTTTTGGTCCAGATTCTAATAGTCCAGATACACCATTTCCGAGTGGCTTGGGCACATTACTTTCTGCAACTTTTGAAATGTCAAACCCAAGTGACATCAATACCGGCCCAGCTTCTAACAGAGTGTCGGCTATTAATTTAGATTGTAAGTGAAGGATCACTGCATACTTTTTCCTTTCGTCGAACAATTGGACGGTTTGCAGATCCTCCGATTCAATAGCTCTAAGACTTGGAACAAGATGACAAAGCCATAGTACATTATGGTGATTCAGAAGTCATCAGAAGACTCTATGCGTTCCAATATGAGTTGATGTGGAGCCTGCATTTTTTGCGTAATTTTATTTTTTCTTTTCCCATTTTTTGTTTGAAATTGAGTTTGTCCTGTTTCTGGCACACTTGAGTGATTGTTTGAGGAGACGCATTGAGCAGATTCATCTTTGAAGTTGACTTGTGAACATAAAGGGCGGCATTGTGCACATTGCATGGAAGACTAAAGTCATCTTAGATAGCACATTTTTTATTGGTTTTCCATCAAAACAATACAAAGACATACATTACACAAACTTGTAACTTTGCATACAGACGGTGAGGCAGCACGATCAGACTAGTATATATATATATTATATATATATATATATATATATTGGACGCTTCCATGCTAGTCTTATTCAAAGAATGATAGGACAGGATATGTCTCCCCGAAATAGTGGGGGGTTTATACATCCTTATCTATTGGTTCAGTCAATATGTATATTACACAGTTTGTTCCCATTTTGCCCATATCTTCTCTGCCTTGCCCGGGCAGCCTCTTGCTTGATATACTCGGCGTTCCATTAGGATGCAGGCGTCTACGTCCGATAACCATTGGTCATATTGGGGAGTGGATTCTGAACCCCATAGCTGCTCAATGTTTCTTTTGGCAATGCCTGTGGAGGTTGAGAGCAGGAGCTTTTCAAAGCGAGACATTTCCCCTTCCTCTGTGATTCCTAGGAGAAGAAATTTAGGATCAATTGGGATTGTTCGGCACATGACCCTCGAGAGACTCTCACCACATTTTCTCCAAAAGCGTTGTATTTTCGTGCATTGCCATAGAATGTGGTAGAAGGTTCCTTCCTCTTGCTTGCAGCGTAGACATCTGGAGTCATTTATTTTACCCCATTTCTATAGTGCTACTCGGGGATAGTATATCCTATGAAGTATTTTCAGTTGTATAAGCCGAATTCTAGCAGAGATTGCAGTCTCTCTAGGATACATCAGGGTCGGGATCCAGTCCTCGGGTAGTATCAGGCCCACATCTCTTTCCTATTTCAGTTTTAGGCTCGCCAATTCCTTCGTGGCAAAAGAGGAGATAACATTATACATGGTGGATGTAACCTTGGTTTTCACGCTGTCCACCACTATATTCCTTTCGATGGGCGTGCATTGCGGCATGTCCAACAGTTGGGTCCTTAGTTTGGTGAGTGCATGATGTAGTTGGCCATAGTGGTAGTACTCAGTGGTAGGAAGATTATATGTGGCTGAGATCTCGGCAAATGAAATAATTTGGTTATTTGCATATATTTGCTGAATGGTTCGTATACCGGCCGTTTCCCAGTTTGGCCACTTGGGGAGTTTACTGAGTCCTGCGAGGCAGGCGTTATTCCATATGGGCTGGACTGGGGTAATTTTGTTGTCCCATCCGATATGTTTGTGGACTTCTCTCCAGATTAGGGTTGTATGTGCTGTTATCGTGCCTTCAGGGGAGTGGTTCTTTGTAGTGTATAGGCTTTCAATTGGGGACATGTCGTGTCTTACTGCTATTTCGGCCCGTATGTGTGGGAATTCTGGGTTACCATGCAGTATATCATCAACCGTCGCCATCTGGGTCGCCCAGTAATAGGTTTGGATATTCGGGAGTCCTATTCCCCCTTCCCATACTGAGCGTTGGAGGGTTTTAAGAGCTATCCTTGGATGTTTCCCATCCCATAGTAGTTTGCGTGTGATACTGTCTATTTTGCGGAATTCTGCTGCTGGGATGTGGAGGGGGCGTTTTGTAGGATGTACAAGAATCGAGGTAGGGCAAGCATTTTGAGGAGCGCTGCTCTGCCTAGTAGTGTTAATGGCAGTGCTTCCCAGTGGGTCACATCTTGTGCAAATCTTCTAACCAACGGATGTAAATTATGGGTTATATAGCTATCCAGTCTGTTTGTGATCTGGATGCCTAAATATCAAAACTGGTGGTGTTCGACTTGATATGGGGAACCCTGTGGTGGTATGCAGTCTACACCTTTCACCGGGAAGAGCACTGATTTGGACCAGTTCACTCGTAGTCCGCTAAAGGCCCCGTAATCTAACAGTATTTGCGTGACTATGGGACAGGAGATTGTCGGGTCGCCTAGGTACACTAGAAGATCGTCTGTGTAGAGAGATACTTTATCTTCCCAACGGAACCAGTCCATGCCGTTGTGTCCCTCAGTAAGACTGCTAGCGGTTCAATGATCAGTGCGAAAAGCATTGCTGAGAGCGGGCACCCCTGTCTGGTTCCCTTCCCAATTGGATGTTACGAGAGGCCACCCATTCACCCTCACTTCTGCCAGCAGGGTGTTGTAAAGAAGCTGGACCCACTTTATGAATGACTCACCAAACTTAATTTTCCTCATGATTGCCCACAGAGCCTCCCAATAGACTGAGTCAAATGCCTTTTCGAAGTCTATGGCCAGTAACGTGAGTGATTGTTGTAGGGCGGGCGCTCTTTCCAGTGCTAGATGCAGCCTGTGGATGTTGATCCTCGTGGATCTTTGAGGCATAAAGCCGCATTGGTCCGGGTGAATCAGTGTTGTGATAACCGTTTGGAGTCTATTAGCTAGTATTTTCGCTAGTATTTTGGGTCCGCTGTTTATTAAGGATATGGGCCTGTAGGAGCTACATTCGTCAGGGGGCTTGCCTTTTTTGGGGAATCACTATGATTGTGGCCTTGCGTACGTCTGGTGGGAGCCTTCCTACTTCTAGGGAGTGTTCAAACATGTTAAGCAGGTGGGTAGATATATCTAGGTGTTTTTCTTTTTCAATATGTCTAGTGGGAAGCCGTTAGGTCCTGGGGTCTTGCCCGCCTGGAGTTGGGTAATGGCTGCTGAACTTTCATCCTCAGTTATTTTGGTATCTAACGTAGCAGCTTGTTCTGTGGTGAGTGTAGGGAGATCGGCTCCATCTAGTATGGTACTGGACGCTATGGCATTGGGGGGTTTGTAAAGCTCCTCGTAGAAGTCAGCAAAACATTTTGCTATCGCTGCATCTGAGGAGACCGCTTCTGCATTCGCATTCTTGACGCATTTCACTTTTTGGTGACCTACATCACGTTTTTCCAACCATGCAAGCAGTTTGCCAGCTTTCTCTCCAGTTTCGTATATTCGTGCTTTCATGGCACCATGTGCTTTTTTGGCACAGTCCAGCGATAGATTGTGGAGTTTCTTCTGGGCTAGTGTCAGGGTTCTGTTTGTCGCGGGAGTATCGTTAGCAATATATTCTGCTTCCCTGATCGTTACTTCTCTTTCGGCCTCTATGATCAGTTCGCGCTGGGCCTTTTTCTTTGCCGTTGTCCACGAAAGGATTTTGCCCCTTGGGACCGGTCTGTATGCCTCCCATAATGTTCCAGAGTCATTGACCGAACCTGTGTTGAGTTTGAAGTATTCGGAGGTGACTGTCTCTTACCTTTCCTGTAGGTCCGGGAACCCCAGGTAGTAGGAGTTAAGCCGCCATGAGGGGGGAGGACTCTGTCTTTCCGTTTCAAGTTTGAGCAACAGTGGGGAGTGATCAGAGATACCCCGTGGGAGGAAGGACGCGCCACATACTTTGTGAATGCTCTGATTTGCTAGGAAGAAGTAGTCTATTCTTGACATTGAAGCATGTGCTCCTGAGTGGAAGGAATATTCGCGTGTGTCACTGTGCAGATCCCGCCATGCATCTCTCAGCCCTAGTGCAGACACAAAGGCGGCCAGTTTAGTGGTGGTGGCTGGGTTCCTTGCTCTCATGTGTGTGCGATCTAGGGTGTTGTCCATTACTTCGTTGAAGTCGCCACCTATCACCCGCATGTCGGCTGTATTTTCGGACAGGATTGGGATAATGTCTGCTAGCAGAGCGTTTAGGAGAGACGGTGGGGAGTATATTGCCATATTCGCCAGGGTTTGGTTCCAGAGTGTAGCTTGTATTTGTACATAACGTCCAGCTCTGTCCTGCGTTGTTTGCGAGATCTCCAGTGGAAGTCTTTTATGAACCAATATTAGCACCCCTCTAACCCTCATGGAGAAGGCTGCATGTATCGCTGTGCGATAGTTGGATCTTTTGAAGAGATTACAGATTGTTCCTGCAAGATGCATTTCAGTTAGGAGTACTATGTCCGGTGAATGTCGATTTACATATGGCAATATCAGTCTTCTTTTAATGGTAGACCCCAGCCCATTCACCTTCCATGTCATGAGCATTAGGTGTCTATTGGATGAACCAGCGTCAGGTGTCATCAATTTTATGGATCTTAGGTTTCTGGGCGCGTTTTTTATGGCGTGAATGTTTCAGATTAGTTAGGATGTGGTATAGCTTATTGTTCATCCCGTCCGTTGTGCTTGTAGCGCAGCTGCATGCTGAATATTGAATAAGAACTTTGCCCACAACTCCCCCTCCCTATATTCCAACCCCAACTGAAGCATCTGTCGTCCCAACGTGAACTTGTAAACAGTTAAACTTTAGCTCGCATAAGCCTGCTCCGTGCTAACTGGTTTGCAGTTTGCGTGTAGAGTCTGGAGCTTGGCGGTATAGCACTCTCGTTTGATGCTATGAGTTTGTTTCCTTATCGGGGGGGGCTGGCTGCTAGGTCGCCGCCAGCCGTAGTATTCTTTGTGGTTCATGTTTCGTTCGGCAGTGCAGCTCTTTTATATTATGCGCATTGTGGTTCCATTAATTAAGTGCTGTTGAACCTTATTCATTCATTTCCCTGTTGCGGCATTCTATCTTGCTGCTGTTGTTGAGGCTCTATGTCTGGTGGTCTCTCAGGATGTGGTCTGTTGCATTCTCCTCTTCTCTTTCCTTCGGTGCTCCAATCGCCTTCTATATGCCTTTCGGCCCAGCTCCATGCTTCCTTAGGGTCTGTGAAATGCACGGATGTGCCTTTATGAAATATTTAGAGTTGAGCAGGGAAAATTAGTCCGTATTTGGCTCCCATTGATTGCAGGTGCTTTTTGAGGGGGTCAAAGGATTGGCGCGCTTTCTGAACTTCTCTGGTGAAATCCGGGGAAAAAGGCAATCTTAGATCCATTATATGTGACAGTACCCTTTGATCTGGCCAATTGTAGCACAGTATCTCTGTCCCTATAATTTAGGAATCTTGCTATGACTGTGCGCGGAGGCGCGCCCGGTGTGACTTTACCAGTTGGGATGCGGTGAGCTCGCTCGATGGAGAAGAACCTGGAAAAGGACTCTGCATTATATATGTTTGCCAGCCATTCTTCAAGAAATAGTTCCATACATGCCACTTCTGCCTTCTCGGGGAGACCGAATATGCGGATATTATTGCGTCTGGATCTGCCTTCACTGTCATCTGCTCTTGCTTCCAGGATTTTGATGCATTCTAGCATACCAGACATGTGGCGATTGACCCCTCGTAGGTTATCTTCAGTCTCCGAGATGCGTGCTTTGGCCTCTCCGGTGCGGGAGGTTAGCTTTTGAAGATCGTGTCGGAGCAAAGACACATCAGCGCCAATGCTGTCCATCTTCTTCAACATTGATGTTCTGGAGCTTGCTATGGCACTCATCACATCCCTGAGGGAGATGTCATCTACTGACTGGTCTGTTCCCGTCGTTGCCGACCGCTCCGGGGAGCGAGCTATTGGTGTAGCTGCATATTGCTCTATTCTGCTTTGTGTGGAGGTTTTCCTGGGCTTTCCCCATTTTGTCCACTCGTTATTACAGCACCAGAGAGTTGTGTTCTGCGTGGAGGTGGGGGTGGAGGTAGAGCTGATAGGGCAGTATAACCTGGAGCATTGGGAATGACATACACTGGGTCACGGCGCGGCGTGTGGTTCCACCTGCTGGGGATTGGCACCTTTGTATGTCTTGTTTGTCGTGCTCACCCTGCTTGGCACCCGGGTGCTGCGCCGACTCTCCCCCCCCTTTTTTGGGGGCTGTGGACTGGCACTTGTGGCGATTTGTTGCTTAAGACAGCCGGTACACTGTGGCATATGATTCTTGTATGAAGACGTGCTAATATGTTCACAGTGGACATAGGGTTCCTCCGTGCACCCCACTGCAGAGATGAAGCAGCATCAGTTGCTGTGGTGTGTTTAGATTCTCGGTAACAACAGTTCAGTTAGGATAAGGACTTGTGTTTGCGTGTGCAGTGTTAGGCAGAAACCTGTGCAGTTCCCTCTGGGACCACTGCAAAAAGTTTAAGACTACAGGAGTTAGCAGTAAACCCAATTGGTAGCAGTCTGCACCACCCAGATTTACCTGGTAGCTGTGGCTGAGCAGTCAGACTTCTCTCAAGACGATATAGGCAGTATATAGAGTATACAAGATAGGGCAATTTACACAGTAGAACAAGCAGACACGGATCAGAGCTTGGGTGTAAAGATATATAATTATGTATTTAAAAACACATCCATGAGAAGCACACTGGCACTAATATGACAAACAGCTTCAATCGCAGTTACTATAAGTATATATCAATCCCATAACAATATTTCGACAATTCTAGGTTCAAAGACACCACTTATTTGCAGACAGAGGTGAGTGCTTAACCTAGATGGCACTCTAGTATTCGTTAGAAAGGGAGAGAAAAGGCAGGGTATGAAACAAACTCAGTACCAACACTTTTACGAAGCAAATGCAAGGCAAGCAAGGCAGGGTCTACTGTAGATCACAAAGTTCAGAAGCCAGGCCCACTCGGAGAGAGGCAAGGCGGTATGTCCAAACTACCACAGTGGAAATGCACTTCAAGTCTTTGTAGCAATTGTCACAGAAAGGTTGGACCAGTTTTAGAACAAAAGTTAAGAAGGTCTGGAGGCGACCCAGTGGAAAGGTAAGGATTTAAGACACCTCACGCTAACCGGTTCAAGGGAAGCCAGGCGGACACAGTACCTTGAAAGTGAAGAGACAGCTCCGGCGGGGGCAGTTGTTCCTGGTGGTGGATGCAAGTCGGGGCTTTGCCAGAAGAAGAGATGATCTCGTCGTAGGGGAAAGTTGAAGATCGTTGCACCACCAGGGAAGAGACCAGCCGCGGAGTGCTCAGTCACAAGGCACCCGCCTTTTGGTCACGGTACAGTGGTTAGTGGCTATCGTTTGCCGGGGTGCTCAGCACGGGCAATTCGACCACTAGACGTCCTGCAAGCGAAGAAAAAGCAAGGGACTGGTTGTTCCCACCAGTCAAAGGGAAGAAGACTCTCCAGCAGGGAGATCTCCTCTGTCGTTGGGAAGTGGTGAGTCGGTTCAGCAGGGCTTCACCAGTGGTGTCGTCATTGCAGGTCGGCTCAGCTTCTCCCTCGTCGGATTCGTAGGTCCTGTGGCGACTTCTGAAGTTCCAGTCCCCAAGCCTGCTTTTATGCAGAAAATCCCCCATTCATTCAGCCTAGCTGTCTATCAAACATGCTAAGTGGTGAGCGGGGCGGCTCACCACTTGGGCCAATCACACCAGAGTGCGACTTGAGTTGGCAAGGCAACTCAGTCCAGGGTGCCTAAACCCCCTCCCACACCCCTGTGGTACCCAGACAGAATGGCACCACTCTGGAGGGCTTCTGTGCAGAAGCCCGCCAAAAGTGGAACAAAGGGCTCAACCTTTGGTTTGGAGTTATAGAGGCGAACACATACGCCATTTAAAGACTGAGTTCTGGCAGAAAATACCAACCGGTGAATTCATTTTTAATTTAATAAACCGGCGGTATGACCGAGGCTACATAGAAAAAGTATTAGCCTCGAACAATGGGAAAATCCCATAGGAATATATTTGCGGTCGAATATAAAAAGTAGTATCCACTGCCACCAGCCAAACTGGACGAGGGGGACGGGACAGTGTCCCTCGCACAACAGACCCAGGGGTAATTGAATCACCCTTGCCAGTACGTCCACAATAGGATGGTTTGTACTGGTTATGTTAGTAAATTTAGGTCTAGTAAAGCCAATGGTGACTTTACATGCCATGGGAGACAGTAGTCAGTCCCAGGGTATGGAGTCTATGGTGGGGGTCACCTAGGACACCCAGTGTTACGGCACGGAGGGTGCGGTGTAACACACATAGCAAAACACATGAGACCCTATGGAGTAAAAGACCCATAGCCCATAGAACACATGAACATTCAAAGAAATACCACAAATCATGTCCAAGAGTGGGAGAAAAAGAGTCTCACTCTTGGCAGGATGAAAAAACAAACTCCAGAAATCCAGCAAAGCTGCTGGGGGACTCACTAGGTTAGGAAATTCAGCCTAAACAGAGAATTCTCCCTAAAATGCAGTCTCTATGTGTGGCGTGCTTCGGTTGAGTTAGACGGCCGCTGAGGCTTATCTGGCGGTGCTATGGGTAGCGTTAGTTGGTCCTTTTAGCACTTTTGCACACCAGTCCAGCAATAGATTGTGGAGTTTCTTCTGGGCTAGTGTCAGGGTTCTGTTTGTCGCGGGAGTATCGTTAGCAATATATTCTGCTTCCCTGATCGTTACTTCTCTTTCGGCCTCTATGATCAGTTCGCGCTGGGCCTTTTTCTTTGCCGTTGTCCACGAAAGGATTTTGCCCCTTGGGACCGGTCTGTATGCCTCCCATAATGTTCCAGAGTCATTGACCGAGCCTGTGTTGAGTTTGAAGTATTCGGAGGTGACTGTCTCTAACCTTTCCTGTAGGTCCGGGAACCCCAGGTAGTAGGAGTTAAGCCGCCATGAGGGGGGAGGACTCTGTCTTTCCGTTTCAAGTTTGAGCAACAGTGGGGAGTGATCAGAGATACCCCGTGGGAGGAAGGACGCGCACATACTTTGTGAATGCTCTGATTTGGTAGGAAGAAGTAGTCTATTCTTGACATTGAAGCATGTGCTCCTGAGTGGAAGGAATATTTGCGTGTGTCCACTGTGCAGATCCCGCCATGCATCTCTCAGCCCTAGTGCAGACACAAAGGCGGCCAGTTTCGTGGTGGTGGCTGGGTTCCTTGCTCTCATGTGTGTGCGATCTAGGGTGTTGTCCATTACTTCGTTGAAGTTGCCACCTATCACCCGCATGTCGGCTGTATTTTCGGACAGGATTGGGATAATGTCTGCTAGCAGAGCGTTTAGGAGAGACGGTGGGGAGTATATTGCCATATTCGCCAGGGTTTGGTTCCAGAGTGTAGCTTGTATTTGTACATAACGTCCAGCTCTGTCCTGCGTTGTTTGCGAGATCTCCAGTGGAAGTCTTTTATGAACCAATATTAGCACCCCTCTCACCCCCATGGAGAAGGCTGCATGTATCGCTGTGCGATAGTTGGATCTTTTGAAGAGATTACAGATTGTTCCTGCAAGATGCATTTCAGTTAGGAGTACTATGTCCGGTGAATGCCGATTTACATATGGCAATATCAGTCTTCTTTTAATGGTAGACCCCAGCCCATTCACCTTCCATGTCATGAGCATCAGGTGTCTATTGGATGAACCAGCGTCAGGTGTCATCAATTTTATGGATCTTAGGTTTCTGGGCGCGTTTTTTATGGCGTGAATGTTTCAGATTAGTTAGGATGTGGTATAGCTTATTGTTCATCCCGTCCGTTGTGCTTGTAGCGCAGCTGCATGCTGAATATTGAATAAGAACTTTGCCCACAACTCCCCCCTCCCTATATTCCAACCCCAACTGAAGCATCTGTCGTCCCAACGTGAACTTGTAAACAGTTAAACTTTAGCTCGCATAAGCCTGCTCCGTGCTAACTGGGTTTGCAGTTTGCGTGTAGAGTCTGGAGCTTGGCGGTATAGCACTCTCGTTTGATGCTATGAGTTTGTTTCCTTATCGGGGGGGGCGTTGCTAGGTCGGCCGCCAGCCGTAGTATTCTTTGTGGTTCATGTTTCGTTCGGCGTGCAAGGCTCTTTTATCTTATGCGCATTGTGGTTCCATTAATTAAGTGCTGTTGAACCTTATTCATTCATTTCCCTGTTGTGGCATTCTATCTTGCTGCTGTTGTTGAGGCTCTATGTCTGGTGGTCTCTCAGGATGTGGTCTGTTGCATTCTCCTCTTCTCTTTCCTTCGGTGCTCCAATCGCCTTCTATATGCCTTTCGGCCCAGCTCCATGCTTCCTTAGGGTCTGTGAAATGCACGGATGTGCCTTTATGAAAATATTTGAGTTGAGCAGGGAAAATTAGTCCGTATTTGGCTCCCATTGGATTGCAGGTGCTTTTTGAGGGGTCAAAGGATTGGCGCGCTTTCTGAACTTCTCTGGTGAAATCCGGGAAGAAGGCGATCTTAGATCCATTATACTTGACATTACCCTTTGATCTGGCCAATTGTAGCACAGTATCTCTGTCCCTATAATTTAGGAATCTTGCTATGACTGTGCGCGGTGGCGCGCCCGGTGTGACTTTACCAGTTGGGATGCGGTGAGCTCGCTCGATGGAGAAGAACCTGGAAAAGGACTCTGCATTATATATGTTTGCCAGCCATTCTTCAAGAAATAGTTCCATACATGCCACTTCTGCCTTCTCGGGAGACCGAATATGCGGATATTATTGCGTCTGGATCTGCCTTCACTGTCATCTGCTCTTGCTTCCAGGATTTTGATGCATTCTAGCATACCAGACATGTGGCGATTGACCCTCGTAGGTTATCTTCAGTCTCCGAGATGCGTGCTTTGGCCTCTCCGGTGCGGGAGGTTAGCTTTTGAAGATTGTGTTGGAGCAAAGACACATCAGCGCCAATGCTGTCCATCTTCTTCAACATTGATGTTCTGGAGCTGGCTATGGCACTCATCACATCCCTGAGGGAGATGTCATCTACTGACTAGTCTGTTTCCGTCGTTGCCGACCGCTCAGGGGAGCGAGCTATTGGTGTAGCTGCATATTGCTCTATTCTGCTTTGTGTGGAGGTTTTCCTGGGCTTTCCCCATTTTGTCCACTCGTTATTACAGCACCAGAGAGTTGTGTTCTGCGTGGAGGTGGGGGTAGAGGTAGAGCTGATAGGGCAGTATAACCTGGAGCATTGGGAATGACATACACTGGGTCACGGCGCGGCGTGTGGTTCCACCTGCTGGGGATTGGCACCTTTGTATGTCTTGTTTGTCGTGCTCACCCTGCTTGGCACCCGGGTGCTGCGCCGACTCCCCCCCCCTTTTTTGGGGCTGTGGACTGGCACTTGTGGCGATTTGTTGCTTAAGACAGCCGGTACACTGTGGCATATGATTCTTGTATGAAGACGTGCTAATATGTTCACAGTGGACATAGGGTTCCTCCGTGCACCCCACTGCAGAGATGAAGCAGCATCAGTTGCTGTGGTGTGTTTAGATTCTCGGTAACAACAGTTCAGTTAGGATAAGGACTTGTGTTTGCGTGTGCAGTGTTAGGCAGAAACCTGTGCAGTTCCCTCTGGGACCACTGCAAAAAGTTTAAGACTACAGGAGTTAGCAGTAAACCCAATTGGTAGCAGTCTGCACCACCCAGATTTACCTGGTAGCTGTGACTGAGCAGTCAGACTTCTCTCAAGACGATATAGGCAGTATATAGAGTTTACAAGATAGGGCAATTTACACAGTAGAACAAGCAGACACGGATCAGGGCTTGGGTGTAAAGATATATAATTATTTATTTAAAAACACATCCATGAGAAACACACTGGCACTAATATGACAAACAGCTTCAATCACAGTTACTATAAGTATATATCAATCCCATAACAATATTTCGACAATTCTAGGTTCAAAGACACCACTTATTTGCAGACAGAGGTGAGTGCTTAACCTAGATGGCACTCTAGTATTCGTTAGAAAGGGAGAGAAAAAGGCAGGGTATGAAACAAACTCAGTACCAACACTTTTACGAAGCAAATGCAAGGCAAGCAAGGCAGGGTCTACTGTAGATCACAAAGTTCAGAAGCCAGGCCCACTCGGAGAGAGGCAAGGCGGTATGTCCAAAACTACCACAGTGGAAATGCACTTCAAGTCTTTGTAGCAAATTGTCACAGAAAGGTTGGACCAGTTTTAGAACAAAAGTTAAGAAGGTCTGGAGGCGACCCAGTGGAAAGGTAAGGATTTAAGACACCTCACGCTAACCGGTTCAAGGGAAGCCAGGCGGACACAGTACCTTGAAAGTGAAGAGACAGCTCCGGCGGGGGCAGTTGTTCCTGGTGGTGGATGCAAGTCGGGGCTTTGCCAGAAGAAGAGATGATCTCGTCGTAGGGGAAAGTTGAAGATCGTTGCACCACCAGGGAAGAGACCAGCCGCGGAGTGCTCAGTCACAAGGCACCACCTTTTGGTCACGGTACAGTGGTTAGTGGCTATCCGGTTGCCGGGGTGCTCAGCACGGGCAATTCGACCACTAGACGTCCTGGAAGCGAAGAAAAAGCAAGGGACTGGTTGTTCCCACCAGTCAAAGGGAAGAAGACTCTCCAGCAGGGAGATCTCCTCTGTCGTTGGGAAGTGGTGAGTCGGTTCAGCAGGGCTCCACCGGTGGTGTCGTCATTGCAGGTGGGCTCAGCTTCTCCCTCGTCGGATTCTTAGGTCCTGTGGCGACTTCTGAAGTTCCAGTCCCCAAAGCCATGCTTTTATGCAGAAAACCCCCATTCATTCAGCCTAGCTGTCTATCAAACATGCTAAGTGGTGAGCGGGGCGGCTCACCACTTGGGTCAATCACACCAGAGTGTGACTTGAGTTGGCAAGGCAACTCAGTCCAGGGTGCCTAAACCCCTCCCACACCCCCTGTGGTACCCAGACAGAATGGCACCACTCTGGAGGGCTTCTGTGCAGAAGCCCGCCAAAAGTGGAACAAAGGGCTCAACTTTGGTTTGGAGTTATAGAGGCGAACACATACGCCATTTAAAACTGAGTTCTGGC
>CM030321.1:997975173-998010969 GCA_002915635.3 Ambystoma mexicanum
TCCCCGAGGAACACGAGAAACACACTTGCACACCGCTCACTCCGCGATATAATGCCTATTCACAGGCAGTCCGCCCTCTCCAGAGGGAATAATGGAAAATGTAAACAGACTGCAGCTCCTCCACAACTTTGAAAAAGAAAAAGAATCCCGGCTCCAACACAAGAAACACACTGCGCACACGAGTCCAGTTTTTGCTGAAAGTCAGATGTAATAAAAATTACTTTGCTTTCTTTGAGGTTTAAACAGGTCCTGCTGGCTCCAGTGTTCACTGCGTATGGCCATATCACTTTTTCTCGTTGAGTGGAGCAATTGAATCTTTACCATGTCATGGTCACTATGGATCATTAGAGTGATCTCTAAGTGCGTTGTTCTTGTATGAATAGATTCAGACACGATTATATAATCAAGAACCTAGCTTTGCTGTAGTGTTCTCCAGGTAGGTTGGGCAGGAATGTCTCCCGCTGTGTTACCATTTAGCATCGGCAGCATCCGAAGGTCTATTTCTAGGCACCATTGACATGCTGCAAGATCTTGTTGTCGATTGATATTCGTCTTGCGGCAAGATGTCTCCTTATTTCCAATACAATCAATATTCAAGTCGCCACAAATAATTAGATCTGTTGGATTTACTTTTTCAAGTAAATCGTCAATGGTAGCTGTTACTTGATCAATAAAGACAATGATCCAGCAGCCAAGTGATTCCATAGAGATTAATAATATATATAGGCAAAGCATGGTGCTTGTCTTTTCGCAATGAAAATCACAGTGGACACCTGAATGAATGGAGAGATTTGGTAGATTTCTCAATCCTAAAGCCACAGTCTTTTTTTACCGCAGTAAGAAGACCTGCCATCGGTCTGCCCTTGGAGTGCTTCATCACTGGATTTAGCGCTATTTCTAATCCTTCCAGTAAGGGATTAACCAGGTTCCTGTAAACACAAGAGGTCGAGATCTTCTGCCCAGGCTGTCGAGAAAAGGTGCATAAACCCTCTTGTGTTCCAAGAGCCCAAGGTACAGACAGCGGTACCCTCCTGATCCTGGCATTACTTATCAGGTTCCATGTTTAACGTGCCAGCAAGCGACGACCAGTCATCACTCTTGTCTACAGAGTTGACTGTTGACTCAGTGGTGTTTGCAGATGACGGTAGGCCTTCAGTGCCTTCGATGTTATTCTTATGAGTTCCCCATCTGAAATCTAGCCGGAGATGCAATATTTCCAGAACTTGTGTTCGACGAAGCCAATGTGGACGGTGCAGCAATTGTGCTTTTAGTTCGATAAACTTGCTTTGTTTTTGGTCCAGATTCTAATAGTCCAGATACACCATTTCCGAGTGGCTTGGGCACATTACTTTCTGCAACTTTTGAAATGTCAAACCCAAGTGACATCAATACCGGCCCAGCTTCTAACAGAGTGTCGGCTATTAATTTAGATTGTAAGTGAAGGATCACTGCATACTTTTTCCTTTCGTCGAACAATTGGACGGTTTGCAGATCCTCCGATTCAATAGCTCTAAGACTTGGAACAAGATGACAAAGCCATAGTACATTATGGTGATTCAGAAAGTCATCAGAAGACTCTATGCGTTCCAATATGAGTTTGATGTGGAGCCCTGCATTTTTTGCGTAATTTTATTTTTTCTTTTCCCATTTTTTGTTTGAAATTGAGTTTGTCCTGTTTCTGGCACACTTGAGTGATTGTTTGAGGAGACGCATTGAGCAGATTCATCTTTGAAGTTGACTTGTGAACATAAAGGGCGGCATTGTGCACATTGCATGGAAGACTAAAGTCATCTTAGATAGCACATTTTTTATTGGTTTTCCATCAAAACAATACAAAGACATACATTACACAAACTTGTAACTTTGCATACAGACGGTGAGGCAGCACGATCAGACATAGTAATATATATATATTATATATATATATATATATATTGGACGCTTCCATGCTAGTCTTATTCAAAGAATGATAGGACAGGATATGTCTCCCCGAAATAGTGGGGGTTTATACATCCTTATCTATTGGTTCAGTCAATATGTATATTACACAGTTTGTTCCCATTTTGCCCATATCTTCTCTGCCTTGCCCGGGCAGCCTCTTGCTTGATATACTCGGCGTTCCATTAGGATGCAGGCGTCTACGTCCGATAACCATTGGTCATATTGGGGAGTGGATTCTGAACCCATAGCTGCTCAATGTTTCTTTTGGCAATGCCTGTGGAGGTTGAGAGCAGGAGCTTTTCAAAGCGAGACATTTCCCCTTCCTCTGTGATTCCTAGGAGAAGAAATTTAGGATCAATTGGGATTGTTCGGCACATGACCCTCGAGAGACTCTCACCACATTTTCTCCAAAAGCGTTGTATTTTCGTGCATTGCCATAGAATGTGGTAGAAGGTTCCTTCCTCTTGCTTGCAGCGTAGACATCTGGAGTCATTTATTTTACCCCATTTCTATAGTGCTACTCGGGGATAGTATATCCTATGAAGTATTTTCAGTTGTATAAGCCGAATTCTAGCAGAGATTGCAGTCTCTCTAGATACATCAGGGTCGGGATCCAGTCCTCGGGTAGTATCAGGCCCACATCTCTTTCCTATTTCAGTTTTAGGCTCGCCAATTCCTTCGTGGCAAAAGAGGAGATAACATTATACATGGTGGATGTAACCTTGGTTTTCACGCTGTCCACCACTATATTCCTTTCGATGGGCGTGCATTGCGGCATGTCCAACAGTTGGGTCCTTAGTTTGGTGAGTGCATGATGTAGTTGGCCATAGTGGTAGTACTCAGTGGTAGGAGATTATATGTGGCTGAGATCTCGGCAAATGAAATAATTTGGTTATTTGCATATATTTGCTGAATGGTTCGTATACCGGCCGTTTCCCAGTTTGGCCACTTGGGGAGTTTACTGAGTCCTGCGAGGCAGGCGTTATTCCATATGGGCTGGACTGGGGTAATTTTGTTGTCCCATCCGATATGTTTGTGGACTTCTCTCCAGATTAGGGTTGTATGTGCTGTTATCGTGCCTTCAGGGAGTGGTTCTTTGTAGTGTATAGGCTTTCAATTGGGGACATGTCGTGTCTTACTGCTATTTCGGCCCGTATGTGTGGGAATTCTGGGTTACCATGCAGTATATCATCAACCGTCGCCATCTGGGCGCCCAGTAATAGGTTTGGATATTCGGGAGTCCTATTCCCCTTCCCATACTGAGCGTTGGAGGGTTTTAAGAGCTATCCTTGGATGTTTCCCATCCCATAGTAGTTTGCGTGTGATACTGTCTATTTTGCGGAATTCTGCTGCTGGATGTGGAGGGGGCGTTTTGTAGGATGTACAAGAATCGAGGTAGGGCAAGCATTTTGAGGAGCGCTGCTCTGCCTAGTAGTGTTAATGGCAGTGCTTCCCAGTGGGTCACATCTTGTGCAAATCTTCTAACCAACGGATGTAAATTATGGGTTATATAGCTATCCAGTCTGTTTGTGATCTGGATGCCTAAATATCAAAACTGGTGGTGTTCGACTTGATATGGGGAACCCTGTGGTGGTATGCAGTCTACACCTTTCACCGGGAAGAGCACTGATTTGGACCAGTTCACTCGTAGTCCGCTAAAGGCCCCGTAATCTAACAGTATTTGCGTGACTATGGGACAGGAGATTGTCGGGTCGCCTAGGTACACTAGAAGATCGTCTGTGTAGAGAGATACTTTATCTTCCCAACGGAACCAGTCCATGCCGTTGTGTCCCTCAGTAAGACTGCTAGCGGTTCAATGATCAGTGCGAAAAGCATTGCTGAGAGCGGGCACCCCTGTCTGGTTCCCTTCCCCAATTGGATGTTACGAGAGGGCCACCCATTCACCCTCACTTCTGCCAGCAGGGTGTTGTAAAGAAGCTGGACCCACTTTATGAATGACTCACCAAACTTAATTTTCCTCATGATTGCCCACAGAGCCTCCCAATAGACTGAGTCAAATGCCTTTTCGAAGTCTATGGCCAGTAACGTGAGTGATTGTTGTAGGGCGGGCGCTCTTTCCAGTGCTAGATGCAGCCTGTGGATGTTGATCCTCGTGGATCTTTGAGGCATAAAGCCGCATTGGTCCGGGTGAATCAGTGTTGTGATAACCGTTTGGAGTCTATTAGCTAGTATTTTCGCTAGTATTTTGGGTCCGCTGTTTATTAAGGATATGGGCCTGTAGGAGCTACATTCGTCAGGGGCTTGCCTTTTTTGGGAATCACTATGATTGTGGCTTGCGTAGTCTGGTGGGAGCCTTCCTACTTCTAGGAGTGTTCAAACATGTTAAGCAGGTGGGTAGATATATCTAGGTGTTTTTCTTTTTCAATATGTCTAGTGGGAAGCCGTTAGGTCCTGGGGTCTTGCCCGCCTGGAGTTGGGTAATGGCTGCTGAACTTTCATCCTCAGTTATTTTGGTATCTAACGTAGCAGCTTGTTCTGTGGTGAGTGTAGGGAGATCGGCTCCATCTAGTATGGTACTGGACGCTATGGCATTGGGGGGTTTGTAAAGCTCCTCGTAGAAGTCAGCAAAACATTTTGCTATCGCTGCATCTGAGGAGACCGCTTCTGCATTCGCATTCTTGACGCATTTCACTTTTTGGTGACCTACATCACGTTTTTCCAACCATGCAAGCAGTTTGCCAGCTTTCTCTCCAGTTTCGTATATTCGTGCTTTCATGGCACCATGTGCTTTTTTGGCACAGTCCAGCGATAGATTGTGGAGTTTCTTCTGGGCTAGTGTCAGGGTTCTGTTTGTCGCGGGAGTATCGTTAGCAATATATTCTGCTTCCCTGATCGTTACTTCTCTTTCGGCCTCTATGATCAGTTCGCGCTGGGCCTTTTTCTTTGCCGTTGTCACGAAAGGATTTTGCCCTTGGGACCGGTCTGTATGCCTCCCATAATGTTCCAGAGTCATTGACCGAACCTGTGTTGAGTTTGAAGTATTCGGAGGTGACTGTCTCTTACCTTTCCTGTAGGTCCGGGAACCCCAGGTAGTAGGAGTTAAGCCGCCATGAGGGGGGAGGACTCTGTCTTTCCGTTTCAAGTTTGAGCAACAGTGGGGAGTGATCAGAGATACCCCGTGGGAGGAAGGACGCGCCACATACTTTGTGAATGCTCTGATTTGCTAGGAAGAAGTAGTCTATTCTTGACATTGAAGCATGTGCTCCTGAGTGGAAGGAATATTCGCGTGTGTCACTGTGCAGATCCCGCCATGCATCTCTCAGCCCTAGTGCAGACACAAAGGCGGCCAGTTTAGTGGTGGTGGCTGGGTTCCTTGCTCTCATGTGTGTGCGATCTAGGGTGTTGTCCATTACTTCGTTGAAGTCGCCACCTATCACCCGCATGTCGGCTGTATTTTCGGACAGGATTGGGATAATGTCTGCTAGCAGAGCGTTTAGGAGAGACGGTGGGGAGTATATTGCCATATTCGCCAGGGTTTGGTTCCAGAGTGTAGCTTGTATTTGTACATAACGTCCAGCTCTGTCTGCGTTGTTTGCGAGATCTCCAGTGGAAGTCTTTTATGAACCAATATTAGCACCCCTCTAACCCTCATGGAGAAGGCTGCATGTATCGCTGTGCGATAGTTGGATCTTTTGAAGAGATTACAGATTGTTCCTGCAAGATGCATTTCAGTTAGGAGTACTATGTCCGGTGAATGTCGATTTACATATGGCAATATCAGTCTTCTTTTAATGGTAGACCCCAGCCCATTCACCTTCCATGTCATGAGCATTAGGTGTCTATTGGATGAACCAGCGTCAGGTGTCATCAATTTTATGGATCTTAGGTTTCTGGGCGCGTTTTTTATGGCGTGAATGTTTCAGATTAGTTAGGATGTGGTATAGCTTATTGTTCATCCCGTCCGTTGTGCTTGTAGCGCAGCTGCATGCTGAATATTGAATAAGAACTTTGCCCACAACTCCCCCTCCTATATTCCAACCCCAACTGAAGCATCTGTCGTCCCAACGTGAACTTGTAAACAGTTAAACTTTAGCTCGCATAAGCCTGCTCCGTGCTAACTGGGTTTGCAGTTTGCGTGTAGAGTCTGGAGCTTGGCGGTATAGCACTCTCGTTTGATGCTATGAGTTTGTTTCCTTATCGGGGGGGGGGCTGGCTGCTAGGTCGGCCGCCAGCCGTAGTATTCTTTGTGGTTCATGTTTCGTTCGGCGTGCAAGCTCTTTTATATTATGCGCATTGTGGTTCCATTAATTAAGTGCTGTTGAACCTTATTCATTCATTTCCCTGTTGCGGCATTCTATCTTGCTGCTGTTGTTGAGGCTCTATGTCTGGTGGTCTCTCAGGATGTGGTCTGTTGCATTCTCCTCTTCTCTTTCCTTCGGTGCTCCAATCGCCTTCTATATGCCTTTCGGCCCAGCTCCATGCTTCCTTAGGGTCTGTGAAATGCACGGATGTGCCTTTATGAAATATTTAGAGTTGAGCAGGGAAAATTAGTCCGTATTTGGCTCCCATTGATTGCAGGTGCTTTTTGAGGGGTCAAAGGATTGGCGCGCTTTCTGAACTTCTCTGGTGAAATCCGGGGAAAAGGCGATCTTAGATCCTTTTTACGTGACAGTTCCCTTCGATCCGGCCAGTTGTAGCACAGTATCTCTGTCTCTAGAATTTAGGAATCTTGCTATGACTGTGCGCAGTGGCACGCCTGGTGTGACTACCAGTCGGGATGCGGTGAGCCCGCTCGATGAAGAAAAACCTGGAAAAGGACTCCGCTTTATATATGTTCGCCAGCCATTTTTCAAGAAATAGTTCCATACATGCCCCTTCTGCCTTCTCGGGGAGACTGAATATGCGGATATTATTGCGTCTGGATCTGCCTTCACTGTCATCTGCTCTTGCTTCCAGGATTTTGATGCATTCTAGCATACCAGACATGTGGCGATTGACCCTCGTAGGTTATCTTCAGTCTCCGAGATGCGTGCTTTGGCCTCTCCGGTGCGGGAGGTAGCTTTTGAAGATCGTGTCGGAGCAAAGACACATCAGCGCCAATGCTGTCCATCTTCTTCAACATTGATGTTCTGGAGCTTGCTATGGCACTCATCACATCCCTGAGGGAGATGTCATCTACTGACTGGTCTGTTCCCGTCGTTGCCGACCGCTCCGGGGAGCGAGCTATTGGTGTAGCTGCATATTGCTCTATTCTGCTTTGTGTGGAGGTTTTCCTGGGCTTTCCCCATTTTGTCCACTCGTTATTACAGCACCAGAGAGTTGTGTTCTGCGTGGAGGTGGGGTGGAGGTAGAGCTGATAGGGCAGTATAACCTGGAGCATTGGGAATGACATACACTGGGTCCCGGCGCGGCGTGTGGTCCACCTGCTGGGATTGGCACCTTTGTATGTCTTGTTTGTCGTGCTCACCCTGCTTGGCACCCGGGTGCTGCGCCGACTCTCCCCCCCCTTTTTTGGGGCTGTGGACTGGCACTTGTGGCGATTTGTTGCTTAAGACAGCCGGTACACTGTGGCATATGATTCTTGTATGGAGACGTGCTAATATGTTCACAGTGGACATAGGGTTCCTCCGTGCACCCCACTGCAGAGATGAAGCAGCATCAGTTGCTGTGGTGTGTTTAGATTCTCGGTAACAACAGTTCAGTTAGGATAAGGACTTGTGTTTGCGTGTGCAGTGTTAGGCAGAAACCTGTGCAGTTCCCTCTGGGACCACTGCAAAAGTTTAAGACTACAGGAGTTAGCAGTAAACCCAATTGGTAGCAGTCTGCACCACCCAGATTTACCTGGTAGCTGTGGCTGAGCAGTCAGACTTCTCTCAAGACGATATAGGCAGTATATAGAGTATACAAGATAGGGCAATTTACACAGTAGAACAAGCAGACACGGATCAGAGCTTGGGTGTAAAGATATATAATTATGTATTTAAAAACACATCCATGAGAAGCACACTGGCACTAATATGACAAACAGCTTCAATCGCAGTTACTATAAGTATATATCAATCCCATAACAATATTTCGACAATTCTAGGTTCAAAGACACCACTTATTTGCAGACAGAGGTGAGTGCTTAACCTAGATGGCACTCTAGTATTCGTTAGAAAGGGAGAGAAAAGGCAGGGTATGAAACAAACTCAGTACCAACACTTTACGAAGCAAATGCAAGGCAAGCAAGGCAGGGTCTACTGTAGATCACAAAGTTCAGAAGCCAGGCCCACTCGGAGAGAGGCAAGGCGGTATGTCCAAAACTACCACAGTGGAAATGCACTTCAAGTCTTTGTAGCAAATTGTCACAGAAAGGTTGGACCAGTTTTAGAACAAAAGTTAAGAAGGTCTGGAGGCGACCCAGTGGAAAGGTAAGGATTTAAGACACCTCACGCTAACCGGTTCAAGGGAAGCCAGGCGGACACAGTACCTTGAAAGTGAAGAGACAGCTCCGCGGGGCAGTTGTTCCTGGTGGTGGATGCAAGTCGGGCTTGCCAGAAGAAGAGATGATCTCGTCGTAGGGGAAAGTTGAAGATCGTTGCACCACCAGGGAAGAGACCAGCCGCGGAGTGCTCAGTCACAAGGCACCACCTTTTGGTCGCGGTACAGGGTTAGTGGCTATCCGGTTGCCGGGTGCTCAGCACGGCAATTCGACCACTAGACATCCTGCAAGCGAAGAAAAAGCAAGGGACTGGTTGTTCCCACCAGTCAAAGGGAAGAAGACTCTCCAGCAGGGAGATCTCCTCTGTCGTTGGGAAGTGGTGAGTCGGTTCAGCAGGGCTCCACCAGTGGTGTCGTCATTGCAGGTCGGCTCAGCTTCTCCCTCGTCGGATTCTTAGGTCCTGTGGCGACTTCTGAAGTTCCAGTCCCCAAAGCCCTGCTTTTATGCAGAAATCCCCCATTCATTCAGCCTAGCTGTCTATCAAACATGCTAAGTGGTGAGCGGGGCGGCTCACCACTTGGGACAATCACACCAGAGTGCGACTTGAGTTGGCAAGGCAACTCAGTCCAGGGTGCCTAAACCCCCTCCCACACCCCCTGTGGTACCCAGACAGAATGGCACCACTCTGGAGGGCTTCTGTGCAGAAGCCCGCCAAAAGTGGAACAAAGGGCTCAACCTTTGGTTTGGAGTTATAGAGGCGAACACATACGCCATTTAAAGACTGAGTTCTGGCAGAAAATACCAACCGGTGAATTCATTTTTAATTTAATAAACCGGCGGTATGACCGAGGCTACATAGAAAAAGTATTAGCCTCGAACAATGGGAAAATCCCATAGGAATATATTTGCGGTCGAATATAAAAAGTAGTATCCACTGCCACCAGCCAAAACTGGATGAGGGGGGACGGGACAGTGTCCCCTCGCACAACAGACCCAGGGGTAATTGAATCACCCCTGCCAGTACGTCCACAATAGGATGGTTTGTACTGGTTATGTTAGTAAATTTAGGTCTAGTAAAGCCAATGGTGACTTTACATGCCATGGGAGACAGTAGTCAGTCCCAGGGTATGGAGTCTATGGTGGGGGTCACCTAGGACACCCCAGTGTTACGGCACGGAGGGTGCGGTGTAACACACATAGCAAAACACATGAGACCCTATGGAGTAAAAGACCCCATAGCCCATAGAACACATGAACATTCAAAGAAATACCACAAATCATGTCCAAGAGTGGGGAGAAAAAGAGTCTCACTCTTGGCAGGATGAAAAAAACAAACTCCAGAATCCAGCAAAGCTGCTGGGGGACTCACTAGGTTAGAAATTCAGCCTAAACAGAGAATTCTCCCTAAAATGCAGTCTCTATGTGTGGCGTGCTTCGGTTGAGTTAGACGGCCGCTGAGGCTTATCTGGCGGTGCTATGGGTAGCGTTAGTTGGTCCTTTTAGCACTTTGCACACCAGTCCAGCAATAGATTGTGGAGTTTCTTCTGGGCTAGTGTCAGGGTTCTGTTTGTCGCGGGAGTATCGTTAGCAATATATTCTGCTTCCCTGATCGTTACTTCTCTTTCGGCCTCTATGATCAGTTCGCGCTGGGCCTTTTTCTTTGCCGTTGTCCACGAAAGGATTTTGCCCCTTGGGACCGGTCTGTATGCCTCCCATAATGTTCCAGAGTCATTGACCGAGCCTGTGTTGAGTTTGAAGTATTCGGAGGTGACTGTCTCTAACCTTTCCTGTAGGTCCGGGAACCCCAGGTAGTAGGAGTTAAGCCGCCATGAGGGGGGAGGACTCTGTCTTTCCGTTTCAAGTTTGAGCAACAGTGGGGAGTGATCAGAGATACCCCGTGGGAGGAAGGACGCGCCACATACTTTGTGAATGCTCTGATTTGGTAGGAAGAAGTAGTCTATTCTTGACATTGAAGCATGTGCTCCTGAGTGGAAGGAATATTTGCGTGTGTCACTGTGCAGATCCCGCCATGCATCTCTCAGCCCTAGTGCAGACACAAAGGCGGCCAGTTTCGTGGTGGTGGCTGGGTTCCTTGCTCTCATGTGTGTGCGATCTAGGGTGTTGTCCATTACTTCGTTGAAGTTGCCACCTATCACCCGCATGTCGGCTGTATTTTCGGACAGGATTGGGATAATGTCTGCTAGCAGAGCGTTTAGGAGAGACGGTGGGGAGTATATTGCCATATTCGCCAGGGTTTGGTTCCAGAGTGTAGCTTGTATTTGTACATAACGTCCAGCTCTGTCCTGCGTTGTTTGCGAGATCTCCAGTGGAAGTCTTTTATGAACCAATATTAGCACCCCTCTAACCCCCATGGAGAAGGCTGCATGTATCGCTGTGCGATAGTTGGATCTTTTGAAGAGATTACAGATTGTTCCTGCAAGATGCATTTCAGTTAGGAGTACTATGTCCGGTGAATGCGATTTACATATGGCAATATCAGTCTTCTTTTAATGGTAGACCCCAGCCCATTCACCTTCCATGTCATGAGCATCAGGTGTCTATTGGATGAACCAGCGTCAGGTGTCATCAATTTTATGGATCTTAGGTTTCTGGGCGCGTTTTTTATGGCGTGAATGTTTCAGATTAGTTAGGATGTGGTATAGCTTATTGTTCATCCCGTCCGTTGTGCTTGTAGCGCAGCTGCATGCTGAATATTGAATAAGAACTTTGCCCACAACTCCCCCCTCCCTATATTCCAACCCCAACTGAAGCATCTGTCGTCCCAACGTGAACTTGTAAACAGTTAAACTTTAGCTCGCATAAGCCTGCTCCGTGCTAACTGGGTTTGCAGTTTGCGTGTAGAGTCGGGAGCTTGGCGGTATAGCACTCTCGTTTGATGCTATGAGTTTGTTTCCTTATCAGGGGGGGGGGCTGGCTGCTAGGTCTGCCGCCAGCCGTAGTATTCTTTGTGGTTCATGTTTCGTTCGGCGTGCATGCTCTTTTATCTTATGCGCATTGTGGTTCCATTAATTAAGTGCTGTTGAACCTTATTCATTCATTTCCCTGTTGTGGCATTCTATCTTGCTGCTGTTGTTGAGGCTCTATGTCTGGTGGTCTCTCAGGATGTGGTCTGTTGCATTCTCCTCTTCTCTTTCCTTCGGTGCTCCAATCGCCTTCTATATGCCTTTCGGCCCAGCTCCATGCTTCCTTAGGGTCTGTGAAATGCACGGATGTGCCTTTATGAAATATTTTGAGTTGAGCAGGGAAAATTAGTCCGTATTTGGCTCCCATTGATTGCAGGTGCTTTTTGAGGGGGTCAAAGGATTGGCGCGCTTTCTGAACTTCTCTGGTGAAATCCGGGAAGAAGGCGATCTTAGATCCATTATACTTGACATTACCCTTTGATCTGGCCAATTGTAGCACAGTATCTCTGTCCCTATAATTTAGGAATCTTGCTATGACTGTGCGCGGTGGCGCGCCCGGTGTGACTTTACCAGTTGGGATGCGGTGAGCTCGCTCGATGGAGAAGAACCTGGAAAAGGACTCTGCATTATATATGTTTGCCAGCCATTCTTCAAGAAATAGTTCCATACATGCCACTTCTGCCTTCTCGGGGAGACCGAATATGCGGATATTATTGCGTCTGGATCTGCCTTCACTGTCATCTGCTCTTGCTTCCAGGATTTTGATGCATTCTAGCATACCAGACATGTGGCGATTGACCCCTCGTAGGTTATCTTCAGTCTCCGAGATGCGTGCTTTGGCCTCTCCGGTGCGGGAGGTTAGCTTTTGAAGATTGTGTTGGAGCAAAGACACATCAGCGCCAATGCTGTCCATCTTCTTCAACATTGATGTTCTGGAGCTGGCTATGGCACTCATCACATCCCTGAGGGAGATGTCATCTACTGACTAGTCTGTTTCCGTCGTTGCCGACCGCTCAGGGGAGCGAGCTATTGGTGTAGCTGCATATTGCTCTATTCTGCTTTGTGTGGAGGTTTCCTGGGCTTCCCCATTTTGTCCACTCGTTATTACAGCACCAGAGAGTTGTGTTCTGCGTGGAGGTGGGGTTAGAGGTAGAGCTGATAGGGCAGTATAACCTGGAGCATTGGGAATGACATACACTGGGTCACGGCGCGGCGTGTGGTTCCACCTGCTGGGGATTGGCACCTTTGTATGTCTTGTTTGTCGTGCTCACCCTGCTTGGCACCCGGGTGCTGCGCCGACTCTCCCCCCCTTTTTTGGGGGCTGTGGACTGGCACTTGTGGCGATTTGTTGCTTAAGACAGCCGGTACACTGTGGCATATGATTCTTGTATGAAGACGTGCTAATATGTTCACAGTGGACATAGGGTTCCTCCGTGCACCCCACTGCAGAGATGAAGCAGCATCAGTTGCTGTGGTGTGTTTAGATTCTCGGTAACAACAGTTCAGTTAGGATAAGGACTTGTGTTTGCGTGTGCAGTGTTAGGCAGAACCTGTGCAGTTCCTCTGGGACCACTGCAAAAAGTTTAAGACTACAGGAGTTAGCAGTAAACCCAATTGGTAGCAGTCTGCACCACCCAGATTTACCTGGTAGCTGTGACTGAGCAGTCAGACTTCTCTCAAGACGATATAGGCAGTATATAGAGTTTACAAGATAGGGCAATTTACACAGTAGAACAAGCAGACACGGATCAGGGCTTGGGTGTAAAGATATATAATTATTTATTTAAAACACATCCATGAGAAACACACACTGGCACTAATATGACAAACAGCTTCAATCACAGTTACTATAAGTATATATCAATCCATAACAATATTTCGACAATTCTAGGTTCAAAGACACCACTTATTTGCAGACAGAGGTGAGTGCTTAACCTAGATGGCACTCTAGTATTCGTTAGAAAGGAGAGAAAAAGGCAGGGTATGAAACAAACTCAGTACCAACACTTTTACGAAGCAAATGCAAGGCAAGCAAGGCAGGGTCTACTGTAGATCACAAAGTTCAGAAGCCAGGCCCACTCGGAGAGAGGCAAGGCGGTATGTCCAAAACTACCACAGTGGAAATGCACTTCAAGTCTTTGTAGCAAATTGTCACAGAAAGGTTGGACCAGTTTTAGAACAAAAGTTAAGAAGGTCTGGAGGCGACCCAGTGGAAAGGTAAGGATTTAAGACACCTCACGCTAACCGGTTCAAGGGAAGCCAGGCGGACACAGTACCTTGAAAGTGAAGAGACAGCTCCGGCGGGGCAGTTGTTCCTGGTGGTGGATGCAAGTCGGGGCTTTGCCAGAAGAAGAGATGATCTCGTCGTAGGGGAAAGTTGAAGATCGTTGCACCACCAGGGAAGAGACCAGCCGCGGAGTGCTCAGTCACAAGGCACCCGCCTTTTGGTCACGGTACAGTGGTTAGTGGCTATCGTTTGCCGGGGTGCTCAGCACGGGCAATTCGACCACTAGACGTCCTGCAAGCGAAGAAAAAGCAAGGGACTGGTTGTTCCCACCAGTCAAGGGAAGAAGACTCTCCAGCAGGGAGATCTCCTCTGTCGTTGGGAAGTGGTGAGTCGGTTCAGCAGGGCTTCACCAGTGGTGTCGTCATTGCAGGTCGGCTCAGCTTCTCCCTCGTCGGATTCGTAGGTCCTGTGGCGACTTCTGAAGTTCCAGTCCCCAAAGCCGTGCTTTTATGCAGAAAACCCCCATTCATTCAGCCTAGCTGTCTATCAAACATGCTAAGTGGTGAGCGGGGCGGCTCACCACTTGGGCCAATCACACCAGAGTGCGACTTGAGTTGGCAAGGCAACTCAGTCCAGGGTGCCTAAACCCCCTCCCACACCCCCTGTGGTACCCAGACAGAATGGCACCACTCTGGAGGGCTTCTGTGCAGAAGCCCGCCAAAAGTGGAACAAAGGGCTCAACCTTTGGTTTGGAGTTATAGAGGCGAACACATACGCCATTTAAAAACTGAGTTCTGGCAGAAAATACCAACCGGTGAATTCATTTTTAATTTAATAAACCGGCGGTATGACCGAGGCTACATAGAAAAAGTATTAGCCTCGAACAATGGGAAAATCCCATAGGAATATATTTGCGGTCGAATATAAAAAGTAGTATCCACTGCCACCAGCCAAAACTGGACGAGGGGGGACGGGACAGTGTCCCCTCGCACAACAGACCCAGGGGTAATTGAATCACCCTTACCAGTACGTCCACAATAGGATGGTTTGTACTGGTTATGTTAGTAAATTTAGGTCTAGTAAAGCCAATGGTGACTTTACATGCCATGGGAGACAGTAGTCAGTCCCAGGGTATGGAGTCTATGGTGGGGGTCACCTAGGACACCCCAGTGTTACGGCACGGAGGGTGCGGTGTAACACACATAGCAAAACACATGAGACCCTATGGAGTAAAAGACCCCATAGCCCATAGAACACATGAACATTCAAAGAAATACCACAAATCATGTCCAAGAGTGGGAGAAAAAGAGTCTCACTCTTGGCAGGATGAAAAAAACAAACTCCAGAAATCCAGCAAAGCTGCTGCGGGACTCACTAGGTTAGGAAATTCAGCCTAAACAGAGAATTCTCCCTAACATGCAGTCTCTATGTGTGGCGTGCTTCGGTTGAGTTAGACGGCCGCTGAGGCTTATCTGGCGGTGCTATGGGTAGCGTTAGTTGGTCCTTTTAGCACTTTTGCACACCGAACAGTTGCATATTTGCTTTATTGGGCCATCAGAGATGTTATGGGCGGTCGCACCCCTATCTTATTGACAGGTGTCACCAATTCGGGGGCCTGGGGAGGGCCTGCACTCCGCCCGCCACCGCCAGCAGGGTACGTTCTTTATTTTGCGCCCTGGGTTCCACCGTGGCCCCTAATGATCCTCATTAAGTGCGGTGGGGCTGCAGTGAGCGCAGCATCATGTAGGGGATTTGGCAGAGCTTTACCCTTTCCGCCACCTTGCTCCCCATTTCTCCCTCTTCTTACCGCTATTTCTTGACCTAATGCGCAGGCAGACGGGTGTATAGTCACCGGAGTATGGGACCGGCAGGTGCTCTACGCTGAGCGGAGCGCCGCGACCCCTCTATGGGTTCTGGTAGTTCTTTCAGCGTTGCATCGCTCTCTCCCCACGAGCCGCTGCGGAGGCAGCAACAGCCGGGCTGTTTGCTCTCCTCGGATCTCATGGCTTTGATTTGCTCTTGAAGCGCCCGCCGACAGGGCCACTCCGCTCCTCGCTGTGTAGCGCAGGGGGGGGTCACCCGCACCCGTCTATCCCGTGAAAGGAAGTTGGCGGCAGCGACCCGGCAGCACCCTCGCCCACACCAGTTCAGGGTCCGGTCACGACACGCCGCTCACTGTCCCTCCGCTACTGTAGTTCTCTCCCTCAGGCTGGCACGCATGTAGATGCGCAGCGCTCGGCACCCTCCGCTCAGAGCCCACTCACGGCGGCCATCTTGTTTGTCGTACGCGGAGTGGGGCCCGCTACTTTAGAACGCTGTAGCCGGGGATCTCCGCACCGATTCTGGTCCGTTGTCGGGCTGGTCGATGCAGCAGTTTCTCGTGCGTTGCTGAAGCAGTTTTGGCCCTTCTATGTCTATGTTTTCAACAGGATGCCTGTAGGATCTGGCTGGCGGCACGGGAGCAATGCAAGATCACATCCGCATTGTACACCTGCTGGCCACGCCCCCCGACTAAAGTCATCTTGAGCTGCTTACAAATTGGAGTTCTGTGTGTAGTATCCTTCCCACTTGTAGGTACACATACCAACTGATGTTTAGCAACCAACATGGCTCGTTTTTCATCAAGGGTCATAAAGCTTAGCACTGATTGTGCTTGTCCATTTTGAGCCATAGAGAGTGGTTGAATCAACTGGCAGTATCTTAAAGCTTTATTAGGGTGAGTCACCACTGTAGCGTCACCCGAGACCACACTGGGGGGCTCTGCATCTAAATAAGTAGTCTATTGAAAGGCAATGGATTAATTGCAGCTGTAAACCAGCTCCTAGTGTGAGAAAAATGTATTGACCAAGGATGCCTTCAGTCACTTGATTTATATGGCAATGTTTGTCCTTGCATCTATTCCTTGCACTATATTACTATTAAAAACAAGCATTGGCAAAACCAACAGTATTTGATCTTTTATGGGCATTATATAGGCATTTACCAGGCACAGCCATAATGTGCCCAGTTACTAAAATAATTTTCCGTTTGTTATCGTTTTATTGCAGGCAGCACAACCATTATGGAAATGCCTGGAAAGTGCCTATGGCATGCATACACAACAGCCAAAACCCCTGGCTTTGCCATTGCTCATTTTCAACATGAATGTGGTGCAATGCACAGATATTCTAGGACACACATTTACTTCTAAGCACATCTAACAGTTTTGAGTTTTGTGCAGGCATTAGTGGTATTTGGCAGGCACAGCCATAATGTGCCACAGTATTACCATTGTCCAACTATTGACGTAGAATGGGCAGTAGTAACATTATGGGAGCGCTTGAGAAGTACCTGTCACCTGCCTACAGACAAGCCAAAACAGTTTGCTTTTACATTGCTTTTCTTTAAACATTTAGTAGGCAATCGAAATACAAACACAAGAACAGGAATGGATGTAACCACATGATGTTTTGTTCTAAAACAATTCAAACAACCTAAAACGATAAAGATTACAAACCTTACAAGCAGAGAATGTAAAGGCACAAAGATAAGTATGTAAGAAAAGAAAATGAGACTATCAGATGTTCAAGCAAAAGAATGAACCAACACAATGAATAAACATCAGTATATATAGTAAGAGGTAGTCGGGTGCTATTAATCAGCCACAGATGTTACCACAGAGGAAAGTGTCAGGACAGTCAGTTTACTGTCATCGCAGTGACCTCATTAATGCATACTTGCAGGCCGATTCATGGAATGAATGTGCGCCGAAAATTTCAGCGCAAGCGTGCGAAAACATGCGATTCGCAGTGAAAGAGCGAAAATCGCAGTGCAAGTGCGATTATCGCACAGAAAACAGCGCACATCTATTCATGGAAGTCCGTGCACGCGCAAAATGTGGGATGTGCGCTGAAAAAGTGTGCGGCGCACGCTGGCGCACGTTGGCGCACAGGTCATCGAACGCCGTGTGATAAGGCCGCAGCGAATTCGCACATAGCGCGGCTCACATAACAAAAGTAGGCGTAACACGGGGCGTTACACGCAGAATGGGGAACAACACGTGAAAATGTGGGCGTCACGGGGGAAGTACAGGAGGCAAGTGCGCGGAACGCCCACACGCTCGCCTACAACACGTATTCATGGAATGGAATAGGGAAAAACAGCGCACGGCCAAAGACGCGCACAGGCCCATACATGTCCGCCACACGAAAGCAGGCGGTAGCGTCCCTGCGCAGGCAAAAAATGTGCGCCAAAGTTCTACACGCGCGAGAAGTTCCACACGCGATCGGGCCTGGGGGAGCGTATGCGTGTATTTCAGGGGTGCGCGAGAAGTTCCACACGCGATCGGGCCTGGGGGAGCGTGTGCGTGTATATCAGAGGTGCGCGAGAAGTTGCACATGCGATCGGGCCTGGGGGAGCGTGTGCGTGTATTTCAGAGGTGCGCGAGAAGTTCCACACGCGATCGGGCCTGGGGGAGCGTGTGTGTGTATTTCAGGGGTGCGCGAGAAGTTTCACACGCGATCGGGCCTGGGGGAGCGTGTGCGTGTATTTCAGAGGTGCGCGAGAAGTTTCACACGCGATTGGCCTGGGCGCGTGTATTTCAGAGGTGCGCGAGAAGTTTCACATGCAATCGGGCCTGGGGGAGCATGTGCGTGTATTTCAGGGGTTAGCGGGAAGTTCCACACGCGATCGGGCCTGGGGGAGCGTGTGCGTGTATTTCAGAGGTGCGCGAGAAGTTCCACACGCGATCGGGCCTGGGGGAGCGTGTGTGTGTATTTCAGGGGTGCGCGAGAAGTTCCACACGCGATCGGGCCTGGGGGAGCGTGTGCGTGTATTTCAGAGGTGCGCGAGAAGTTTCACACGCGATTGGCCTGGGCGCGTGTATTTCAGAGGTGCGCGAGAAGTTTCACATGCAATCGGGCCTGGGGGAGCATGTGCGTGTATTTCAGGGGTTAGCGGGAAGTTCCACACGCGATCGGGCCTGGGGGAGCATGTGCGTGTATTTCAGGGGTGCGCGGGAAGTTCCACACGCGATCGGGCCTGGGGGAGCGTGTGCGTGTATTTCAGGGGTGCACGAGAAGTTCCACACGCGATTGGCTTGGGTGCGTGTATTTCAGAGGTGCGCGAGAAGTTTCACACGCGATTGGCCTGGGCGCTTGTATTTCAGAGGTGCGCGAGAAGTTTCACACGCGATTGGCCTGGGCGCGTGTATTTCAGAGGTGCGCGAGAAGTTCCACACGCGATCGGGCCTGGGGGAGCGTGTGCGTGTATCTCAGAGGTGCGCAAGAAGTTTCACATGCGATCGGGCCTGGGGGAGCGTGTGCGTGTATTTCAGGGGTGCGCGAGAATTTTCACACGCGATTTCAAACAATATTACAGATATGTGGACACTTCGTCCAGTCTGCAAGTCATAAATTACGATGGGAAGGAAGGACAATTACCACGGTGGCTACGAAGGTGGGATTTTGAAGGCCGAGCATATGTCTGTCACCACACGCCGGCACCCGTGGGCACCACACACGAAGAGAGACTGACGCCCCTGACACAACAGCACAATCATGCTGGGAATCGCTGAGACACCTACTTTTTTACAGACCCATACATGCCAACATTCAGATGCACCTAGGAGGGAGATTTCGTCGGAGAAATTGGGAGACAACAATTTCCCCATAGGAATGCATTGGGGAAAGAATTATTTTAGGCGGGGGAAACGTGAAAAATAGCAATATTTTTCACTGAAAAATCAGGAGTCTCCCGCCTAAATCAGGAGGGTTGGTATGTATACAGACCCCAGGTGCATACCCTCTCAACTCACATGCTTTTGGCCGGTGTCACACGCCCATCCCTGCCTAACCTCTGGGTTTAGCCCGGAGACTCAGGGTTTTCACGCTCTTCTCTGGGTCTGCGGGGAAGAGCGCGGAGTCTCTGGGTTTTCCGGCGTCCCCCCATGTCTCCTCGCACCAGCCCTCCTCCCCTGGCCCTCAGATGCGCGCGCATACACTGTGGACACACGGTCCTGCCTGGAGGATGGAGGCATATTGCATGGAAAGGATAGTTCACAAGTCTCTCTCATGGCCTCCTCATGGATTCATAGCTAGACCCGGCATTGTTCCAGTGCCACCTACTGGGCAAGTGTCATTTGCAACACGAGCACGTCAGTCCCCTGAAAGGCATTCCGCTATACTTCATTTTTCTATCACATGTAGTGTAGTTCACATGTGACCCCATTTAGAAGGGTTCTTACCATCACCGCTTTCGAGCATGTGCTTGTTATGCCCACCCAATGTAGTTCGATAATACTTTAATGTATGAGCAGGCCCGGCCTCAGGGGGGGAGAGCGAGCCCCCCAGAGGCCAGGGCGTCATTAGCCCCTGCCATGCCAGCTCGGGGGGAGTCTTTCAGGGGCTCCCCCGAGCTGGCATAGTGGCAGCAGGTGCCTCATTGTTAGGGCGCCCGCGCAGCGGAGCACATTTAGGAAGAATAGGGTGCATTCCCTACTCATAGAATTACCTCCTCGCTCCGTGGGGGAAGGGAGGGTGCCAATTTACCCATGGTGCTGCTCCCCCTAAGGCCGGCCCTGTGTATGAGGACCCTTATTTCAACTTTGAAAAGTTAAGTACTAGGAAACTGAGGACTAGAAATACTGGCGGGAAACCCCAACGGAAACGTGCCCATCACAACCCCCTCGCGAATGTTTGGGCGTGGCCTGCCTGTGACATAGATCTCCAGGTTCTTCATTTTTAAATGTAGACATGTATGCACCCACCCTGTAATCAGCGTATTCACCCGTCAAGCCCCCTATACACCCATACCGTTTAATGGGCTCTCATCCAAAACCCTCTGCATTGTACACAAGGCCTTCTGGGGCCTGGGACCGCAATACCTTCAACTCTCTCTTTCTAAATATCTTCCTTCTCTAGCTCTTCGCTCATCCACCTCCAACTCCCTCAGGGTCCATCGCTTCTCCAAGCAATGAGTTGGTGGTAGATCTCTTTCTTCAGCTGGAGCCTCTCGCTGGAACAGCCTCCCTGCCTCTCTTAAACTTGAGGAGAACCATCTCCGGTTCCGGAAGCACCTCAAAACCATCCTCTTTGCTTCAGCTTTCTCTCCCTCTCTCCCCTGCTGAATTCATGACCGTAACTGCACTGGGCAACCTGGCCACCCTTTCTGATCTCTGGCCCTGGCCCCGTCTAATGCCCACCTGCACTGCCTCCCTGGCAACCCCTGCACTTGGGGACCGCTTTCTGTATCCCTACAGTCCCCCTACCAGCACTTATGTCTGCACGTCCTTGCACTTGCCACCAGCTGGCTGTTTATTTATCTTATTTATTCCACTTTCCCATGTACTGCACTTTCCCCTCTCCCTTTCCCCCATGCACTTTTCCCTTCCCCTCTACCCTTGCACTTGCGCGATCTGAATGACACCTGGCCTAGTAGGATCATTGTTTGTCTTCCCTTTGTTCCCCCCCCCTTGCCTCGTCGTGCCTTGAAACACTTGCGTATAGGCGCGTTATAAATGCCATATCATATCGTATCATATCACCCGCCAAAAACAAAATCTGGGGTTTTCTCCCACCTTTGGGACACAAAAGGGGGATCCACCCATCCCTAGGGCTCAGTGGAACTCCCAGTTTCACACACTTAGAAGTCATAGATATGACTGAATTCAATCCCAGAAGAAAATCGGCACCACTCAGAAATGCACCAGGCGCTGAAGGCCAACAACTGTTTCCATAGAAACTGGATGGTTCAGCACACAACCATGCTTACAGGGAAGAACTAGCCTGGGTAGAAACCAGATATGGAAAGATTCCAAACATAGGCTATAGATCCACAAACTCCACAGAACCAAACCCTTCATTCCCCAAATTAATTCCGTATGGTGGTCCAAGCTCTCCTTGTCTCACACATTGATGGGGTAAATGCCCTTCCAGCTGCACACCTGGTCCCTTTCAAAGCAGCAAACCACGCTGCATCTCGCCTCATTACAGGTGCCCCCAAATTCAACCGTATCTCTCCCCCATTGAAACCCGTTCGTGAGGAAATGCGTATTTGTACAAGAGATGCACTCAGATGGATTTCAGATGCCACTATTTCTCCTATTGATATGCATGATACGTTTTGTCAATATACGCCGGCGATGCAGAGGAAAGTGTTGCAAGTAATGGTAGAATATTTACAGGATGATTGTATGAAGAGAAATCCATGTCCCGCTGATTTAATGGTCATTTACAAAACAGCATTTTCAGCCGATACTGCATTTGGCCTTACTGCTTAATAGACGTTTAGATCTTCCCACTTTGCAATTGCGCATGAGAGAGGTGCCTCTGACATTTGTTCCGAAGGTAGAGATTCCTGCCGTTTGGCAGACTCCAGCTGGTACCGTTGAAGCACATTATATTGCACAGTTTGTCCAAGTCCCATTTTCGAGACAAGAGGTGAATACAATTAAACAGTCGGTTCCTGACATTAGAAAGAATCTGGCTGGGTTTTACAAGGAAATAGAATCTGTTCTGAATTCTTATGTTTTTACCTTGGGTGATATTGATTTATTGTTCTCTGTGATCCTTCCTGCTGACAAATGGAAAGATGATGCGCAAGGTTTGGGTGATACGTGGGATGCTTTGAGCCGAGACGATAGAGAGAGGAATGCTGGCGAGAAACCACCACAGGTCATTTTAACGCTGCCCTCGCGCATAGTGACTAAATTGAAGACTCTGGTACCTGAGAAGAGGATAATTTGGGACAAACTTACGGCCTGTATGCAGGGCAAATTAAAAGGTGCAACAGAATATTTTAATAGATTTGAGGAAGTGTTTGCCGACTTGAGTGGTCAAGATTTGAGTACGGAACCAGGGAAGAGGTTGTTTGTTGATAAGTTTGTATGAGGATTGTTGCCAGAGATACAAGCACTAATTATGACTTCTGAAAGTGCATGGCAAGCAAAATCGCAGTCTGAAGTGTTGCACATGGCACAGTATTACGAGAATAGAGTTAATGCTGAGAAAGAGAAAGCAGAGAAGAAGAAAAGTGAATTGAAGACTAGAGTTTTGCTACAGCAGGTAGCAAGAGGAGCTAGAGGGAGGAACACGTAATTCATAGAATTTAGCGCACAAGTGGCGCACGCGGCTGGCGCCCAGTGTGCGCGTGCAAATCTCTGCATCAGCCACGTGCGCTAAAATCCATTTCCGCACACAGCGTATTCATGGATTTTAGCTACCAAAACCCGCCGTGGTGCACAGTGGCGCAGCGACCCTGCAGCAGCGCCAGTTACGCCCCCAAGAACGCCCCTCGCGCAGGGAAAAGCCATCAAAATCCCCAATCCAGCGCAAAGGGCTGCGCTAACCCTGTACCAGCACGTGTATTTCAGGGGTGCGCGGGAAGTTTTCCACGCGATTTTGCTGTCAGAGCGGGGAACACATATTTCGGGGGTGCACGGGGAGTCCTACATGTGAATTTGCAGTGTGGGTCCACCCAGGTGTCCCCTCTACCCCCTTCACGGCCCCTGCAGGCAGCACACACCACACAGGACTACCCTGCACCCCTGGTCATGTCCCCCAGCACCCCCACCCCTCCAGCAGTGAGGGGCACCTACCAGCAAGCCCTGACACATCTCCCCCTGCACCCCCACGCCCCCAGCATTGACAGGCACCTGCCAGCAGGCCCTGACACATGTCCCCGAGCACCCCCACCCCCCAGCATTCACAGGTACCTGCCAGCAGGCCCCGACACATGTCCCCCAGCACCCCCACCCCCCAGCAGTGAGGGGCACCTGCCAGCAGGCCCCGACACATGTCCCCCAGCCAACACGTCATCACAATCTAGATCCCTGGCTCTTATGGCCACCCAAATCCCACCCCACGCCACTCCAGTCCAAACACCCAACCAAGCTTTACATCCACTCCAAATTGAAATCCCCATTACATGAAAGATCACAAATAAGCAGTATGTACGACCCACACAATGGCAACACATGACTGTGAAAACCCACATTGTGACATGCATGAAACCAATGAGAGAAGACCACACATTGAAGTAAGAAACAAAAATGTAATCAAGTCAAAATGAAGGGAATGAAATAAAAACACACAATAATGCCAATAATAATGAAAAAGCAGCATGTCCCAAAAAATGATAAATAAATAAAATGAGAATCCAAATTAATCCAAATGAAAATGTGTCCAAAGTCACCGTCCAACAAAGCAAATCCAAAGGGAAAGAAAAGCGTAATATCCATTGCTCCATGGTGAAGAAAAAAAAGATGAAGGAGAAAAATCCACTGTAAAACTATGTACAAATAGCAAATCCAGGCTCCATGAGCCCAACGACATAAATGAAACCTACAATGAAACCTACCTAATTACTAACTATATACAAAAATGTGGGGCATAGTCCATGCGCCCCAAATGAAAGAAAAAAGAAATTAAACTTAACACTAATGAACTATATACAATGGCGGCGGGCAAGTCCAACGGCGCACTTGTTGATGTCATGGGCCAGGGCATCATCGAACTCCTGTTCAATGTCTTGGAGGCGGGCCTGTTCTCTGGCCCTGAGGTCTCGCAGGGATAACCCCATGTCCACCTCCAACTCCCTGTGAATTCCCTCGAGGCACTCAGCCCACCTCAGCGCCCTGCGCATGGAGTTCTCCGCCCTGGCCATTGTGAGCCGTGCCTCCTCCGCCCGCCGCCGCTTCGCACCTATCTGCTGGCCCAACCGCTGCCACACGGAAGACACTCCCATTCCAGGGTCCTCCTGCCCTCCGGCCGATGCCTGCCCCTCTGATGTAGATGGCCCCGAGCCATGATGCCTCCCACGTTGAGCCTGCCGCTGCCTCCGACGCAACTGCCTCTGCCAGCACGACAGCATCCAGGCTGATGAAATCCACTGATGCCGTCGTGCACGTGCCCTGCCCGATGATGCCGGCACATCCTCCATCTGCTGGGGTCCAGTTGCTGTGGTGTCCACCCCTGCTGGACCTCCGACTCCCGACTTTGGCAGGGATGGGATCCCCACCGAGCTGGCTGCGTTGGTCAGGGCAGGTCCACAGGGGGCTGTGGCGGCATCTGGGCCGGAAGACGGCATGGAGAACGACTGGCGTATAGTCTCCACAGAGGAGGAGAGGGCCCCCAGAGTGGCCGACACATGTACAAAACCCCCGACCATGGACACTCCCAACTGGGCCACGTTGGCACGCTGCTCTTCGTGATGACGTGCGTGCTCCCCCGGGAAGCACGCACGTCATCACGAATGTCACGCGTGCGCAACGCGACACCAATCAGGACCTTCTCCATACGGCCAGAGGTCCCCTCGTCCGCAGGTAGAGGAGTGTCAGATGACATGGACATCCCCCCTACCTGTGGATGGGGCTGGGATGGGGCATCCCTGCTGGTGCATGGTGGTGCAGTCACAGTGTCAGGGACAGTGACATGCACAGGCCCCTCCGCGGTGACCTGTGCTGCCTCCTGCCCCTGGCCCTGGACTGCACCACTTGCACCAGTGGTACCAACCCCACTAGGCCCCATGTGCGGCTCAGTAGCGGCTTCCTCCTCCTCTGTGGAAACCACCAACCTGGATGGCTCCACACCATATTCCGCCGTTGCAAGCCTCTGTGGGGGCTCAACCACCCCTTCCACTGCAGCCGTAGTGGCAGACGCAGCACCAGTCCCCTCGGTCCAGGACAATGTTAAATTCTGGGAGGGTGACTGGGCCTTGCGTCGCCGGCCCGTGGGGGCATCCCCGCCGCTTTGCTCCACAGCGCCATCTCCGCCCTCTTCATCACTTGCTGCTGTGTAGAGGGAGACATAGAACACAAGCATCTGGGTACTGTACAATGGTCCCCTAGACAGGAAGCAATAGCAGATGAGTGGCACTGTCAAACATCACTTCCATCATGTCCCTCCACAACACATGGGTCAGTGCAGGCAAAACACATGCAGTAACAGGCATGGTGCATGCAATGAACATTAGCATACATGTCCAAGGACTCTTGAAACATACAATGCTGGTTTGAAACTCACATGCATCATGGGTCATGCCTATCACATGCACACACTTCACCGTAGTTTCATCCATCTGGCTTGTACACCCCAGACACAGTGGATACAAGGATGAGTAGGCTACATCAGTGAATTTGAACATTGTCACAGACATGTGTCATCCATCCATGGCATTTACAAGTCACAGACACGCAAGTCAGACACACAGACATGGACACCATACGTGTCCATGACCGCAGCACCCATCTCTCACACCCCATCCATGTCCAATAACAGAGACAGGCATGCATTAATGTGTGCATTCCCCATGCTGCTCCGCATGTTGCATTGTAACACATGCACCTACCATGTGGTTCACACATTACTGGTCTCACATGCATGACCATGATGTCCCTGCACACACACATACATACATGGCCTATGTCACACATACAGGCAAGTATCAGACAACCAGCACCCTGCAACATGCCCTGTCTCTCACAGCAATGCTTGGCCACTTACCGCTCAACTCCAGACGGATCTGCCTCTGAAGGATCTGGGCGTGGAGCGCTGGGCTTACGCGTTCCAGGACCCTCATCTGGATGGTACTCATGCTGACCCCGCCCCCTTCCAGAGGCGCCGGGCCTTTACAAGGGTCCTGGACCTCAAGTCCTCCCAGTCGCTTCTTGACTTGCTTGATGTTGCGGGTTGCCTCCCCTCCGCGTTGATGGCAACACAAAGTCGGCCCAGATCCTATCCGTCCTTCCTTGTTGGTGCGTGATGTTCCAAAGAGGGCATCATAATGCCCCAGGACATGCTCCACCAGGACACCAACTTCCTTCTGACTGAAGCTGGTGGCCCTCTGCCCTCTGGCTGGGGGTCGCCAGTGGTCTCAGATGGTGTTTGCCCCGACATGGCACCCCAGAGGCAGGAGTGGGTGGGCAACTGGGTCCTGGGGCTGGGCTGTGGAGCGATGGAATCCCAGTCGGGAGTCTTCTGTTCCAGCAGGGGTGGACACAGCAAGTGGACCCCTGCACATGGCTGATGTGCAGGCACCAAATAGCAGGGCACGTGGGCAGCAGGCAGTCAGGCAGTAGCAGATGGTAGGTGGGAGCGTGTTCGGGGATCTGGGGGGCAGGAAAATGGCCTTCAGGGCAGGAGCATGGTCTTCCGTGTGTTTTCGCATGGCCAGCTTGATACGGAGTGATTTGGCACGTGAAAAAATTGCACGTCAGCGTGTAATTCGAGGAAATGCCCTTAGCGCGTAAGCGATTTCATTGGTCCAAAGGCCCTTCGCGCATAAGAGCTTCTGTGACGTGACGCGCGCGGGCGTGCGTGGGCGTTTCCCCCGTGACGTGGCATAGTGGATTTCGCGCGCGAAAAAAATGCACGTCCTGTGTGAATGCGTGTAATCCGAGGAAAGGGCCATGCGCGTAAGTGACGTGACACGCGCAGGGCATTTTCCTCAGCAGGGTTAAAGGTGAGCGGGGCCAGCAGTTCGCTGTACGTGCCTTTCGTGGAGACCGACGTGTGTTGCTGCTTCCTGTTGTTTCGCGCGCCATCACAACTTCACAGCTATCAAGGACGTATCTCTTCTTTTGGCGGGGGTATTGGCTACGCGTGTTTTTCTGCATCGCGCTAGTCAGACGGTGAGTCGCGCACACTCTTTTTCCCACTGCGGGTACCCCTGTGTATCGCACCCATTTTCGATGTCATAGTAGCCTGCGTGTCCCACGCGTACGTGTTATTCGTGTTACTGGTGCCACCGCGTACTGCGGGAGGTTGAATCCACGCACGTAGGTTGCAGGGTTGCGTGCACGGTTTTCAGCAGTTTTGGGGTGCCTGAGCGTTGCGTGACCGTCACTACATCACCGGGTCACATACAGCCTTGCAGGTGCAGGGGGCTGTTAACATCTTGCTTCCCACCCCCTTCACCCCAATTGCCCAGGTCAATTGTGTGTACACCTCCATTGGCACTACTCCATCTGTGCCGGCACTACTACATCTGTGCCATGGTTGGGAGGACACCAAAGGTGAGGGCGCCTCAGCTGGCGTCCTCCTCTGGCGGGCGTGGTCAGGGACGTGGCCGGGGTGACCAGGGAGTAGGGGGACTCCAGGGTGGTCCAGGGCAGCCACAGAGGGGGACAGCAACGGGATGCGCCACTGAGCATAATGTCGTGCGCATGTGTCAGTGCAGTCATGCCACCACCCTGTGGGTAGTGGTAGCTGCAGGTGCAGCTGTGGACACCACCCCCAGGCTCAGGGTCTGCCAGCGCAGGCTGCGTTGGCACTTGAGAGCCCTTGGAAGATTTCCAACAGGCCAGGAGGGAAACCGTAGGGGCACGCAGGGCTGCCCTGACCAAGACACGTGTCCCTGGGGCAGTTATGTCATCTGCTGCCCGAACAGCCGGGTGTTGGCAAGTGCAGGGCAGATGCACCCAACAACACCCGGTTGTGAGTCTGCCAACCAGGACAGTTGCGGTCAATGACCCTGCCACAGCGGATGTTGCTGCGCAGGGTCCATTAGAGGGCACCCAGCTGCCACTGACAGAAGTCAGGCCTTTGGTCATCCCTCCACCTGCCACTCCCTTGGCTCAATCCACCGAACCCACTGGCCATACTGGTCAGGGCGGCATTAGCCAGCCAGGGTCTGAGCCACAATCCAAGAGGAGGAAGGTTGCACCTGCAGCACAGGCTGGGACCTCACACACAGCCACGACCTCCTGCACGTCGAGGAAGAAGCCTTTCTGCAACCAGGAACTGGACTCCCTCGTGGGCTACGTGCGGGGACCACAGCCGTGACATGCTAGTGGGTGCCAGTAGTCAGACTACGGCTGCCCAACGTGATACCCACTGGAAGCATGTTGCGGAACATGTCAGTGCATTCGGCCATGAGGTGCGCACGGCGCAAGAGTGCAAAAAGCGTTGGAATGACATCAAACGCAGCGCTAAGGCTAAGCGTGCCTCAAATTACAACTTGACTCTGGTGACTGGCGGTGGGCCTGCACCAGAGGAGGAAGTCCTCACTCCGCATGAGTCACTCGTTGCGGAGTTCATACCATCTGAATCGGTCGAAGGAGTGGGAGAGATGCCGGACTTTGATGCCCAGTCCAGTGAGTGTTGATGCGTGTTTGTTGAGGACGTGTGTGTTTTACTTGTGGGATGTGTTGTGCATGATTGCCACTACATGTGACGTGTACATGGTTCTGATGTGCAAGTAATGCAATGCTTCCCTGATGCATGTCTGCTCTGCTGGATGGTGGACATGTGGAGCAGACGGGGACTGTCCGCATCACCACTATTGCACCCTACTCACATGCTGGTTACCAGTATGCCCCTCCGGTCCATGTTCCAGCTCACTGGCCCTTCTGCATGTAGCGTGGGGTGACCTTCCTCTCAGCCCAGGGACATGTCATAGCATGACTGACGTGCATGTGTCCTCTGCCTGCATGCGGGTACTCCATGTAGGCATGCTCCCTTGCCCTCCACCCCCGCTCTGCACCCCAATTCCACCTTTGCACTGGTCTGCTTCAATATTGCCGTTGGGTACTTCCCTGTTCATGCGTCCTGTGTACATGCTAACTTCCAGCAGCCAATCTGCCAGACATATGCTGTGTGGTACATCCTTTGTACTTGATGAAGGGTGTCTCACTTGGACTGTGCAGAGGTCAGATGCCCGCAGGGACATGAGTGCCCATTCATGCTCCATGTGCATTGCCACGCATGCCCCTATGTGTCCTTGACTGGATGATCACTGTAATACAAGTCCTGGTGACATACAATTGCATGGCATTTCATCAGCCTTCCCATGTCAACTGTGGCTCAGTACTGCGTTGCCACACATGTTTAGGGTCTGACAATCTGGGTGGGTCACAGGCCTCAGCCTGTTTAATGGCCAATGACTCTGTCCAACTGGTGTAGTGTCTTCTTCACACGTGGGTGGCCTCCAGAGGTTTCATCATGTGTCCTGCTTACTGTCCCATCATCATTTGCAGTGTTGTCACTTGACTCACATGAAGCTGTTGATGCTAGTCAACACTGTCTGTCAATACACAGGTCTATGGTCAGCCTTTGATACCATGCTAGGCATCCCTGCTTTTGCACTTGGGTGGAGGGGTGCTTTGCTTGTAGATATGCTACCCATTGAATGCACATTGCACGTGATGCCTGAAGTTGACCTTGCACTGCCTTCACATTTCCTGGCACACACCATGGAGTCCTTGTACATGTAGGTAGTGAGTAACGTACACATTTTCTGCACTGCATAGACCCACTTCAATGCAAACTGCCACCTTTCAACAGGTCTGATCACAGAAGCAATTCCAAGTTGACCCAGCATGCATGCCAGGTTCTATTTTGTGTGTCCATATCTGCCTGATGTTGTCGGTGTGTGTGTGTGTGTTGTGTGCTTCTGACATGTGTAGTGACCTTTTTTCTCTCTATTTTTCAGGTGATGACGCAATGGAGCCGGAGGATGGTGTTGTCATGCCAGGCACAGGGTTGGTATCACTACATCAACCCGGCACAAGTGGGGTCGTGGGTGGTAGGCCACGAAAACCCCAAGTGCTACAGTCCATCTTGTCTCTGGCTGCCTATGAGTCCAGCCCTGATGACCACTCTGACGTCCATGTCGAGTTGGATGAGCATCAGGTCCATATGTCAGGGGTGAGTGATTCTGATGTGGACACTCCTCTGTCCGCGACACCTGCACTGAGGGGTCAGACAGTCTTGGACCTCCGCCCGTGGTGGATCGGGACGCAGGGTCACCCTCCACACCAGTCACTGATGTGCCTGGGACATCACGTCGACGGGGGCATGTAGTCGTGCAGCCGCGGGCGGTGCCAACACAACGAGGACACCCGGTCCTTGGGTCCCGCAGGGGTCAAGCCCAGCAACGCGGTCGCCGCGCGCAACCGCAGTATACTGAGTGGGAGCAAGACATGACTGCCAATTCTGAACGGCAGGGGGCAGCAATGGAGAACATCGCTGAGAGCATGGAGCGTGTGGCCCGATCCGTGCTCCCCCCTGCTAGGCAGGTGCTTCTCCAGCAGCAGGCGGCACGGTCCACGGCCCGCTCGCTCAGGCTGGGCATGGCGGCCTCAGACAGGGCACGCCAGGCTGAAATGTCGTCTCTGCGTCAAGCAATTGCTGCTCACGCAGAGGCACACATGGAGGCCCTGAGGGAGGAGTATGCTTCCCTCAGATCCACTCTGGGTGTCCTTCTGATGTCCCAGAGGGAGCGGGCAGAGGAGAGGTTGCACAGCTTGAGCGTACCATCTCGGCTGAGCTACAGGCTTGCCGGGAGGTGCAGCGGTTGTCCAGCCAGGCCTTGCAGGAGGAACTCCGTGTTACACGTGCTACCTTGCAAGAGGAAGCACGTGTATCACGTGAGGTTCTGCATGCAGACCTACGTCACATCGCCACACAGAACCAGGCTCACCCGTCCGGCAGACTTGCTGCCGACGAGGGGCAAGCTGCGGCTAGGCGTGGTCAGGCTACTGTGCCACGTCTCCTTTCCAGGATGAGCCAGACTCGGACGACCATCTATCTCCCACATAGGTCGGGCTGTGCAGGCGTTGAGCCCATGGAGGTTTTTTTTGGCTCAGCATCATCGCATGTGGGTGTTGAGCAGCACCCTGTACCTCCCCCTCCTGGGTGCCCCCCCCCCGGGTCGTATGTGGCCATTTTTGATTTTTCTTTTAGTTTAGTTAGTTAAGTTTCTGTTTGATAGTTAGTTTAATTAGGTAATGTAGGTTTTTCATAGTTAGTGTAATTAGTTAATATAGTTTAAAATTGCTTGTCTATTGTGCTTTCATGTGACAGTGTGGTGCTTTGTGGCTTTTGAAAGCATCCACTGTCTGTTCCAGCTGGGCCTTCAAGCTTGTCTTGTGTATGTGTTTTGCTGCTTGGGTCCTTGACTCACATATGCCACTCCTGCTTCCCTTATCCATGGGCTCGCAAGGATGTTCGGTGTAACAGCCTATTACACAAGGGCTTTGGACTGTCATATCTGTGGCATGTCTGCTGCTGTGGAACTTGTGTTACACCCCTAGTGGGGATGATTGGGGTGTTATTGACCACTGTTCTGCTTTTGCTAGATGGGGTGTTTCATGATTCATGTGTACATTCATTGCTATGCATTGTGTAGTATGTTTCTTATCTTTACTGTACATGTGCTTGTTGCAATTCATGCCGTAGATAGTGTGTTCCACACTTTGGCTGTGAAAGACGGACTGATGGTGTGATTTCTGATGTACGTCTCTGACATGGTCCAGTGATGTGATGCCTGAAGAGACACACACAGATGAATCTAATGCATTAATCATGTGTTTCATGCCCTTTCTGCAGGGGGATGAGCCTCCAGACCACCTTTGCCAGCAGACATGGGCCATTGGACGTCTGGAATCTGGACACGTTTGGTGGTGCCCACATGCACATGTGTGCGCAAGCAGAGGCACAGGGATTGCAATCATACATCCGAAAACTGCTGACGTGTTTCAAGGGACTCCAGGCAAGGTGAGCAGCACAGGGGGGCCACAACACAGCAAACCTTCCACCAGGCCAGTTGCACATGCATGCTTAGTAGCAGCACTGAGGGTGAGCTTGGACGAATATTGGTGTTGAAAAGCACAATACAGCTCAGATGTGTTGGTGGACTCATGGCTAGTTGATTGTAAGGTTGTCTGGGGCACCTGCAGGGGCAGTGGCACATACCCTCCGGTCCACCATGGTCCATTGAGGCACTTGTATTAGCCATGTAGCATTCCGAGACATGGAAAGAAGCAGCTCACAGGGACAGACAGCAAGGGACAGACTGGGTGCAGTGCATTTCATTCCATGTAGAATTTGAAACATGCACTGCCTACTTTATTTGGGTCATGGTGGAACACGACTTGTTCTGAAGTCATACCTTGCTATATGCGTCTGTCTGCTTACCCAGGGAACATTGCATGTTGTGTGAATTCGTGACACATTGGTGTTCCATTTGCCACGCACCCAACGGCGCCTGACTTACTGCATTGACTGTGTATGAACCATCACAGGGGTAATGTTACGTATGGGTACGAAGCATCCACACCAGATTGTTTGTTTGTAGAGTAGTTTTGTTACTTTGGGCATATTTTTGGTGTGTGTTTGTGTGTTATGGGCACGCACAGATTAGTAACTGTGGCTCTCTTTGCAGCATTGAACTGCTCCTGTTACCGGACCTGAGAGTGCGCAGGCAGGAGGCCAGCACTCACCCCAGAGATAAGTTTCTCTTTGACTTCCATTTCAGTGAATTGCTGCTATGTTTGCATGATGAACAAGTTTGGTATGATTGTGTATGTGTTAATGTGAGTACTACATTTTTGGCCATTCCCTACTTTCCCGTGTCAATCCTACTCCCTCTCCTGCCCCTCATTCCGGTTATCCAGTATGCCAATGCCTGTCCCGACTGCATATACCTGACCCTCCTTCCCCACCAGGGTCTCAGAGGCCTGTGTGAGTTTGACCTTGCAGGCACCCAGACCACGGTGGGGGTGGTTGGTTCGTGCCACTCCTGCACCTGTACACGGGAGCTGTGACAGTACACATCAGTTTGTGGTGCATCATTCTGTGTTATGTACCACACATGGTACACATCCTGTTGTGACATTGTTTTACTGTGCTACCTTGGTTGTTACGTCATTGTGGTAGTACTTGGCTTTGTGACGTACTGCTACTTCAAGTCATCTACTGGAGGCTGTTCTGGTTAGTTTTTCTGCCTGCAGGCTTTTTGCTTGGCTTCTGTGTTGGCCTGCTTTGAGTTCTCTTGGATGTAGTGTTTTTGCAAGTCAAGGTGGCCTCTGAGGGTGCTGGACACTTTTTACACACAAGGTGGGAGATGGTGACAAAGGGGAAGGGTGATCCTGTGGCCAGGTGAAATTCAAGGATGAAGGCTCCATAACCCGGTGCAGTTGTTCAGTGGGTCATGGTGATTTGTGAGGGAGGGGGGTGCTTTGTTGGTGATAGTTGCCTTGCCCTGCAGTGTGATGCGCACCCTGACATTGTAATTGTGGTATCCTATGTACATGATGTATTCTGCTGATCAATGCCTGTTCATGTGTTGTGTTTACCTTCAGGTGTGAGGGATAGTTGTGGTTTGACATGCTGGGGTGTACACATGGTGAATGTTCACATGTGATGTGTAGAGGACACTGATGGTCACTTGATTGCACATGCATATGTTGAGTGCATGTCCTACTGACCCACACACTCGCACTATAATCCACTACATGTACAACCACCCTTCCATGTCCACGTGTACACTCTGTTTGCCTTCTGGTGCCCACTGTGTCCCTGCAGCACATGTCCTATGACCAATTGTGGATCCTGTACATGCCTAATTTGCTTTTTGATGTGGTTTGTCGCTTAGATGTGATGCTCAGGGTGTGCATCACACACAATGGCTGTTCACTGTGCTGTGCACTGAGCAGTGTGTTGCAGGAGGTGGACACGGCACACAGAAGCTGCAGTGTTGATTTTGCAATGCACAATGTGCATGTAGACAGGCATTCATTGTTATGTTACAACTACACTTTTGGAATGCATTTGGGTATGACTTATTTGGGTGGGAGGTTGTTGGTCAGTCATTTCATCTGATTCCATGTCAGGCATCATTGTCTGATGCCATTTACATTTTTCACATGGCAATGTGTACCTTATTGGTACTGTGTTGGTGTATGGCTATTGCTTGCCATGTCATGTTGTGGTTTGGGAGGGTTTGAGTGACATACCAGTGATAGTCATGGCCTGTTTTGCAGGTCTGTGTGATTCACACTTGCATGTGTGCCTTTTGGTCACACAGGATTGCTTGTGTTTAAGTAGCTAGGGATGCACACAATGTGGCACTTCCATGGCAACTATCTCAGGGTGGTAGGGTTGTGACAGTTGACTGTCTCTTTGTCATCATCGATTGTCACCTGGTATGTGCCAGGCCTGTGTGCACTCCGCAGGGGTGGGAGTTTAGGTGAAAAATGTGGCCACAAGCTGGGTCCGGGCTTCCTCGCCACGTGCCCTGTCCCCTCCATGGCAGCGCCTGTGCCTGTGGTGGGGATGTGGGGGCACCACCATGTCCACCGGTACGCCCTGCGCGTGTTGCAACATTGTGCAGGACACATGCTGCCACAATGATCCTGCACACTACTGGGGTGCATAGAGTAGCTGCCCGCCAGAGCGGTCAAGGGAGCGGAAGCGTGACTTGAGCACTCCGAATGTGCGCTCCACTATGGCCCTGGTTGCAATATGGGCGGCGTTGTATCTTACCTGGGGTGGTGTGGTGGGGTTCCGGATTGGCGTCATCATGTGGTTGCTCAGAGGGTAGGCACTGTCCCCTGGGGAGGTGATAATAGTTGAGATTATTAGGGTTTGGATATTTGTCTGTGTGTGACTTGCATGCATGTGCAAGGGCATTTGTACTGACCTAGGAGCCATGTGTCGCCATGCTGCCCAGCTTCCAGGGCCCGGCTCAGGGCGGACATTCTGTATATGAAACTGTCATGGGTGGAGCCAGGGTAGTTTGCATAGACAGAGGTGATGATTCCCTTTGCATCGCATACCACCTGTACATTGATGGAATGCCAGTGCTTGCGGTTTCGTGTGTTCGGTAGATGTGCTCAGTGGCCCTAGGTGGACGTAGGGCCACATGGGTGCAATCTATGGCACCGAGCACTTTGGGGAAGTGTGCCACCCTGAAAAAATCCAGGACAACGGCCTGCCTTTCTGCGGGTGTTCTGGGCATGTATATTTGCCTGCGGACTGAGGGGCGCGCTGTCATGATTGCCAGTACCTGGTGTAGGCAGCGTGACTGCGTGGCCTGTGAGACCCCCCCCACTATGGCAGTAGTCCGCTGAAATGAACCAGTGGCCAAAAAATGCAGGACATTGAGCACCTTCTCCAAGGGGCTCAATGCTTGGGAGCAAAGGGTGGGGGATGTAAGGTCATCTTCCACTCCCTGACCAGGTCTAGGATGATATGGGGTGGAAACCTATACCTGCCATAGACCTGGTCGTCAGGCATCCCAAAAAGGCTTGTCCGTGTGCAAAAATGCGTGCCCTGGCTATTCTCCTCCTCCTGCGGTGTCCCACGATCAGTGCTGGCGACAAATGGGGCATTCATCGTAGCTGTATATACGTGTTTGTTGTTTGCGCGCACTTTTATACTGTGCGCGGGGACGCTTCCGCCTGCCTTCGTGTGGCGGACGCGTTGACGCCTGTGTGCGTCTTTTGCCGTGCGCGGGTTTCCCGTATTCGAATCCATGAATACGGGTTGTTCGGCGTGCGTGTGGGCGTTCCGTGTAGTTCCCTGCAGTACTTCCCAGTTACGCCTTCTTTTTCACGCGTT